>CM076260.1:39798799-40343799 GCA_038380795.1 Pyrocephalus nanus
GACTTAAGATATTTCTCACCATTCTAACCACAACAAAAACTTGTGCTCTGAGTTTTTAGCTTTCACATAAAAACAAATTAAAATCTCTTTCAAGGAGGGTATTTATGAATGATCTGAAATCTCAAATGGTTGCAGTAAAATCATTGAAATCTTATAGGTTTTTTATGCATATTCCCAAAATAAAATATGAAAGCATTAAGCATCCAAGTAAAAAAAAAAAAATAGTAACAGAAAGCAATAAGAGGCAAAACAAGTTTCTTCTCTATATACAGAAATATTTTACATTAATAACAAGAAATGTCAAAAATACACAACTTTGAGTACAAAAGAATCATTTCATCAATAGATTTGTACAATTGAGGACTGTGTAAGCAGCATGCTTTGACAGAATGAATTAAACTGCAACATAATTCAAAATACATTCATTTAAATCCTCCATCCTAAAGATGTCTGCAAATGTAAAATGAGGGAATACGGATTAGTAATGACTCATTTCTGGAGAGGAAGAAAATTATAATTCCCACACAGAGTCAAGAAGGATCTATTTGAGTTTCTAAAATCCTTGGTCTTGGTCAAACCCATTAAAATGCCTCAGTAGCCCAAATTTTGCCAACACGTTTATGTTTTAACATTGCAAATGTTAGCATGGTTATGCAGGATCCCTGGTAGGATCACAGGCAGCAAGACTGAGCAGTTTAGAGGTCTTCAACTTGGTGCTAGGACTTCAGCTGCAATTATCAAGGCACTGCTCTAGAGATGTATATTAGACACAATAGCTCAAATAGATCTGTAAACACATAATTACCCTGGGGATACTTCTAAACCATCTTGATTTTTGAACACCCTTTTGTTCACTGTATGCTCTGATCACTTCAAAAAAACTGGTGTGAGCACTGTATCACTATGTAAATCACCTCTGAATATGGGCCAGCGATTGGGGTTTCTTTTCTCCAAGGATCAGCAGATGCAGCTCTGAGGAGAAACCTTGTTACAGTCAGTGTAAGCAAACACTTTATTAACAAAACAAATTAACTGCCTTTGATGTTTGCAATTTCTACTTCACAGCCAGTACTTATCGGAGATTGAGAAATCCCCACAATATGTTTTCCCCTCCTCCTTCAAGAGAGTAATTTCACTAACTTTCCTGTATTACTCATCTTCTTTCCTTCTTGAATTATTATGTTTTGCAACACTCATTCAAATTTCCTACATTGTAGCGCTGGAAGACAGCAAAAATACCTGTTCCTGCCATTTAGACAGTGTATGCTCTCTATTACTTTAAGCACAGTTTTGCTGCTTTCAGAGATAAAGAGGCATGACAGCTCTGAAACGGAAAATCCATACTAACTAGGTCATAAACTTCTGCTATCAATGTAAATGTAATTGGAAAATAAAAGCTTTACTGCAAAGACACACTAAAACACTCTCTTTTAAAGTGGAAGTCTTTTACTGTCTATCATTTTAATCAGAAAAATCCATACCGTTATCAGTGAAGTTGACAAGGAAAGGAAAGCATGGACATCAGTAACATCACCACGGCTGGGCAACATGTAACTTTACATGTAACCCACAACCTCAGCTAGCAGCTTTTTTAAAAAAATGAAATTACTAAATTCAAAATTGTTCCTTTTATGCTCCTAAAATTTAAATACTGCCAACACTTTTACCAGTAGCTGTCAATGAGAAGAACAGAGATAACTTAAATTAGTTCTTCACTGAAGAAGAATTAACATAGGGGTGTGAATGTTTTGTTGTCCTCAGGAAGCAAGCAGTCCCCGGACATCCACAGAGAAAAAGGCATTTTCTTCATGCAAACATGTACTGCATGGAAAGACAGAAGTAGATCAAACTGCTATTATTTGCTCCTCAGGTACAACAACAATGAAGAGGTCCCCCATGTTTTGGGGTTCTGAAAGAGAGATGGAAGCAAGAGAAGCCCACATTCTAGCTCTGGTTGTTAGATTTGGTTCTCAGTCATGGGCTCAAAAAGCTCACTGCAAGGACACACAAATTTTACAGGCATTTTTCCTCAGCCTCAAAGCAATCGGGGATCTGGCTTCAAAGCCCAAACCTAAGTCTTAATTTTACTTATCTCATAATAAATATTTATTTAGCTGATTGAAAAAAACCAACAAAAACAAGACAAAAAAACATAAACAAAGAAAAACCAACCAACCAAACAAAAAAATCTGGTTTGCCATCATTAAGGAAAATCTTTGCCTTTCTGCTTTCCAAGTAGGTACCGAGACAGCCTGACATTAATCAGAAAGGTGGTTTGGCGTTTCAGGGAGAGAAGCTGATGCCTAATAGATGAGAACAGCAGAGTAAACCCTTAAGGCAGCAGCCACTACAGAGACAAAGAGGCAACGAAAAAAAAAAAATCAATGTAAAGTAGTATCAGAGGGAAAAGGGGAATTTAACTTACATCCCCAGCAAAGTCTGCTGGCTGACTGTTATAAGGGGTCATGGCTGAAAGAGGGTAGATTTAGATAAGATACGGGAATAACTTCTTCCCTGTGAGGGAGATGAGGCACTGGAACAGGTTGCCCAAAGAAGCTGTGGATGCTCCATCCCTGGCAGTGTTCAAGGCCAGGGAGGATGGGGCTTTGAGCAACCTGATCTAGTGGAAGGCGTCTGTACTCATGGCAGTGGAGTTGGAGCTAGATGAGCTTTACGATCCCTTCCAAGCTGAGCCATTCCATGATTCTGTGATTGTCTGTTTATGGTTTTGATCCAACACTTAACTTGTAAAAGAAGCAAGTTGAGGATTTTTTCTTCCCCTGTAATTACTATATAGACTAAATCCTAACCTCAACTATGGGTTATCTGCCATCTCTTTTCTGGTTTACCCTAATATTTCTAATTTTATCCCAAGAAAAGCCTGACAGCATGATTTCAACATTGTAGAGCGTACCCAGCCTTATACAAGCTCTGAGCAGAAACATCATTACAAAAACACAGTATAAATTGCAGGCCCAAAAATCACTATTTCAGATAGGTTTTCAGGGATATCATCAGGTTTGAGCAGCTTGTAACAGCCTCAAGTAACAACTACAATCACTCTTTACCCCATAATAATTTTCACATGAACACTGTTTCACTGAATCGTGTGTTAGCCTAAACCTCAGGTCATGGAATTTTTGTTGCTTTCTTTCCCTTCCATTCCTCCATTTTCACCTTCTAACTCCCCTGAAAACTGAGCAGTTAATGTTACTTTTGACCAATTGTTAGAAAAACAGCAAATTTATGACTGTACATGTAGCTATACCAACATAAATTGCTCTCCTAGAGCTTACATGGGTCTTTCATTGAAATTCACCAACATAACCAATAATAATAACAGCAATAATAATACACCTTCAATACAGAACAAAACATTCCAATGAACAAATTATATAGTAAATTTTGTAAAGTGCACAAAAATATTAATGGAAATACTAAAAAAAAGGTTTCTAATGTTATCATGAAAACTTCTGAAATATTGTTAAATTAAATAGAAGTAATCTAATGAGACTTTTTGGCTCTAATAAATTGGCAGACAGCAGCAACATTTTTCAGAAAAATTACACCAACTAAATACACCATATCTTAGCAGCATAAAAAGTCCCTACAATTATATTGCAGGCCTAGTAAGCATAAACCTGACAAAATGTTACAAATGTAGTTTTCATTTAAAAGAATGGATTTCCATGGAATCCCAGAGGTAACATTTGTTATTTTGTTTACATTGTATTCCGGTAGTAAACCCAACTATAACCAATCACTTTCCCTCCATCTTTCTTCCCAAAATTGCACAGAGTAGTGGAAAATTATATCAAGTTATAAGATGCGGCCATATCGAAAAAGCCATATGAAACAAGACAAAATACAACCTAAAGCCTGAAAATAATCCCAAAACGCAACAATCGTTGTCAAAGAGCCACAGTTTCAAACCACCGACCGGTGCTCCCCACACACATAGATGGCACTGGGTCGAATGCGCCGCCTCGTGTGGCCAGGTAGCTGTGGCAGAAACTTGAAGAATTTGGGCATCAAGTCTAAGCATGCATCATGAAACTTCTTAATCCTCCAGTAGTAAATCAGTGGGTTCAGTGCAGACTTGAGGTAGCAGAGCCAAAGGAGCCAAGTGCTTATCTCAAAAAAGTTGTGCTTGTAGTAGAAGTGGCTGTTGAACGTGGCAATAAGGCTGTAAGTGGTGAATGGTGCCCAACAGACTATGAAGACAAGGAATAAAATCAAGATGGTTGTGAAGGCACGAGTTTTAAAGCTCATATCAATATTCATCTGAAAAGGTCTCTGTAAGCTCATGAGACCAAGTTTGCTGGCCTGGCTGAGACATATGCTATCAGGGTGGCTATGGATACGAACTGCATTGTGGCGGACGGTGTTGAGTATGCCCATAAAAGAATACAGCATTACCAGGAAGGGAATAAAAAAAGAAATTAGCAAGATAACTATCACATAGGCTCGGTAACCCGGGCTTGTAGAGTAGCCAAAAACACACTGAGGTGCTCTCGAGGGTATCTGCAGGTTAGGATTCCCTACTGATAATGGAAAAGCAACAACAAAGGATGCTGCCCAGGAAATCACAATGAGAATCTTTGCACGGTAGGGGTTCAGTTTATCTTGCCTCTGAACTATGATAAGAAATCGGTCAATACTAATAATGAGAAGAATGGCTACCCCCTCTATGACAAAAAGCCAAAAGAACATGGCAGAAACTCTGCAAAATATATCCCCGAAAATCCACTGAGTGGTAATGATTGTTATAAGAGCAAATGGCATATTCAGCACTGCCAGCAGCAGGTCTGCAAAAGCCAGGCTTGCTAAGAGGATGTTAATTGCAGATCGCATAGCCGCCTTCTGGTAGACCATGAGGCAGACAACAAAGTTGCCAAGGAAAGAAACCAACAGGATAAATATCATAGCAGCAGAAAGAATGATCTGGAGTGGCAAACTCAAGCTCCTGAAAACTTCTTGCGACGGCAGGATAGCTGTAGTGTTTACCGGAAAAGTACTTCTCTCAGTGGCGAGCACAACACCTGAACTATATCTCAGTGGCTGTGTCGTGCCACTATGAAGCAAGAACTGGGGAGTGGTAAAATTCGTATAGGCATTTTCATAGACAATAAAAGTAGCATTTGAGGTCCCAGACTGGGCCAGCGTCAACATTGCTGAGAAAACCATTGCTTCAGGAGAAATGAAAGCAGAACCAAAAGTCTTCAAGGCATTTCATCTTGTTCAGGCAGTATTTTTAACTGATCGTTTAACAATCAAAATTCGATGTCTGAAAGCATCAAAGTTCTTAAATTCATGTCAGTATTTCCATCTGAAAAATAAGAAAGAAATGTAAAGAAACAAAGTAAAACTCTGAAACCAATGGGAACCAAATGATTACTCAGCTTTCCTCAATGCTAAAAGCATCCTTAATATATGTTTACAATTCAGGTTGACACAATTTACTTAAGCACCAGACACAGAAGTCTCAAATTATTTGGCCTTTCTCTCCTGCTCCTGTAGTACTGCTGATAGCATACAATACTCACAACTCACCAAGTTTTTTTCCTACCATAATCAAGGCTGGAAAACTTTCATGTTTGAAAACAAACTTTATTGTGATTAAGAGTGAATAAATCAAGTAAGTATGTTTACTTAAATCTCATCATTTTTTAACTAACTTCATTCTTATGTTTTGGAATTGCCTACAGATGGAAAGTTTAATGACATTTTTAAATAGCTTAATTAGTATCAGTATTGCCTATCTGCCTGTTTGGTAAGCATTAAAAAGACTACCTATCCAAATTACTGTACATAATACGGAATTCTGGGTTCTGTGTCAGTCATCCACATTAGATGTCTTGGGAAAAACGTGCAAAACATCTTAACCTCTTACTAATCATCAAGTAACTTGTCCACAGGACAAAAGTATTTCTCGGTTTGTTGCAGTTAGGGACTGACTTATATCAAGATGCAGGAAACCATCTCTTTGCTCACTACAACTCTTCCTATGGCAGCAAGTTTTCCCGCTTTTACTGGTCTAGGCATGCCTTTGTTAACTTAACTTGGTATCCCATATAATTTAACCATATACACCTTCTTTTTCCTTGTAGATCTAATCCTTTAACTGCTCAACTCCCTCCCTTGCCATTATACAGTCATGGAATGGTTTGGGCTGGAAGGGGCTGTAAAGGTCATGTAGTTCCAACCCCATTGCCGCCTTTCATTAGGTTTCACCAGGTTGCTCAGAGCCCTGTCCAAAACTGCTAAGGATGAGGCACCCACAACTTCTCCGGGCAACCTGTTCCAGTGCCTCACCACCCTCACAGTAAAGAATTTCTTGCCAGTATCTAGCCTAATTCTCCCTCACTTCAGCTTAAGGCCACTGCCCCTTGTCCTATCACTACATGCTCTTGCAAAAAATCCCTCTCCAGCCTTCTCACAGGCCCCTTTTAGGTACTGACACAATGCAATGTTTCTTTTCATAGTTTACACGTACTGCCTCATATTTACTATCTTGATGTGTACTAGTATTGTATTATTACATATACTTACATCTACATATTCTTATAAATAAAATACAAAGATTTGAGAGTTGTCTCCCCTTTTCACCGCTAGCTCCTCCCATCTGTCTTGGACTATTAAAGACTCTCAGAGCACACTGGCATCTGATCAAGCTGGAAACCAGAAGGATTCTATGCCCTTTTAAAAAACAGATCACTACAGACAGAAACAGAAAGTAGAATTCACCTCATTCATTCTGGATGACGCAACAGTCCCTTCTGGCTGTTTTCATGTTTATAATCAGAAGAGGGATAGAGGTATCTTCAGAGGGCAATCTATCTCCTCCATCTCTGCACACAGTGACAAGCTTGTGCTGCTAACATGAACAGCTTATGTTTGGTGGCACAAATCCTGCCCGCAGTATTTAAGCAGGTTCTGCTTAGTATCAACATTGGGCAAAAGCGATGGGAGGAAGGAACGTTTTTTATGAATTTGCACAGGGACCACATGCTTCGTGTAGGATCAAAAGTTAGTTAATTTATTAACAATTAAATCAGAGTAGAGTAATGAGAAAATAAGACTCTTAAAAACACCTCCATCCCACTCCTCCCTTCTTCCTGGACTTAATGTTGTGCCTCATTTTCTCTGTCTCCTCCCACCAGCAGCGCAGGGAGACAGGCAACAGGGGCTGCCGTCAGTTCATCACGTGTTGTCTCTGCTGCTCCTTCCTCCACAGGGGGAGGACTCCTCACACTCTTCCCCTGCCCCAGTATGGAGTGGGAGACAGTCCTCCATGGACTTCTGCAACATGAGTCCTTCCTACAGGCTGCAGTTTTTCTTTGAACCGCTCCAGCATGGGTCCCTTCCACAGGCTGCAGTCCTTCAGAAAGAGGCTGCTCCAGCATGAGTCACCCCTCAGGGTCACAAGTCCTGCCAGAAAAAGTCCTCCAGCATAGGCTCCTCCCTCCAAAGGGTCACAGGTCCTTCCAGAAGCCTGCTCTAGTGTAGGCTTCCCATAGGGCCACAGACTCCACTTTAATTGGCCTGGGGTCCTCCTGGGGCTGAAGGTGGAAATGTGCTCCCCTGTGGACCTCCATGGGCTGCAGGGGCACAGCTGCCTCATCATGGTCTTCACCACAGGCTGCAGGGGAATCTCTGCTGTCCAGAGCACATCCTCCCTTCCGCAGAGCTCTCTCACATATTCCCACTCCTTTCTCAAGCTCCAATTTGCTTCTGCACAGTAACTTTTTCTCCCTTCTTAAATCTGTTACCCCAGAGGCGCTTCCATCATTGCTGATGGGCTCGGCCTTGGCCACGGGTGGGTGTGTCTTGGCACCAACTGACATTGGTTCTGCTTCTCACAGAAGCCACCCCTACAGCCCCACTGCTACCAAAACCTGGTCCCACAAACCCAACAGAGACTCATACAAATTCCACTTCCTAGAAGTTTGACTGCTTGAATGGGAGGGAATGGCATGATTATCTAATTTATCCTATTATATTTCAAAAATTGTAAAACTCAGCAAAAGTACACTTGCTACGTATATTGAAATTTTTGCAAAAATGAAAAATTCTATTAACTTTATTCTAGATTTTTGCCCCCATTATTTATCTTTAATTTTAATTTTACACTAACTATTTTAGAAAAAGCATCAATGCTAATTATAGGCTAAGGTATCTGTAGTAGTCTTTCTTTGGTCTTTATAAACTTTTCCTTTACTAGTCATCTTTAACATATTTTTTGGAATAAAGTATGCAACCAAAAGCAAAAAGGTTAACAGAACTTTCCAGAATAAGTAAGAAATATTTTAGCAATGAACAAGAAAATCTCACCCAAAGTTCCACTGAGGTTTATGACTCCACAAGATAAGAACACTGAAGAGGAAAGGAAGCTGTAGCATTCTGCAGGGACTGCAAAAGAGAATAAATTCAACAAATCATTCTGAATTTAAAATCCTGGAGTAAGAAAATTAGATCCCTTGGGCAGTATCTTTTAGAACTCTGTAAGCAATAAGCCAGCAAAGGTAACTTTTGCATTTATGATTGTCTTTGACAAGGTCTCTCCAACAGGGCTCTAAAAGAAACTAATCTGCCATTAGATAAATACAAAACGCTCCTATAGACAATAATCAGTTTCAAACAGGAAACAAAAGAAGGAGCAGTTAGTTTTGCAGAGAAAAAAGGTCACCAGAATGATCCTACAAAGAAAATCTATACTGCGGTTCAAGCTCGTCAACCTACAGAAGAGAAGAGGGAAATGCAAACCCATAACATTTGCTGATGATGAACATGAACTGTTTTTCAGGGCAATATAATAAAAACTAAGATCAACTATAAAAAGGCATAGAGGGATCTCTTGAAAAGTAGTGGCAAGCTATCAGTCTGCCCAATAAAATTCAGTGCTAAAGCTATGCCTAGACTGAAAAGAAAACTTATCTGCACAGTAACAGGTGCTAAACCAATAATTACCATCCAGAAGAAAAACAGATCTCCAAATTTTCATAGTCTGGTCTATGAAAACATCAGCCAAGTGCTCAGAATTGTTAGCAAAGAAACTGAGAAGAAAATCAGGAGCTAGGTTGCATATACTGTGTATTCAGATACGCTACCTGCTACATTCATATCCATGGCACCTCTTATCTTCAGTACTATGTTCAGTTCTGCACCACCTGATCTCTATTTAAAGGTGACTAGAAAAAGCTATCACAGAAGTCTACCGAATTATTAGTGGCACAGGGAAAGTGAATGATTGCTGTCTTTCATAACATAAGAATAGGAAAAATCAAAGGAATCACAAAACACGGACTGAGGTTGGAAGGTACCTCTGGAGGTCATCTTGTCCAACGTCTCTGCTCAAGCAGTACCACCTAAAATCAGTTGCCTAGGACCATGTCTAGGTGGCTTTTGAGTATCTCCAAGGATAGAGGCTCCACAACCTCTCTGAGTGATCTGTTCCAGTGCTCAGTTGCTATCAGAGTGGAAAAAAAAATTGTTTCCTGATGCTCAGGGGGAACCTCCTGTTTCAGCTTCTGCCCATTGCCTCTGGCCCTGTTACCTGGCATGACTGAAAAGAGCCTGGCACTGTCCTCTTTGCACCTTCCTTTCAGGTATATTTATATATATCTATAAATTGATTAAATCCCCCTAAGTAAGCCACCTCTGCTCCAGGCTGAACAGTCTCAGTGCTCTCAACCTTTCCTCACAGAAGGGATGCTCCAGTCTCTTCATCATCTTTGTAGCCCTTCACTTTATTCTCTCCAGTACATCCATGTCTCTGAGGAGCCTAGATCTGGAAATTATTATTTCACAATTAATTGTGAAAACACTTGCCACAGGATGTTGTGGATGCCATATAACTTCTGTGGATTTAGACGGCAATTTAGGACATATTTCACATGATCTTTATACAGATGTCCATGCCAGGAAGAGACGAATCACCCATCTCCCTCTGCTGACTGCAAAGGGTACATGGCCATCTGATTTGAATACAGACTTTTGAGCACATATATATGCAGTTATTGGACTACATATACACAACACAACAGAATTTGCTCACTTAGGTTAAGTTTACATCCTTTATGCTTAAGTTTACATCTTTTATGCCACACAACTTTATACTCTGAAGTATGAAGTTCACCAGAGGCTAAGATGATAACATGTATCATAAAAGCTTTAAAGAGGAAAAAAATGAAACAAAAAAACAACCAAACAACCGCTAATATTCCACAGTAAAGGATCAAAGTTTTAGAAAATACTGCTTTATCATAAATTTTCCTTTTAAAAAGAAGGAATCAGACAAGGGGAGCAGGAGCAAAGGTGCTCTGCACCCTTAATTCAGTTAGAAAGACTGTGCTACCCCACATTTCTCAAGACAAGGAGCATGTAGATTATAGCAAAGGACAAAGGACTCACAGACATCTACAGCCTGTTTTTAACAAACCCAGGGAAAGCGTCTAAGAAAAGTAATCTCACATACGCTCTCTCACTATCCCAGCTCGCTATGCAAATAGATACTTCCTATTTTGTGCTTCCTCCCCTCAGTGTGATGCTTGCATGTTTTCCTGTGTGGCGTTAACAGAAGGAGAATGACCTCATGCAAGCTGCTGCCTGGACCCAGCCAGCTGCTTCAAGTGGGAAGTGAGTGGAGGCCATTTGGCTGTTGCATAAGTCATCAGCTCTATCTTTCCAAGGACAGAAGAGTGAGCAGTGATCAACTCTTGCAAAGACACCTAACCCAGTAAGAGGACTGCAGGCTTTGGATCCAATATAAAAAATAACTGTTGAGTGTTGCTCCTGTGCTCACTGCTTCCCAATGATTTCCAGGTAACACCCTTCTCTATATTCTTTTTATCACTTTGAGGTATGAAATCTCACTGGGCAGTTCATACTGAATCTGCATGTTCAGATGTGGTTTGTATTTACACTTATCTAACCTGCAGGCAATGCTCTTTCTCAGCTATCATCCTTTATAAAAGTGACTGGCAATTCAGCCAATAAATTTAAGAGGATCACTTTTATTGCAGCCATAAGTAAATTTTTCTCCTTTTTTTTTTTCCTTCTACTCAAAGGGCTTCTACCATGAGCATCTACATGATTATTAAACATGTTCTCCCATCCTTCCGCCTACCCTTCCAATTTCCCCAAAATTATGTAAAGACAGAAACATAAGATGAAAGGAACCACTAACATGACTTCACAGCAATTTCATTTCAGTCCTCACTTGCTCTTTGAGAAAGACAGATCCTGTAATTTCAAAGCCACAGTCACTGCTGAATAGTAATCACATAGCTTGTAAAAGACAACCATGCTTTGATAGTTTAAATGGGTAAGGCTATTGATGGTCAAGTGCTCAAGCAAGAGGCAGATAGATACCTTTTTGTCACAATATTCTCACTTTTGGAACATGTACTCTTACAGGTCCTTTTCAGATGCAAAAGAGGTTCATACAATCACTGTTTTCAATTTCAGTGCTGAAATTTACTGTGTATGCACATTTTCTCTCAAGCAAGGTTCTCACTCATATGCAACTTTCTTTTTATGGAACATAATAGATATAATTATTTCAATGAAGTACATACTTAAAGCTAAATAACACACAAATTTCATTCATCAAATATAATTATTGCTAGAACTATGGCATCTGTTTTTAACAGCTTTAGAAGCTAAAAGGTCTCTGTTCAAAATTCAGATAGCATGCTCAACTGGAAATAAAACATTATATCTTATATGCAAAGGCACAACATCAGTCAAAAACAGTAACAGGGAACCTAACAGTGCCATAATAACAGATAGGTTTAATGTAGATCAGCACACAGCTGCCAAAATGTTCAATAGTTTAATATATTTGTCTGCTAAAAGCATATTTTCAATACTGACCAGCATCAGGATTTGGGCTAGCACACAAAACTGCCATTCTTATTCAGAAACTTGAAGCTAGCAATGGTACAGTGATCCTATTTCTTGGGGACATTTTAAGGTTACAAATCGGAAGCTTCTGCATGCTTTATACCTACTATTAATGGTTTTATTTCAAAGGCAAACTTGGTAAAAGTTATTTTTGCAACATAAAATCATGTAAAAAGCAAAATATTCCTAGGGGAAAAACAATAACAAGCATGAAGACCATGAGCTTATTTTGTTTTCAAAACCATTTATGTGCCAATAGAAAATACTCAAGTATGTGCTCTCTGGCACCCCGTTATTGTACAAAGCAGCTCAGGACATACACCCCTCTCGATATGAATCAAGCATTGTTTCCTATGCAATTAAGCAGAGGCAGGAACATGTTGCAGTGGAATCCTTTCTGCTAAAGCCAGTGCAAAGAATGAGTCAGAGCACAAATCAGCAGGGACAATGTTCTTACCTAAAAGGAACCAGCAGTTTGCAGTTTTAATACATATTTACATATCCTAAATTGAAACTAATCAGCTACACTGCATGAGTAGATGACCTGCAAAACTATTCACAAGAGGCATTACTTTAATTTAGGAAATTGTCCTTTTTTCCACTCTATAAACACTACTGTAGCAATTGTGGGAAAACAGTCACCTCTGCTTTGGGTCATTTAGTACAACTAATTGCCCTCTTGAGGATATTTCCTTCTGTCCTTAATTCAGAGAGCCATTAACTGTCAAGAAATGTCAGCCATGGGAATCATTATTACTATTGCAAACCACAAATACGCAAAATTTAAAGAATAATCCAATTTTCTTAGCTCTCGGGAAAACTCATGTTCTCAATTTGTAGATCATGTGAAAGGACTTATGCAGTTCTAGGTTCATATTTTGTACTGTCATATTTCCCCTGACTTCTAACTTTCCCACTAGCTCAGTGGTCATATTAACTATATTCATGACGAAGAGCTAATTAAATACTGTAGGACCTAGAACATTGAAAACATTCTTGAAAATATATTATTTTAATTCATAGTCTCTTTTTAGTATTAACACACAGCTAACAAGTTGGAAGTTTCCTAAATGCTTGGCTTCCTAAATTTTAAGTGAACTATACCTACAGTCATTATATGTCAGTGTAGCAAAAAAAACCCAAAACAAAGCAAAAACCAACAAACAAAACACAGAACATACCAATCCAGACAGGCTCCCATGAAGAGCAAGAATCATAAGTCATCTTGTGCTGTTTTGTTCAACAAAATATTCCCTTCCCAAATAACCTGCCAAAGAAAAAAAATAGAAAGTAAAATGTGACACATTTATACTCAAGGCAGGACAAGATCAGAACAGCAAAGTTTTCCCTGTAACAAACTTCATTTTTATTGCAAGAAGTAGGATACGCTGTGTCTCCTGACAAAAGACAGATCATAAGAATCTCACCATTTAATACTAACATTTGCCAGGACTGAAGTAACAAGCTGGTTTAGGTCTCATTCAAATACGTTTATTTCATTTGTAGACAAGCACACAACAGTTCCTTGCTGTAAGTCTTATTGGATATATGAAAATACGTGCTTGGCCTTAACCATCAGGATCCTTATCTTGATATCCCCAAAGACTCTCAAGACAATGACATTTAAATCTACGGGGTACTACTGAGCATCATAATGATGATGAATAAATTTTGCCCAAAAGCAAAGATATTAGCATAACAGTATCAGAAAAACAAAGAGCAAGACAACAGCCTAGAGGGGAAGAATAAACCATGAAAGTCTCAGTGCAAGATCTCAGCATGTCCTTTATATGCACTTGTACCAATCATCATCACAGTGCCAATATACATTAGGTAGTTTAAATTATTTCTGCAAACTGGGCCTAACACAGCTGAAAAGCCTCGTATTCTATCATGGTATAGCTGTTTTAAACTAAGAAAGTCAATTTTCAATGCAGCTTTTACTGATACTCTCAGAAGGAAGCTATAAAATTAATTTATAAATTTTATTGATATATAAAAATCAAGAGAACAAAGATATGGGACACTGACACTTTCACATACAAGTTTTTAAAACACTTCATAAGTTTTAAATTCTGCCAGAATAAGCGTCAGGAAGTCACCTCCACACTGGTGCAAAAGATGTCAGGATCCTTCAGGAACAAGCTTCTAAATAAATGCTGTACACAGGCGTTGAAGGACAAACCAGCCCATGAGTTCACATGGCAATAAGAACAACTGTACTTGAAGCCCACCCCGAACGTACTGGCTCCTACATTCATTCAAGTGCTGAGTTTCTGTATCTGCAGCCAACTTAAGATGGACTTTAAAACCCACTCAAAACATAAGGTCTGATTTACCAGATTTATGTCTGCTGAGAAATCTGCCTTCTGCAGAAAAAACACCATTATCTAGCCACAATGGGAGTCAATGTCTGAAAGGTTTTTATGATAATCTACTAATACAAATTTGTTTCCATTAGCATAGAAATTTGATCTTTACATTTATTCCACAGAACAAGGAGGGAAGGAAAAATACAAGTCTCAGATTTAGCTATGTATAAAAAGGATAAAATGTAGCCATTGGATTATTATAGACTTCCACAATTTGGTTTGGTTTGTTCCCTCTTTAGTGAGATAAGTAATATGAACTGCTAATCTTCCCTCTTTCTGAAGTGTTAAAGAAGTGAACAGGTTTTCAAGCAGGCAGAAAACTGCCAAGAGCCTGGACAGATTAAATACAGCAACAACCTGTAAAATCTTCCCACTGTAGAAGCACATTCTCTGACATAAGAAAGTGATTATAGAAAAAATCACAGAAAATATTCCTAACTCTCATTAAAATGAAAGTATTTTTAAAATCAATTTAGAAAAACATCTAAAACATCACTACAAACTACAAAGTTCTTCCCCTTCAAGCCTCCAAGAAGGAAAAAAATAAAAGTACTTTTTCAAAGTAAATCTGGAAAATTTTACTAAATTTGAGTACCTTGCAGAGCTTGCTCTTAACTGGGCAAGAGTGCTTTAGGTAGCTTTCTGCTGGCAAAGGGTTAACGCTGTTTCATAACAGCATTCCTTTTTTTCCCTCTGTTATAAATGATTAGTCAGGCGTTTTTTGTAAGAACAGAGGGGAAAAGCTTTGTAACCCTTCATGAAACTGGAATGAGAGGATTCCTGTTTCTGCAAAGAGCTCTACTTATGGAATTGCAGCCTTGATGATATCAGCATTTAGACCTGGCAGAGCTACTGAAAGGGTAGTCCTGACCTTTGCCTCATTCATTCACTCATTCCTGAACCCAGCTCCCCACTCCCAAAGCAGAAGGATTGATCTGGACTAAAATAGACTCTGACAAGCAAATTTAAAAGCTTCCCTTTTCTGGCCTGAAGCTGTGAGATGCTGGGGTACACAGATCAAGGCATAAATTGTAGATTTAGCTTCTACATATTAAAAGGTATTTTAATTAAAGACAATGCTGTTCCATAAGCAAGAATGGTGCAAAACTTGTTCTTACTGATGATCACAGAGAAATTTACATCTTGATAGACCTATTTCGATTCCCCAAACCAGGAGCTGTCATTTCCAAAGAATTGAAATAGCAGAAGTCACAGGGATCTTGAACACCATTACTTTTAAAAATGTTTCCCACAAGCGTTCAGATTACATTAAAGACTTAGTGAGAGGCTAGAGAAGGTCTTAAAAATATTATGAAATTGCTTTTCAAATGAGTAATAACTTTTGTTATGCACTTTACTGACAGCTCTCTACATCTATTTGCACCTAGTCTACGGCCATATTTTATCAAGTTTCCCTAACATTTTCTTGGCATATTAAAATCAAACCATGAGCAAAAATGAAGTGAAATAAAGAAAGCTTTCTTTATTCACAATAATAGTCAATCCATCAGAAGATAACAGGCAAGTTAAAAAGCCTGCTTCAAGTTAGAAAGCTTCACCAGAGTTGTCCAAAGCCTATTTTGGCTTTTTAATTACAGAAACTTCTCCAGCATACTTTCTCAATGAAAGACTGAACTCTGTGAAAGTGTTTCACCTTCATGTAACATAAGGTAAAGAGGTATCCATAAAGGCTCCTTGTATTACATCATTCTTACTTATTCTGTAATGCCCCAGTATACCCAACATACGCTATTGCAATGCTTTCTGCTAAAAAAAGGGAAAGATGAATTTTCTTATTTTTCAGTGGTTTTGACAACAGCTGTTAACACAGAGTCTTCTTCTGTAAGCCAGGATTTACAAAATTTACCTTATACAAATGGTAACACCACCATCAACAGCTTTCTCCATTGATGGAATTGAAGCTGTCTCTCCCAGCTGACTCTCTTGTTTCTTGAAAAAAGATTAGTTTAATTAATTTTTTTTTATACAAAGATGCAGGGATGTTAATGGAAAAGCAATTAGAATGACCAAATTTGTACTTCATTCACACAGTGTGCTGCACGCAAGTTCCTAGGATTTGGTTTACTTCCCAAAGCAAAGAGATCAGCCCTGCTTCTGCTTTTACCACAGGGATTCTGCTCATGCTACAGCTAAATCTGTGCCTGCCCAAGAGTCTTGCTGCTGCAATACAGGTGTTATGGATCTTACTTCTTGTCACTTGGCTCACAGAGAAGAGGTGCTGGTAGCAAGTTAAATGAAGTGACTGTATTTCAGTAACAGAAACACTCCTGATTGGAGCATCCTGTTCTGAGAGTACTTAAAGGCTGCACCGTAAGATTTAACTGAGAACTAAACAAATATTTAATTTATATGCATATTTATGTATATATATTATACACTTTTCTTCTTATACATATACACACAAGCATTTATTTTCAATGCTTATTAGCATCTCTATTCAGCCAAATACAAACATAAAATGCTCAATGCAACAAAATAATTTATTTGTGTTCCTTTGATTTTTTCCCACAGATTTAACCTACACTTTGCTATTAGTCTAAACGAGTCTGTTAAAAATCAGCTACATGTTACAGTAGTAACTTATTTTTCATATCATAGAAACAGAAAATAAATAAAGTGCCTAATTCTTAACAGTTATCCATATAATCTAATTTTTTTAATAGCTTCAAAATTATTTTTAGCTCATGTCAGCCAACTGGAATAACACTTTCAAGACAGAAACTATTTTGGAGAAACAATCCTAGATAGAAGTCTATTTACACTAGAGATTAAAGACACTTAGATTAAGAGTTCCCATCTGGACAACTCTCAGAGTGAGATGACATATTATAGACACCATTTTAAGGATTCTGTATCAGAATTCTACTGAAGGTGTCAAGACTGAAAATATAAATATAGTTTTCTCTGGGATTAATTTAAAGTTAGGTATTTTTGTCTAATCTTCTGATTATTTTCTCTCTATTTTAACCAAAACCACCTTCCTTCTCTAGATGTAATAATAGTCAAGTTTCTGGTAGCAGCTGCTTTAAACTCACAGAATGGCTGAAAATAAGTTATATAGATTTTTTTCCTATCAAATCACCATTATCTTTTCCATTGACAACCCAGCTGAATTTAACATATATATACAAAATCTCTCCAACAAAAGCCGTAACTGTTTATACATAATTATTTTGTTTACACAAAAAAAGAATCACTCTAGCAAGACCTGTTCCACACCTGGCTACAGTACAGTTAATTTACATCAGTTCCCTCAAAATATTTCTCATTCAGGTTCAACCAATAGCCACAATTAATCCTTTAGAACATTTTCGTCTGGCTCACTATCTTCTCCCTTCCATCCCTCTCTATGGGCACTTTACACCAATAGTTAACCTGATCCACAGCCCTCTCTTTATTGGCAGCATCCTTATGGGTCCTAGAGCTCCTTGTACCACACAATGAGCACACTGTTTGTCACAAGATGAGAAAGAGACTTTCAGGAAAGATTCAAGGCATCCTTGGGGAGCAAACAGCCACCATGACAATTAAACTTGCTCAATCCCAAAGTCCCTCAGCAAAGGAGTAATGAAAGAGGAAAAGTCATCCTTCACATACTATGAAGTTCTAGTCTGCTCCTGGCTACTGTTCCCGTGAAAAAACAGCGACAGGTCCTAATCCATATGTATACTGACAGTACTCAAATAAATACAATAAATCCAGTCATTTGACAAACACAGAGGAAAAAGTTATAGTGCACTTAAAGCCATCTCCATAATGACCTCTGTTGCCTACATGGCTGAAAAGACCAGAAGCAGCTTTTTCAAATGTATTTTAAATAACAGTTGAAACACTGCATGTTGAGAAGGTTTAACACTGCTGGAACAATGACTTATTTTCCAGAATGAGTTTTACTGAAAACAATTTCATTTTAATTCAGAAAACATAGAATGGAAATTCTACTCACCACCTGCACATACTTGAAATCCTTCCATAGCCTTTGATTTCATAATTAGCTCACAGACTATCTTTGCTTGGGAAGTTCTTACCACTTTCAATCTTACCAAGAGCTTTCAAGATGTCCTTTTTCTTACAGAAGTAGCTAAGGCAAGTTTCTGAAGCTCTGTAGACACAACCATCACCTGCTCTCCTACAAGCCCACAATTCCTTCTCTTATGAAGCAAACCCAGCCTGTGAAATGTGCATACTCAGTCCATGCCAGTCTTGTTTTGAGTAGTTATGCCTCATTAATAACACGTCTGAAAAAAGTTATAACTGCTTGCCCGTATGCTTGAATTTATACCCTTGTATGCATGGCATACAACTTCAAAACGGCAGAGCAGACTCTTGTGCTAGGTTTTCGTGTTGCCCTTCACTATCTATCTATCTGCTATCACCAGGGCTTTTTTTGGAAGCGGGTGCAATTCTAAATATATTGCATCTAGATAGTGTAGTCATTCCTTCTCTCCTAAAACCGTAACTCACACCATGCTGAGAACATGGGTACCATTACCTTCCCTAGCATTTCAGTTTCCAAGTCCATCAGCCTGCAAAGGGATTTTAACTGCATGAACACAAGGCACTTGAAGTAGAGCAGCAATGCCAAATAAGCACTTTACCTCTTCCGTTGCAGACACTGGTAAGGGGAGGAGTCACACCTTATTTATATGCTTTTTAAGGTCTGAGGCCTGCAGGTACTTTAGGCTATGCAGAACTTTTCCTGCCTTCTCCTTGTCCAGTCAGTCCATGTCCGTCTGTCTGTCCTGTGGGCTCAGCTTACTTAAGCCAAGTCTTTATCCCTATTAGCCACATGCTTAGCTAGAATGGCTCAGGTATGACCTTCTCAGTGGTAAGAAAAAAAACAAACCACCGCTGTATCAATCAATAACCCTGGTTTGGAAACCTGATGCATTTTCAGCAAAAGCACTAGGACCAAAGAGCCAAGGTCTCTTGGGGAAACCAAATATTGAAACCACAATTCAATTCCTGTGCTCTGAGCAACTTCAAATATGTATATCAAATAGGTATAAGACAGATGTTAAACACTTTATACATTAAGTTAAAAAATCTGTAACTCCACCAAATCCATAGCAGCCCTGTTCTTTCTAAACTACTTTGAAGAATCTCAGTTCACTTCCTCATCCTAATTTTTCAGTAGGACCATATTGCTGCCAGGTCTTTGTTACACTGTTATCTATCCACTGGTCAGTCGTCTAAATGATTATTTTAGAATCTGTTTTACTGTACAGCTTTTGTCCATTTTTTAATTTCAGTAGCAAGTTTTTGTTCAGTGACCCACACACTAGGTGGTCTGAGTGGGAAGTTAAGGTACCTTTTGTAAATACTAACAAAGCAATGAAAACTAATGAACTGTAAAATACAGGAAATTAACTTCTCATAACATCATCTATCTACCCACCTAAATGAGTTTAAAATACCAGCTTCAAGCAGTCTGATGTTCTAGGGACATTCAGTTGCCACTTCATTTATAGTCCGTTTCCTTAGCAACACTATAATCCATCTGGCTGCAGAAAGCTAAATTCCCAAACCATAACCTCCCATACACCGGAAACAGGCTCAAAAACATTTATATTTTAAACAGCATACAGTCGTCATGATTAGTGAGCATATAAATGAATCTGGAAAGGCAATAACGTTCTTAAAATACACACACAAACTTCCCTGCTCTAGTCTGAATAAGAGGTTCCCATACTGAGAATATCTTCCACTAAGAGTTTCAGTAATATTTCTCTCATCTTTGTTTCACTGCGCCCAGCTGAAGGAGCCTTCAGAACTGCACATGGTCAATCAGTTCTCTTATTATTTTTCTAAGAGAAGCCATTTAAAAGACCTAGGATGCAATGCTACTAGCAGGAGCCAAAGAAAGCCTGATGAAAGCGAATAACATTACAAAGTGGAGCCACTTGTCTTAAAAATACTCTTCAACTTTTTGCATCTAAAACTATAAATAACATCTATACAAACTAAACTAAAAATCTGGTCCCAAATAGCAACATTGAAACATTGAGTGTAAAAATCTCCAATTCAAAATATTCAGGAAAGCTAGCTCAAGCCCTGGAGGATAACTAGCAATTCCCCAATGAAACTGGATAATATCAGACCTTTATCCTCAGAATTAATGGATACAACTTAAAATCACAGAATATATTTTAAGCATACACCATTTTGCATGGATGTGGCATTTTAAACCTTGCAAAAGGCAATTTCATTCTCATGTAGTTATGTAGAGTAGAACCACATCCTCATTGCCTGTATCTCAGACCTATCAACAGTCTTTAATCCACAGAAGAACTCTGCCATGCAGTGAACCATTTTAGTGACAAATCTGCATAGCTTTGTCTGACTCTGCTGTACAGTGGTGGCACACAAGTCCATATTGCCTGACCTGCTGACAGCAACCGAAGACCAAGCAGGCTGAAATGGGTAGGCCTTTTGGCAATGTCTGGCAACTTTAGTAAGTGCTCAGAGATATGAAGTCCCAGCCTAAGTCAGGCCTTAGGTAAGTCTATTTCCTTATCAGCATCTGTTTTTACACATACCATTCCCCTCCCCATTTTCTTCCTACTAGGGTTGAGACTGATCTCACCTAATTCCAGCACAGCTTTGAGGTAACCACATAAGCTTACTCAGCAGTCAGACAGAATCTACATTCTGGAAAGCAAATTCACCTAAACCATTTCACGGATTTTATTTTTCTTGTTTCTTAACACTCGTTTATATTGGCATCAAGAAATGAAGAACCTGATTATTTATTGAAATAGCTGCATATTCAAGAACAGACTTTCAAAACAGCACAGAAAACAGAGAGAATATATCAAGGGCTATTACATTTTCAGCACTGCTGATAATATATTGAAATATATATCTGTATTGGCAGTGTACAGTAGAGACACTTTTTCAGGTCTGTTATTTGCAGTGGACTTGAAAATACACATTTAATCCATTTTATTTGGATCTAGCAGTTCAACAGCTGAAGTGCTATTACCTGAGATTTCATGCTTTGATTTGATATCTCAAGAAAAGATGAATACAGTTGGAAATTGCCTTCTTATCAAAATGAAGGGAATGGGGAGGCAAAACACTCTTAACTTCAGTCAGCAAATGCACTCAACCCCTTCCCTATCTTCGTAATAAATGCAAGGGAAATTTCTTATAGCAGCTGCAGCTGTCCCAGTATCAGTAATGCATAGTACAACTTCTCCCTGTTATAAATTCTCTCAACATGCCTTTATGAGTCATTAAATATTGCCAAATTTCTTTTAAATGTCACCTCCTTATCATAAATGACACAGTTGGAGCCTGAGTAGACATGCTGAATGAATTCAGTTGTGTGAAGGATGGAATTAGCTTTTCTCAGCTCTACCAACTCGTGAACACTTCAAACCAGAAATAAGGCAAGTGGTGGGAGGCCCCACTGCGATTCAGTTGATTTTGCTTCAAAAAGAACCAGGTAATTCCTTTCCAGGCCACAGATTTTTCCTAGAGTACTCAACACAAGCATATGAAGGTCTGGGGTACTAGTGTGAATGAGCACACTGTTGAGAGAATGGATATGCAAACACAACACACATATTCCTTCCATGTTTCATAACATGTCTTTGGCTAGATATGGGAAGTTTGGATTTTTATTTGGAGATTCACTTTGGTTCTTAAAATCATCTTGGTAATAAGACGAAGCACAGGTAATTTGTATACAAATGCAATTTGAAATCATTACCTGCACTTTGGAATTTAGATATGCAAAAGCATATACACATGCAGTTAGTGACATCAAAATACCACGTGTATATTATGTTCGGTACTCCTAAACACATCCACAAGTCTCATGTAAGTCTTAAGCAAAAGGTCTAGAGAAATCCAGAAGTGACAACTGACAGAAGAGTGGAAATCAAAATGATCAAGTAAGATCACTGGCTTGTTGGAGTATCACTGGCTTGTTGGAGTATTACCTACTAAAGAACCTAATCAACATATAATGCATTTTCAAATTACTTTTCAAGTCTGACCAAAAAAAAAAGTCACCTTTATTTTTCACAAAATATCAGTCTCTTTTCTATCATTATACACAATGAACCTTGTACAATCCTTTGAAAGGGATAATTTTGTGAATTACACTACTGATGCAGAAGATCTGTAGCAGGAACCACTTCCAAACAGTATCAGGTTTTGAAGTTCTAAAACAGCTTTAGAAAGACAGTATTATTATTTTGCAATTTGCATTAAAAATACAAGCTTGCACAAGACAATAAGGTAATGAAGATAATTTACCTGTCCCTTAAGAACTGAGATATTATAGATATGAACACCACCACAGAAGAAACAAACATTGAAGTTTATTATTAAGCATTCAGAATAGGTTGCAAATAAGACGTGATCATAAATTGAACAATGACAAACACATAAAGGATCGAAAAGGCACTCACTAAGGATTAACCTTGCCTGAATGTAGCTGTCCTAAAAGCTGGATAGCAAGGCTAAAAGAGCCATTGGGACTCTCATGATACAAAGCAGAAAGGCACTGAACAAGTAATACAGCCACAGGTATGATAAACCACTTTATGGACAGGATGATTTTTCTCCAATGACTGTGCCTGAAAGGCTAGTTGAGACCATCTTAGTGCCACCACAGTACTCTGAAGATCATTTCTAACAGAGCCCTGAAAGGTATCCTATAGTCAGTGGCTTTAAATTTGCTATGCAGGGGTCCATACACCAAACGAAAAAATCACAATCACAGGACAAGATAGCTGCTTCCAGAAGCCCAGCTTAAGGACTTAGATTTACCTCCTAAACCACCAGCATCCATTCATTGCATATAATGACACAGTCACCTGATGGAAAATACAATGCATGATCATGTGGGAGAAAGAAAGGAGAAATTTCGGACATCACATCTGTTTCAAAAAGCAAGGCTAGCAAAAGATTTTTATTTTGCCCTGTGATAGTTTGGACCTTGGCTTCCTGTCAAATGCCCAAACTTCCAGTTAGCAGGCCTCCCTCTTCTCTCTTCCTTCTTCTCTTAGGGTAAAGAAAGAAAAGGAAAAAAAATTATAAAAATTAAAGAACTCAAAGTCAAGTTGCTTATATAAATATATATATATTTATGTAGATCATAGTTATATACAGTTAAGATGCTATATACACAGTAAAAGGCAATCAACCCCCCGAAGGGATAGGGAAAGGGGAAAAATGGACAAGAGGGAACAAAAAAGGGACACCGAATAGATATGCACAATCAAACTCGAGAACTAGTAAAATAACTAGTAAAACAAATCTCACCACGTCCCTTAAAACAGCAGGGTTGGCAGATACGGCCAGCACTCTCCAAACCTCCACGTGGCAGGACAGTGGTCTCTGCAAGCCTCAGCCTTAGATAAGCCCACATAAACAAAAAGGTAATTCAACTGATTTGATTAGTCTACTATTGAATAAGGTGTGCAAACCTGACTGGAAGAGGATTGGTTTTTACATGCTTGGCAAAAGCTATCTATATTCCTGACAGAAAGTGTGTTGTTAAGCAACTGAAAAACATTTGTTGCTTTTAATGAGCCCAAGAATCCGACTCTTCTTGGAGGTTCACAACAAAGGACAAGGGACAACATGCACAAGCTACAGTATGGGTCACTTTGATTAGGGCTTGGGAAAAAAGCTTTATAGTGACAGTGGTCAAACATTGGAACAGCTTACTCACAAAGACTGTGGAATCTCCATCTTTTGTGACATTCAAAACCCAAGTGGACATGATCCTGAGCAAACTCATCTAACTTTCAATCAGGGCTCAGCACTGAGCCAAGTGGTGACCTACACAACCTCCTGAGGTCTCTTACACTCTCAGTTATTCTGTAGTTCTATACTCCAGCCCCACTCCACTTAGGCTATAGCAGTGATTATTTCCTCAAGAAAGCCTGTAAAATCTAAGCACTGGATCTGGAAGCCTGTTTCCCCTTTGCTTTCTTGACCTGATCTGCTTGGCCAGCTGACCTGACCCATGCAACATGAGAGGGCTGCATGCTAGATTAGGACAAAATATTGCAACTGGCCAACTGAAGTGACTACCAACTAAAAATTATACATTACATCAATAAAGAAAAGGATCTGGCAGAAAAGTGTAGGATGCAGCTGGGCAACAAGATGGCCCAGAAGAAACAGGTCAGTAAAATATAGCAGGGAAAATAACAGTAAAGTCACCAGACAGCATTGCCCCGTGGACAACAGAATGGAAATGAAGCATTAAAGTTTCACCATCCTCCTTAAGTCAGTGACATCATATTACATAAAAATTATGAGATAATGTGGGTCATTTCATAATCCATGTTTAAAGTACGTCATTTCCCTTCATTGTCAATCCACCTATGGATCATGACCTACTGCTACAGCTTAGACAGTTACAGCCTGAGTCAACATTTACAGAGTTCTAACTCTGCTAAGGACACAGGAAGTGATCAAAGACACCTCAGAAAAAATTACACCTTTTGCTTCTATCTGTTTTAGATGTAAAAAAAAAAAAAAAAAAAGCACTGAGGAAATTATACACCCAAAAACTATGTTAAAAAATTAATGCCATCATGGTTCAAAAGTCAAGCTCTGAAGACTTGAGAAGTAGCAAGTATAGAACTTAAACACTAAGATATCGGCTTTAACTATGTGACTAAACACTACTTATCCACACAAAACCCAGCTTCCTTTAGAAAGTGCATTGCTCATCAAGATGAACAAGTGTCCAAAACCTTGCTTTCTCCACAATTATTCTCTGTCATTATGTCATACCTAATCAACACAATTCAAGCCTTGCTTTAGTAACTCCCAGGAGGAGAAAAATCAAGGAAGAGATGCAAAAATCATAACCATTCTTTAATTTTGGTTGACTGATTTGAGATGCAAAATGCTCTGAAAAAAATCTGGTCCTAGATAGTATAAAGCACAGCTCCCAAAGGCCACATCATCATCACTTCAAAGCTTTAAATTTCCAAACACTTCTGGGCTTATGTGGTCTTAACTATATTCTTTTAAACACAGCTTATGTATAATAAACATCTAGATTGAAGTAAATTAGGTTACAGTTATGCAAGAGATTTCTCGAAGTGCCATTCAGATCAGTGGGACTCCTCAGACATTGACAATGTGTGTTTAAGTATAAATACACCTTGCTGAATCAGTGCTTTTACACATGAAGAAAAAAAAAAAAAGGATAGCTTAACTTTCTCCTAAAGCACACACTGAAATATCTCAGTATTAAGAATTGTATTTTGCAAGGTCTCATTCATATGAAATCAACTGTAATTTCACTGAGCCAAGCTGTCTGTTCAGGAAAGCACTTTGGAACATTTACCCAATACTATCACTGATGTAAGGCTTACATAAGTATCTAAATGTTATTCTCAACTGGAAATGAGATGGTTAAACAATTAGTCTATATAAGTTCAAACTGTACTACTAGCTAGGTTAGCAAAATAAAGGCTGCCAGCAAGTAACAGAGATAAAAAGTACACCATTCTAATAAAGTATTTTATATGTCTGTGACAAGCGGTGCAACCTGACAGAACAATTTTCGATCTGAAACTCTACTTCTGGATCCTACAACCAGGCTTCCTTAGATAACAGGTACACTTCCTCTTGCCTCACTTTCCTCATTTGTAACAATTAAGTCTGACACGCTTTAGAGCATTGAAAAAAAAAAAAAACCCTAACATTTCCTCTGCCTAACTTGCTACTTGTAACACATCAGGAAAGTAGAAACCAGCATGTGACTACATCCACATCTAATCATCAGGTTTGCTTATGGACATGCATTGCCCTGGGAGCACATTTGCAGACAAGCAGAACAAGTCACATAAGCCTTTCCTTCCCTGACCCTGTTTACCTCTCCTTTACTGAGAAGTGGGAAAGCCACCATGCTTTCACCTACTCCCTCTTCACCCACATGCACAAGAGGAGAAGAAAGGAAGATAGCCTTGACAGTTCTAAGCAGCTGCCTATGAAAAGCATTTTATAGTGTCAGGGATCCTCAATGCACAGAAATTAATTCACTGTGGTCGAGTACAGAGTTAAGGGAGGCTACTTGCAGATAGACTATGTTACAGATAGGCTATGTCCACACTAGTAAATCAAGCAGTGCCAGGAACCATTCCAAGGAAACAGAATTCCCTCAGTCACAGACTGCTGAATTTTCAGACTGGCACTGCCTTCTTCTAACACAGGGCACCTACAGGTCTCTCGTGCAATTCTGAGGCACAGTTTTGGATTTAACATAGGCCAGGTGCCAGTCCCAATCACTAGCTTGTATTCAGCTATCCCACTCTGGAAGGCGGGAGAGTTTAGCAGCAGTGACAAGGGCCAACCCACACGAGTTGGCTTCAGAACCAGAAAACAGTCTTGGGTGCATTTAATTAGCTGCAGCGAAGTGGTCATAGCCCCTCCAAGCTTCATGTGCTAATTATTCCTACAGGAATCTTTTAAAAGTGGCAAATGCAACGATGAAGCATATAAGCATTGCCTGATCAGCACCACCTGACAAAAGTCACCTACGTACTGTAGCACACAAGAAGAAAATTAGGAATTAGTAGAGCTCATCTTGGCTTCTTCCTGTTTCCTCTGAGTAGGCAGACCTTGCTTATGATCTATTAACTTCCACAGTCTCATTTATTTTCTCAGTTTAAAAAAAGACAACCTTTATACACTTAGAATACATTCTCACAGTAAGGCTACTCTCTACATGAATAACACAGAATAGCATAAGAGGCTGTGCTTCTGAGGGCTGATCTTTTGGCAATAAATATTTCAAATGACAGTTATTTAGAAATTACTTTTCTTCTAATTACTAGTAATTACCAAATTTGCTTCTGTAGACTAAAAATGTAATTACTGGTGAGTCTATTATGTTATCCTGGAGCTACAGCAATTTTGGCAACATTTTCACAACAGATAACTGTGCAAAAAAACAACAGTAAAAACACATTTGACAACTAACAATACACAGCTATTCTGTGTTATTAATCTTAAAACAAATCTGAAATTTCTTTACATTTTCATCCATCTAGAAGTGGTCTAGTTAAAACTGCCCTTTTTATATTTGATGCCTTTGACGCCTTTGCTCTAATGTTAGAATGTGTAAGACGTCCCACAGAAAATGCATTATGCAAAACCCATTTGCCACTGCTTAAGCATTCATGGTTTCAGTAAGGATAAACAATTTCATTTAACAACCCTCCTGGGCATGGATCTAATTTGCTCTGACCATTTAAAATACGTGCGTTACCTTCAAGTCTTTATGTAAATCAACGGTTTTCTTGTGAAAGTGTTTTTACCGATTTACAAGGAAAACTTCGTAATATGTTTTGGGTTATATATATATTTATATATATATGTATATATATAAGCCCCATATATATATATATATATTAGGCTGCACTGTATTATCTGACTTTTACAAAGCAAGTATGAGAAAAACCATGCAGCACACCCAAATAAAAATTACATACTCTAAGTAGATGAAAAACAATCAAAACCAAGCGAGGCACTTCTGGTTTTGTTTGCTTTGTTGCTTTTTGGTTTTTGTTTTTTGTTTGTTTGTTGTTGTTTTTTTTTTTTTCCAGGAGCCACAGGCACACCGTCCTGACACCAGCAGGCTCAAGAGTTCAGCACAAGCAGGAGCCTAAAAAAGCAGGTGACAGCAAGCAGCCAGCCCCACCCCGTGTCCCTGAGCAGCGGCCGGGAGGGCCAGTCCGGGAGAGCCGAGGGGAGCCAGGCCACCTCCCGGGGACAGAACCCCGGCCGGAAGCGCGGCCCCCGCACGCCGCCTCCGCGCCGGCACCACCGCCGACGGAGGAGGAGGAGAAGAAGAAAAAGAAGGACCCCCCCCCACGGGCGGTCCGACGGGCCACGGGACGCGGCCGAGAGCGCCCACCCGGGGCTGGCAGCGCTGCCCGCCAGCGGCTCCCTCGGCTCCACCAGGAGAGGGGGCGCCCGGCACCGCGGTGCCCACACAGCCTCCTCGGGGCGCCGGCCCCCGAACCGTCCTGGCCCACGGACACGGATCCTCGGGGCTGGAGCGGCTTCCTGGCCGTGCGATCCAGACTGGGGCGAACCGGCATAACCGTGCGGCACTCCTGGCGCAACTCTCTCCCCGCTCCTGCCGCCCGTCCCGCCGGCCCCGCGGAGCTGCCCCCGCCGCCGCCCGGCAGCGCTCCCCGCCCCGGCTCGGCTCACCTCACGGCGCGGCCGGTGACCTGCAGAGCCCGGCACAGCACAAGCGCGGCCTGAGCCCATCCCTCCGGGAAGTTTCCTGCCATCGCAGCAGCCGGGGAAAACAAAAGCTTAAGAGCCGGGAGCGGGAGGAGGAGGAGGAAGGGAAGCGCAAGCGGAGAAGTGAGAGGCATTGCTCGCCCGCCGCGCCGCTGCCCTCGGCTGCCGACTCCCGCGGAGGGCAGCCCGCTCAGCGCCGCCTCCCCATCGGCTTCGGCGGCGGCTCTGCTGCCCGAGCAGCGCCGCGGAACGGCCGGACTGAGGAGCAGCCAGCGCCTCTCTTCCTTCCCTCCCTGCCTCCGTCCGTCCGTCCGTCCGTGACCGGCGCCGGCAGCGCTCCCCTCGCCGCCCGTCCCGCCGCCGCAGAAGCCGCCGGGCCCCGCCCGCGCCGCGGCTCCGCCTCCCGGGGGCGCGCGCACGCTCGGGCCGAGCGGGTCCCGCCGCCCGCGGTGCCCGTGGGCGCTCCCGAGGGAGCGGCCCCGCCGACCCTCCGCTCCGCACCAGCGGGCGGCTCGGCGTGGGGTGGGCTGAGCTGCTCCGCAACGCCCCCCCCCGCCCCCTTCCAATTCTCACCGCCCAGCGCCAGCAGGCTGTTCCTGTAAAGTTGGAGGCGTGTCCTTAAAAATCGAGGTAAAAGATACTGAAAAGCAGGATTAACAAATGCAGAGATGCTCCAAGCTTCCTGCCAGGCAGGGGCATAAATATGATATGTGCTTGGTGGTACTGTAGTCATTGTGTACATAAAGGGAAAAATATTATATCCCTACGAGTCACTTTATCGCAGAGAGTCGTACCAGATGATTTTTAAGGACTAGCCTTCACAAGCCCTTATGTCACAGCTAGCTTGGTAAGGGGGAAGATTTGCCGAATAGGATATAGTTAGCAACGTTAAAGTCGGACAGTATGTGGCATTGGCAGCCCTGTCACTTCCGAAATGGGATAGGGTGACTGCTGATGCTGAGAAGTGCAAGGCCATAGATCATAAATTGAAGCCGAAGTCTACATGGTTCAGGGTAGCTTATTGTGGTTTTCAGTAGTTGTTTTAGTCATTATGTATTATTGACAAGATTCAATATATCATAATAAATAGCTGTACAAAGATGTAAAACAAGGAAGAATCTTTCAGAATCCCTTTTCCTATTCAAAGTGCATTTACCTGATTGCCAGCTAACAAGTCTCTACATCAGATCACAGCTTCTCACAGTGAACTCAGACCATGAAAGAAGAGAATAAGGAAGCTTCTCATTCTCCCAAATGGATCTCTTAAGCATGCAGCTGATGGGATGCCAGCAGAATGCTAGCAGCTACTTCCAATCAAAACACTGATTCTGCTTTGATTTTTGAGAAGTTCAGGTCTTGATTGAGTTCAGCAGCCACAAGGCTATGGCTGAGAACTGCAAAGCAAATACAGCGCAAAAGCAATTCTTTATTGTGTCTTAAAAAAATTCTTGACTGAGTAAAATTATTTCTTTATTCTTACATCTTGTGTAACAAGTGGGTGTGAAAACTTTTGTGGTTGTAATTTCCCTTCATCAGAGGAAAGTCGCTGTTAAGTTCTGTTGCTCATTTTGAATGCATGAAGAAAAGAGCCTGTGGACCTTATTTGTTTTGTGGGATGCACTCTGAACTCCCATCTGAAATAGGCATAACTAACCAGTGAGAACCTGCTCCTCTGGAGCTTCTGATTTGTTTTGCTGTGGTTGGATAAAGTTTTTAAAGGCTTTTTCTAGCATAGGGGAGGCATGATATATTGATTCAATTCGAAAATCCTCAGATATTATCACTGCACTCCATCTTGTGGAAGAGGCAACAATGTGTTTTAAAATGATCCTGTAGTGGTTTGTTTGAGTAATTAAACCTAACAACGTTTGGTTCTTACTGCCAAAGCAAGGACCTACATATAGCAGTGGATGCAAGAAGTTGTTTAATCCTCAGTCTACCTAATTGTACCCAACGGATTTGTGTAAATGTCCCTTGGTTTAGGTATGATCTTCACATCTCCTCCTTTGTTTTTGAAAGCAGCTTTAGGAAAGCATTCAAAGAGTCTAATTTGAAAAGAGAAACTAAAACAGAAAAGAATCTTCTTTCTAGGTGGGGTTGCCAAGGAGCACCCTGATTTGTGAGAGATTTGGGGGTGATGATCTGTAGGGATATGGGGTGAAGCTGGGGTGAAGACTCTGCTAAGCAAGACTCTGTAGGGAGCTGACTAGTTGGGGTTTTGGTTTGTGAGGGTTTGGTGAGGTTTTGTTACCCCTATATGAAGTACAATAATCCAGTTGTATCTGGACACTATTGAGAATTACTATCTGTCTTACCAATAAAAAAAAGAAACAAATTATGAGGTTCTCTCTGTCCTTCTGAAACTGCCTTTCATGGTTTGTGACCTTTTTCTCCTTGATGTTCAGTGCTACTTTGGGAAATCAAAATAGGTATTGAGGCAACAACTATGAACCATAGCAAGGGCACAGTCATATGTATTTGTGTCTGGCCAGGTTCAGAGAAAATTGAGAAACTTATCTGGATTCACTGCTATAGAAAGGTTAACCTTATAATAGTTACCCTAGGACAAGCTTGAAGATAAAGCCATTTAACTTTAACGAATAACTTAAAATACAAAGGGCTAGTTATTCCAGCTGTTCCTTGGATGGAAGAAAAAAAGGTTTTCTTGAGAAAAGACTGTAGAAAAGCTTAGTCATTCAGACCCAAAGAAATAGGGAAAAACAGGAAGAAGTTAGGAGGAAATTCTTTTGTGCAGATGAGGATCCTCTGAATTACCTCACCCCAGAAGTAGGTTTCACAGGGAGACTGAACTTAATTAGCAGCCATAAACTGTGATTTTTGTTTTGTTTTGTTTTTGTTTTTTTTTTCTCCAGAATTCTCCTCTGTCTCACAGTAGCGGTAAAGTATGTACCTCTCTCTCTGATGTGGTGTGGAACAGCAGTGCTGAATGAAGCACTGGCCTTTTCTGTTCCATTTACCAGGGAGGGCCTTGGACAACAACTTGCTGATTGCTGGTGTGTTTTACTGCTCCAAATTGTGCTAAGTCTGGTAAAGTAGAATTGATCTGAGTAATGGCTCAGTGCAAACAAGGCCTTGAAAGTGGAATGTATCTTTCTATCTATTATTCTAACATTGGAGACAGGTCTCATTAGTTCCTAATGTAATAGTAAAGGCAGGGAATCATCACTGACTACAGTATTTGTTAGCCTTTTCCAGACTCCTTGGTCATTTTCCTAGAGCAATGACTTATCACTTCATCACTGCACTGATTACATTAAAATGTTACTATTATTACAATCTAAGAAACATAATGCTTATGTTAATTCACTTTGTGTGCAACTGTCAAAATTCCTGCAACAGTCCTCAACTGAAAGCATCCTCCATGAGCATTTTAGCATTATTTACACCCTTCCTGATTATTCTATTCATATTTATTATATTTAACTCTGTTCAGTGGTGAATTTTGATATAGTATGCGAAAACTCAGAGCAAATGGTCACACCATTCTGTGAAACCATTAGTCTCATTTGAAGGAAAATCAGGACATAATATGACTGCTCTTTCTCTTACAGAATAGGCCAAAGAGTAATGCTGGGGAAGAGAAGACTTGAAAGGGAAGGAAAATGAAGAGTCTGCTTTTTAAGAGCATTAAACACAGATGATAAATAATGGTTAGGTTTTCTTTTTTTTTTTTTTTCTAACAGTAGAAAGAAAACATGCAGATGAACAGAAGTCAGATATTGAAAGATTTTATATTTGCCCTTATTTTATTAAGCAGTTAGTTGTATACAATCCCAATAGAGGCTTGAGTTTCAAGGCTGGCTCTGAACTCTGCACCCTGGAGAAAAGAAAGATTTCAAAATGTAGTTTCTGGTATATCCAACACAAAAAAACCCCCTTATCATCCTTTTTGCTTGCTTTTTCTTTGTAATAGAATGAATTTGAAGATATGAAAAAACACAGCATAGTGTAACAATGAAGGAACAGTACCAAGATCTGACCTTTGTGCATTTATTCATGTACTTGAAGTTACACAAGTATTTTGCTCTGTTTACCACAGTAACTGGCATGAGGTAAGAAAAACTGGATAAGGACCATAGTGGAAAAACAGGCTGCTATTTTGAAATGAAAATTTATGACATTGATCTGAGAACTGGTGCAGAAGGCTGGTGAAATGGAGCTGAGTTTGAAATGTAGCATGAAAATGCTTTCACACCTTTCTCTAGAAAAACGAAATCCTCTAGAGCTGTGTTTACAGTGAAGCAAATATTAACTAGTCACTGCCTCACAGCTTCAGTACTTTGTTTTCTATCCTGTTTTCATTCTGAGGGTAAGATAGAAAGAGAAATCATGTCAGCAAAATTTGTGCCATTGCCAAGCAAATATGAGATAATTTTTTATATATAATTTCAGGTATTGCAGTGCATTCAGTCTCTCTTATCCTCTTTTGGCCATCTGACTGCTATTGAAGTAATTCATCTTTTATTTCTCATAGCAAAGATGAAAAGATGGTCAACAAACCTCATAAATTCACCTGCCTCTCAAAGGCCATTTGCTGCTTCAGTTGCTGCTGTTTGCCTTTGAAGCAAGATAAACGAAAGCTCTACTGCATCTCTGCACCATCCACATCAATACGAGAAAAGTATTTTGGGAAAATTCAGCATTCAATTTTCAGTCTCTAAGACCCTGAAGTGCCTGGGCTGTAACTTAAATCCTTCAGCCATTATAAAATTTAGGAAGCTTGTGGATGTGGAGGACATGGCACAGAGTAGTCTCCAATGTGATATTTTGCTCCTAAAGCTCAGTAGTGAGAACCATGTATCTCCATCCCATGTCTCAGTTTTAAGAAATGGAGGAGACTTATAACACTTCATTTGGACTCTCACATAATAGAACCAGCCAACTTCCCCTTGTAGTTAATATGCTGGACACTTCCTGGTATTTCTGATCTTGGCAGGGAGGCTATGTCCAGTATTACTGAAATTGATACACTCTTTTTAATATGACATTTGTTTCATTTTGTTCTGTAATCCAGCCACCAGGGGCAAAAAAAATCTTGATGCATAAGTTTCCTAGAGAGAAACAATAAACGTCTTCCCTAACTCTGCCCTTCACTCCTCCCAGTTTAGTGTTTCTTGTGCTTCCATGCAGAGAGTGTAATAAAAGAAGTGTGGTCTTGCCCCCATCCCAATCCCAGCTGTGCTTGGTTTTGGAATTTTGCCATTCTGTTACATTCAGCTTCCATTTATATCTACTCCAGTTACTTGATACAATTTTCAATAGAATCTTTATGGTACATATTGGTATCTTTGTTTTCAAAATTATTTTTACTGATAACATAGGAATTAAAATTAACAGTCTTTGTTTTTGTCGCAAATTTGGTAAGGCAAAATCTAATTCTGTGCATCATGTTAGAACTGTAGCCATTCATTCATCAGCAGATTTGACTTTTAATAGATGCTATAAATCAAGATGGACAACATAGATGGTATTTATTAGAAAATTATGAAGAGACCCTATAATAAAACAGGTTTCTGAACTGCTAACCAAGACAAATGCTTCACAGATTCTCCAGTTAAATAAAAACAATGGTGAAAAATTCATTTATCATTAAAAGAGAGCATTACCTCAAGTAAGGTAAACCATTTACCACTGAGGAATATCTGTGTTGGAATCCTCTTCTATGAATGAAAAATTAACTTCAGCAAAGCATGAACATGAAATAATGAGTTTAAAACAAAATTTTCTGTTCAGTCAGTTTAATAAGAATATAAAAATTTTACTGTGGTGTTGCACATAATTTTCAGTTCTCTCTTTAAAAAGGTTACTACCCTATTTTAATTGCACCTGGGATTAGGTAAGTTTTCAAATTCTTTTTAAGTACCCTTTGTCCTAAATATTCCTTACCGTTTTTAGAACAGCACTAGTAACTTAACAGTGACTTCCACCTGTGGAGGTCTTTACAATTCACACTCCTCAGAGAGATTAAAGATGTCTGAAAACAAACATGAACATGGAAAATGCCCCACTAGGTTGAACTGTGGATCTTTTTTTGTCTCAGACAGGGGCAAGAGACCCTGGTGCACATCAGGTACTTGGTGTGTACATCAAATGAGGAGGTTGCTATCTCTCCTCCAGAAATGCTCATTGAACTTCCAGCTGCACTTTTTCCTCTGAACTTTTTATTTATACGCTCCCCAACTGAGGCCCCTTCTAGTTGCAAGGTCTCCTCATCAGTGGCTTCTAGGCCCTGCCCATGTTGGTTGTTAACATCACCAAAAGAAGTAAGCTTGATGGGGAGATCCTGGCAACAGTGGGACCTGTGTCCATTCATTCCATCATCCTTCCACATCTCCGGGCAGAGCATCACTGGCCAGCATCCACCTGCTCCTTGGTTAACCTTCAAGAAGCGATGGGTTATGTCAGGGCTTCTCTGCTTCATGCCCTCCTCCAGTTCCCTATCTGTGTATTCGCAATCTTGTAACTTTTCCCTTTCTATCATTTGTTGTTCATTGCTGTTCAATTTTTTCTTCTTGTTTTCATTACCTATAGCCCTCTCCCTCCCTAGGGGGCCTTCAAGGTTTTGCTAATACATACCTAAAGATAAAAACAAATAGAAACAACAGCAGTAGGAGAAACTATTTATAGAGTGCACACAAGCTTGGCCACCTTCTTCAAACCATGTTCTTTGTAATCCCCTAGCTTCCATGGCTCTTATGAAGATAAATCATTGCTTAGTCCTTTCACTATCCATTTTTTGGACTTTTTGTATGTGAACTTATCCAATTCCTGTCTGTTGGGATCTGCTACCACTACCTCTTTCAGCAGCAAGTCGAAAAATATACTAGCCACTAATTACTAAAGTAATGTGTTATTTTAATCTGTTTTAATTTAATTCCACCAAATGACCCAAACTCTGTAATGTGGTGAAAAATGGTTCTATATTCATCTTTTCAGCCACCTTTGTGATTTCATAAACAAGTCTCACCGGAGCTCTCTCCGAGTTGATAATTTTTTAGTCTGATCTTACAAGACAGCTGCTCCCTTTGATCCCTTTAATAATTTCAGGTTTTTGCTATGTATCTTCCCTAACTTTTATCAGATCCTATTCCAGATGTTAAGACAAAAACTGTACAGAGCTTTCAAAATGTGGATACAATAGACTTGCATTAGAGTTAAGGCAAAATTATGCTTTCTCACTACCATTTCAGATTATACCAAACACTGGGTTTTGCCTCTTGTTTGACAAACTTACCCAGGGATTTCAAAGAATTTTAGTCTCCAGAACTCTAACATTTCTGAGTTGTGTCTGGTCATTAGATCTGGCAGTACTTTGTGACAATTTGTGTGCTTCAGAGAAAGCTAATTAAATAGTGTTGTTAAATTTTAGAAGCAATGCTAACCACAACAGGTCCAGAATTTCATTCTGAATCCCATAAATGATGGGATTCAGATCCCATAAACTTCTACCATTTTTTGTATCATTCATAAATATGTCTATTGGTACCAGTGCTGTAGGTTTTCTAAAAGAACAGCTCTACGTGAAGGGAAGTGGAATTCTTATTTAAATAAGCTCGAATATATCTTTGGTATAGGGCAGACAAGGTGAAAACACTGTAGATCTTAGCTAGAAAGACGGCAGAGAGAGCAAATTGGAATTATTTTTGGATCAGTACCTGATTCCTATGATAGTCCTATGAAGCCAGCTGCTTCTTTTGTGGTTGGTGATCTCTGTGCCAAGTGTGGAAGAAGGAGGGGAATGAGTGCTCCTTAAACATCACTGAAATTTTCATAGTTTTTTGGGTTTTTTTCTTAATTTCTAAATTTTAAATGCCTATATACCAAAAGTGAACAATTAAAATGTTTTTATCGGAGACTTTATGACAATGAGCTGTTTGTGTGTATATGTGTGCAGACATCCCGTATATGATGCGCTCTTTGACTTGAAGGCCTTGCAGTCAAACAAACAGGTACTGGGTGAGGAAAGAGTTTTGTTCTTATCCATTTTGCATTGAGAAGTAATGGCTATCTAGCAATCAGATATTTTGCATATTGCATTTGGCTTGGCACATTAGTTCTTACCTATTCAGTATCTACATGAAACAGTAATGTAGGACACCTGTAAAGGCAATTGCAGAAACAGACAGCAGGCCATTCTTTTAAAAGGTTCTTTGCTGTTTTAGTTTCGTATTTTTAAAATCCAGATATTTTTAGTCTATTTGATACCAATAAAAGAAGGTGCTACCTGTTGGGTTTTTATAGGGGGGAATGTTGTAAAATATCCAAAGAATAAGTAAAATATCCATTTAAAGAATTTCACACCATTCTATTCTTATGAATGCTGATTACTGGGGAGGAAAAGGTTGTTAATGTGAAAGCTCTATGTCCTTTTAAAGCAGCTCTGTTATTAAAAGGAAACATGTTTGAAGAATGAACCTTTTACTAATGATGAGCAACCCCTTTCCATTTTTGCCTTCAAATGGAAGATCTGATTCCTTTTTTTTTTTTTTTTAAATTCAGGGAGGAGGTGGCTACAGCAAAGTTGTGTTTTAACTGAAAAATTTGATAAAGCTATCCTTTTTTTCAATTTCAGATTATGTTTACTGAAGCATATTTCCCCTGATTGCTCCGTATAAAGTCCTTTCTAATGTTATGATTGATGCTTCTAAATACACAGGCAGTGAGATGGCAATCACCAAGAAGGGAGAAAAGACATGAATAAATTCAGGGTTGAAATTCATAACGTTTCTAATCATCAGAAGAATCAGGTTCTGGAACAGTTTTTCAACAGAAATCATGGTGGGATGAACTCTTTTCAGTAAAAGATGATATCTGCGATTTCCAGCTCTGCCAATTTAATCAGAAGACTGTAACACAGCCTGGAGTCTTTATTTCTTGTGCAGAACAAAAAAAAAAAAAAAAAAACAACAAAAAAAAAAAAAACAACAACAAAAAAAAACAACAAAAACACTGAATTCCACAGTCTGGGCATCCTGCTGTCTGTGTGGGGACATAGCTACAGCCCTTTCTAGAGATTAAAATTAGAAAAACCACATTCTGCTCTGCTACACCTTGCCTGTGCAGACAGTGAGCTGTTACTGAGCTGTGGAGTTATGTTAAATAACTTTTGTGAAAGCATCTGTGGAAATTTTAGACATGCCTGCTTTTCTGCTGGAGGGCATTGTCATCAGAGCTGAGCTGGTAGAAAGGCTCATACAAGTGTTTCTTATTTTCTTCAGCAAAAGGTCAGCCAAGATTAGCTCCAGACACATTAAACAATAGGTTAAATGACGCCAGCTGACTTTGTGCAGAAGTAGATTAGAAGTGCCCACAAAGGCCGTTCCACAACTGAGCTCCAGAAGCAAATGAACTCAGAAAGCAAAACCAACAGCTTCTGCCATTTCTGTGGTGACTGACACAGCTCAGTAGCTGTATCTATGCAACCAGTTATTTCTGCTGCAATCTGAATTATAGTCTCCATACAGCGAGGACCTTTGAAGTATCAGGCTTGTAACATTTCTGGACAAGATGAAAACACTTTGCTTCCAGATTTATGCATTCTCAGATGTTTTCCTGTGGTGCGCTGGGAAGTGCCTGATGGAAGGAAAAATCAATGGACAATACAGATTTGTGCTTGCTTTCATGCTGCTTTGATGCCCCTTTCTCCTTGGCCTGTTTGGATGGCTCTGTACCACACTGCTGGGCCTTGCAAGTGCTGAAATGCTGGTGAGTGGGTGTTTGACACCTTGACTAATGAATGTCTCGTTCTGTCGAGTCACTCTCAAAGCTACCACAGAGCTTTTTAGCATGGCACTCACACTGGCACATTTCAGCCCAGTGTAGGCTTTCTACGGGTGATCAGTAGATGCTTGCAGGAGCAGTGTAAGAAACATGTACCAAATTACATGTACTCTGCTTTCCAGCAGTAAGTGAGTTATGGACTTCCTAAATCACTTGATCTTCCTAGGTGTTACATCCCAAACGCTGTGTTTAACAACTACACATTAAGTTGTACTTCAGCGTTGCTTTTTGGGGTGTTTTTCCTTTTTTTCACTTCTGTTTTAATCTACTTATACTTTTGAGCTCCATAACATCTCAAGGCAATGTGTTCCACAATTTAATTATACATTAAAAGAAGAACTGACTGGCTTGCAGGACTTACAATGCACTGTAGCTACACATTCCTCAAAGCTTATTTGCCATTTTAGTGCCCTTGTTGCAAAGTTCCAGCCTAGAGGGACTCATACAGAAGCTAGAAATGGAAAAGATCTATTATATCATAGTGTTAGCTCCAGCCTTAATAGAAAATGTTTCAGTCACAGCTTGACATGATAACACCAGTGTACTTAAAAGATACAGCAGGTCTCCGGGTGGTCTGCAGGGTGCAAAAGCAAAATGACTTCTACAGCCCCCAGGGTGTTTTTCCTCCACAGAATGAGCAGGGCAGGATTCATGCTAGAGCTACTGTGAGCATCTCTTATGGAATAAGTGCTATTTTGAGTAGGCTTGTCGTTTTCCTGGCAATTGTAGTTCTAGAGGTATTTCCTATCCTTCAACAATTGCTAGACTAAAACTGTGTGCTTTTCCTTTTATTTGTAATACAGAGATGACCTCATTATATTAATAAGCCACAGTTTGTAAGTATCTTCATGGGGAATACAGTTGGTTTTCAATACCATAAACACTGTTTAAAGAAGAGGCAATACATGGTAGAGAGTTTACCATAAACAGTCTGTCCAGAAATGGAGCTCAGTTTTAAACATGAAGGTGGTAACTCAGTGGGGTCATCTTCTAAGGATTATGCAGGATTGTCTCTCACTTGAAATTGTTTGATCAATTTGTTTGGTTTGTTCTTTTTTTTCCCCAAAGCTTCTTCTGTATTTCAAAGAAATAGGAAATTAAGGAAGCATTACATCATTTTTATTTTAGATCACATTAGAGCATCACAGTGGTCACGTCTATTATATAAAGTATGAAATAAGAAAAAAGGAAGAACTCAGAATAACTATAAACCATTGAAAAACACAATTTCCTCTGGAATAATTCTGAAGAAATAAAGATCAGTTAGTTTAAACAAAAACCCTTTTGGTTATCTACTGAGGGCTTTTCCTAACAAACAACAACACTGCAAATTTATGTAATTCTTTTATTTAGTGGCAATTGAAAGTGATATAGAGATGATATATGGGAATATTTCATTCATCTTTAAAATGCAATCTCTTCCTGAGTAGAAAAATTGTAATTATTCTCTGTCAACAGTAGTACACTGTATGTTGGAGTAGCAGGATTGGTTTCTCAATATCTGGGTAGTTCCATCTGTAGGCAAAATATATGAGTTACTGTCTGTTTTCCTCTTTTCAAAAAATGATAGCAACCAAATGCTGAAGAAAATGCCTAACTATATGCTGAAAAATCTTTCTCCAAACCAATCCTCAATATCTGATTAAGATTGTGTGGATTTTACATTAACTAGCTTTTTCTTTTTTTTTTTTTTCTGAAAGAGAAAAAATATATTACCCTTTTTTTTACTCCAGAAGTATCTACCTGCCCTGCTAGTAGATACAAGGTTTTATTTCTATCTTTTTAAAATGGAAATGTCTAAACCTTATGATTGTAGAGAAAATGTTATAAATCTGCATAAAAGGTTCAGTAATTGTAAATCAAATACACCCTAAAAACCCCATACTTCTTTTAGAACTCCCTGATGCTTGAGAGCAGTAATACAATTCTTAGCAACTGGGACAAAAGACTTTTCTGTGCTTGGGACTGATAATATTGCAATTCCTACCTCTTTGTGGCCATTTGTAGTAATGAGAAATAACTTAGATTGTGTTTTAGCCTCACTTTGCATTCCAAAATACTCATACAGATTAGGTGACTCCAAAGTGAAGATGTTATTCATTTTCAAAGGTATGTCCTTTTTCCCAAAGTGCCTTCAGTTAATGGGAACATTCAGTGGTATGCTGAACAAGGACACCAAGCTTTTTTAACAGACGAAATTTTGTAAAACTCAGTAATTCCTCATATCACCTGCCTGATTTTATTTTACCTAGATAGACTTGAAATGTCATACACATTTTAACTAGCACACTACATACTATTGGTAGGTTTTAAACCAGGCACAGGTTTATAATATCTGAGAGTATACATAGCAAGAACAAATTGCCAATTTGTACTTGGCTGAACACAAAATTAGCAACATTTGGGCAGTTATGTAAAAGACCTCGGTTCTATTGACCCCGATCTCAAAGCTCGCCTGAGGCTTTTTATAGGAGTTTTAACCATTATAAGTGGCTATCATTTATATACATTTCTAACTGAAGCAAGCCTTCAGACTGCACATGCATGGAATCCACCTACGAGGCATATGGGGACTGTGGAACAAATAAGACGCAAGCAGCATTGGCTTTGGGGAACAAATGGGTTCTTAGTGAACCACTAACATCCCCTCAGTAAGTTTTGGAAGTCTGTTCAAAGCTGCCCTTCTGTGTCCCCACTGAGAATTTGCATAGTTAAAAATAGTATAATGGTTTTATTCAATATTCCTATTCCTTTTTTGAGTTTTTTTTGATACTCAACATTAATTTTCACTGTAATTCTGTTCCAGGTGTTTGTGCTCTACAAAAGGTTTTTGTTTCTAAGTACATGTTCTGCTACGGTAATTATCCATCCTGCACTGTAATTTGAGCCTGAAAGTTGATTTATTCTCCATGTGTTCTTTGTAGAATTAAATGTGTCATCTTTGTAACTGACTTACATCTGACAATGCTGATCTAAACAGTTGGAGAAATGTCTCATTGCCTTCGCAGTTACAAGCCCAATTAACTTGTCAACATTTTCCAATAGTTATTTACTACAGCTTTACCACATTTCTAATCAGCTACAGAGGTGGGAGAAAGAAAGATAATTAGTGTAGGGAGTGTCTTTCCTTGCAGTTTTCTAGTAACAAGTGTAACAGGAGGCTCATTTCACAAGTATTTTAGGATATGTAGGAGTTGGAAATGGTGATGGGTCAGAAAATCATAAAGAGGGTTATTCACTGAATGTGATCTGGCTCCAAAGCCTACTGAAATTAGTTTTTGTACTAATAATTATTTCATCTATAGACACATTTAAAAATGAGATTACCCCATCTGTTTTAGCATACTTCATATGCCATTTCACATGCAATTTGCTACCTAAAGACCAGCTTCTGCTATCTCTGTCCCTCATAGGCTGAGAACACCACAGCTGCATGGAAGAGGTGAAAATTCAGAACAAAATGAGAACATTTGCCATTGTTCTGATAGCATCAATCCCTTTCATAATTTGCTTCTTTGTGTGTATGTGGTATCACCCAAACTAAATTTCTGCTAGGGAAGTATCACAGTGAAAGTTGTGTGATTTAAATATAGTCAGAGACGGCAAGGTGCCTTGCTGTAGAGCAGGTCACTGTGCACTGCACTTTCTGGAGCTGTTGTAAGGTACAAAGATCAGAAGCTGTTGATCTGGCCTGACACCTTCACAATAAACACTGTCTTCAAAACACCTTAATTCTTTTACGAGACTACAAGCAACCACTGCTTTTGAGAGGGCACTGCCTTCACACTGCAGATTTTTTTTCTTCAGCGTGCCCTTCTGGCAGTGTGGCAGCAAGCAGAGGCTACAGTGGTGCCTGCTGGAGGTTCCCAGGAGCCTTTTCCGGGCCTTCAGTCCATCATCACCTGCAAGTGACATGACAATACCATGGTGGTGGTGGTGCTGGGTGGAATTAGAATCATAGAATCAGCTGGGTTGGAAAGGACTTCTGAGGTCATCAAGTCCAACCCTTGATCCAACACCACCGTGGTACAATCTGTTCTCTGTTAGGGTACATCATAACCTACAATGTTGAAAAGGTTTAGCACTCTGACAAAAGGCTTCCCTGTGAATGTGTTTATTGTCAAACATTGCCGGGGTGAGAGGAGATGCTTTTAGGTCTGGGAAAATATGTGCTGTGTTCAAAAACGAAATCACGATGGCCTGTCCTTAGTTAGTTCAAGCTGTAATTCTGGTTTTAAGATACCCAAGGCATAGAGGTAATGAATATAAAAGTAAAATTGTTTCTTTTCCAAGAGGGCGCTGTGGCTGAATGGAAACCATGGTAACTAGGGTGCCATATCCTGGTACCTTGCTGCTGAGTGATAAAATGCACATAGAGTAGGTTTTGTGCTTAGCAACAAGGCCTAATCAACTGACTTTTCAAATAGCTCCCTCCAGCCCTCCATTGCAGCTGCCATGCTTATCCCATGCAGTATGTATGCCCAGGCTTCATGTTTTCATGTTCACTAATCCTTCAGGCAGGTAGTAAGCAGCACAAAACACATTTCACACAAAAGAAAACAGTTTATTCTTGTTGGTCATTGCTTTAGTAGAATATACAACTCAGATCCCGTTTCCTGTAGAGCTGTTGTGAAGTATGACTCATCCTTGCCCAACATGTTGGATGTTCACTTTAATTAGAATATGTGCATCTAAAGATTTTTGTAAACACTTGCTGTTAATAGCAAATTACTCCCTGGTATGCAATGGGAAGTATAAGCAATTTTAATACATTTAATATAAGCTGTACATTTTAGGTCATGTTAGGGCAGCTCACTGACAGAAATTAATTAAGGAAATCCTCTCATTAGCATACATTGGCTGCCATACAAATCATGCTGGCATGAAAAATTGGAATAATGCAAATTGTACTCCACAGTGATGATAAAATATTTTCCAAACACTAAATATTATTAAACAAATCTTTGATATCTATCCTATGTGGCAAATCTGGATGAAGAACCAATTTATTTATAATAATGAGTGAAAACAGATGAAGTATTGCTACTTTCTAGTTGCTAATGGAATACGTGAAATAGGCTAACCTTCATAGAACCACAGAATAGTTTGGATTGGAAGGGACCTTTAAAGTTCATTTATTCCAACCCCTTTGCTATGAGCAGGGACACCTTCAATTGGAGCAGGTTGCTTAGAGCCCCACCCAAGTTGACCTTTAATGTTTCCAGGGATGGGGCATCTGCCACCTCTCTTCCAGGGTTTCATCACTCCTGTCATACAAAAATTATTCCTTATATCTAGTCTATATCAGCCCGTTTAAAGTCATTTCCTCTCGTCTTATCACCATCTGTCCATGTAAAAAAAAATCTGTCTCCCTCTTTCTTACAGACCCTCTGATTGTATTGAAAGGCACCTATAAGATCTTCCCAGAGCCTTCTCTTGTCCAGGATGAACAACTCAACTCTCTCAGCACTTACTCGTTAAGTAATGAGGCTCCAGCCCTCTGATCTTCATGGCCCTTCTCTGGACCCATTCTAACAGGTCAATGTCTTTCCTGTCCTGTGGACTCCAGAACTGGATGCAGTACTCCAGGTGGGGTCTCAGCAGATTGGAGTAGAGGGGTAGAATCTCCTCCCTTGACCTCCTGGACACGCTTCCTTTTCATTTCACATAGAGATGTTTTCCTCAGTGCAGGCAGCTGAAATGCCTTTATACTTACTGGGATCTAACAACCCATATAACAGTGCCAGCACCTGACAAAGCACAAATTGATGATCCAGAGATTTTAAAATCTCTCTCTGGGGAGACTGTAAAAAAGATTGTCTTTCCAAACGTAGCTTAGCTCACTTGAGTAAGCTTAGACTGTTCTCAAAATCTAATAAGAGAATGATAATACCGTGTGTTTGTATGTACACGTCTGTCTCTGTTGTGCAGATATAAATCATATTTGTCTGTAAGCAACTTATCTTTTTTCTGTTTTAAATTTCAGTGTCATTCACTGACTCAGGATGCCAGAGATTTTATGTACCATAAAGCTGTATCACTATGTGTTAAAAGGAAGGCTCTAGGGTATTGGACTACTTGACTTTATTCAAATAATCTATACTTTGTGTTCTCACATAGTCAGATCAATAGCAAATGATCTGAGCATTATCATGCCTTTTACTGCTCAGAAGTCTTCACAGGGTGCCACTTCACACTTTCACAAAAGAGTATATTTCAGTGGTTTTATCTGTCAGCCAAAAAAACCCCTGAACACCAGAATCTTAACTGAACTAATCTTATTTCTATGAGAAATTCATAGACACCTTAATCTTATTGTGGATATTTTTGATCACATGCATCATTTCTGTTGGTGGAAACTTGACTATTTATGTAAATAAATATTCACATATCTAAGCTGCAGGATCAGGAACTTGAGGGTCTAGCTCATTCCATTCACTTGATGCGGGTATCAGTGTATCCCTGCACTGGCACAGGCTGGACTTCACCAGTTCTCCCACAGTCCTCTTGTGGCAAGTCAGAATTTTTTGGCTTTCTTTTATCATTGATTTGAACTTAAGATGAACATCTACCAGAAAGAAAATGTGTACATGTCACAGGACTATCAGAGAACCTTCCGGGAGTGATTTCAGCGATATAATGACAACAATGATCAAAAAAATAGAGGTGCCAGTCACTGCAACGAGATTTCTTCATATGTCTGATGTAGACTTGAGGCATTAAGAAACTGGATTTTTTTTTTTTTCAGTATCATTGAATAAATGTGGGAGAACTTGAAAGTAAAATGTCACCTCGCTTGTATCTATGTATCTATCATAACAATCTATAAGGGACTTGTTTCCAACTATTTCCAAGTTCGGTGCTTTAGAAAATGAGTAACAACTGTAGATCTTTACACAATAAATGGAAACAAATCCTTCCATAAAATATTCAGACTGTAATGTGGATCCTGTAACCTTATTATCAGAAAATATTACACCAGAGGAGTTGCTAAGGGAAGAGGAGAAGCTGTGAGCTTATATATAATTCTTCTACATTACTGTTCATTAAATAAAATAAGGCAATATTATTTTCAGTGGTAAACCACAGAGAAAAAACAAGGATAATTTTTGTTTGGGTTTTTTCTCTTATTTCCTTGTTCACCCACCCACAGGCCTGGCTGCTGCTTTCCAGAGAAAAATGATACTACGTATTCACAGAGAAAACATGCAAGCCAGCATGAAGAATGATGGTGTTACTATTATAGGAATAATCCTGAATATGTATATTTGTATTCTGTTGAATCATTTCTTTGTCTTTTAAGCTATATTATAGTACCTTTTCTCTCTACTTAATGTTTTATAGATGAGGCGATAAGAGTTAGTTCCCAGTAGAAACAGGAACTGGAAGTATAACATTCCAAGCAAAGGAGTAAAGCACAGATGGATGGAACCAGGTTTCTTTCCCCATAATTTTGAATATTCTGGGAGATGTTTGGCTAAGCATAAGAAATATGGATTCACTCTTCTGTCTTCCACTTTTCCAGCAGAACAATGATGGGCAACAGTCAAAAGTTGCAACAGGAAATTTTGCCTAGCTATAAAGAAATTACTTTTTCCTTGAAGACAATTAAGCACTGAAACTGGTTGCCCACATTGTGGAAAGTCCAGTCTTGGAAGTATTCAGAGTTTGACCACACAAGTTAAGTTGTTTCCTTACATCCTAAATTATTCTCTGGTCCTATGAATTTAAAAATGTTTACAACATTGTGCCCAATGCAAGTAGTCTGCCTCTTTCCCAAATGAAATGCTTAGTTCTTCTTCCAAAATCATTCCTTGCCCCATTAGATCCCAAATGTCTAGATGGCTAACTGCAGTTGACTTGGAGGCTGCCTGGCCACTTTTAAAACTCTCATTTAGGTCCTGCAGGTCAGTAAGACTCCAGTACTCATTCTTCCAGTGTAATTGCCTTTGTATAACTTTGATGCAATAAGGACAAGCTCTGAAAATACTGCAGACATTATAGATGCTGCTAATGATCTGCAATTTCATAAGTAAAATTAAAAAGTGAAATAGAAGTATTGTAGCATGGCAAGAAATGCATATGTAAAAAGGCATGCCTAGGAAAAATCAAGATTAATTTCTCATAACTATAATTTTTTTATTCCTACTTGGCTGCTAGGAAACCTCAGGAAAAAAAAAAAAAAGATAATATTATTCCTAATGGCAAACCAGAGAATAACATAGCAGTAAATTAAGTAATGTTTTGTGTGATGACTTATCTAAGAGCTATGAGGTAAAGTGTCCTTGCAGAACACAGACAAAACAAATATTATTCTCATAGTTTACATTTAGTCACATTCTGGTAAGTCACCTTCCCAAATGATGCAAACAGGTCCCCTGAGATGTCCCTGCAAAAAATTTAATGATATTCTTATAAATCTCTGGGGGCAGTTAAAAGCTTTGCTAACTAACAACATTAAACTAAAATAGGGCCACCTGCAGCATTGCCAGGGCTTTTGGGAAAAGCTTTTTTTGCAGAGAGGGGTTATTTGCAAGGATTCAGCAGCAAAACCATCTGCCAGTATCTGCTCCACAGCCTGGAACTCCATTTTTGTCTAGTGTATCCAGTGAAGGGATGCAACAGATAAGCTGTTTTCTCATCTTTAAGCCACGATTTTTCAGCTGAATCATTAGATAACTTCTCTGCAACCATAGAAACAGTTTGACCAATTGAAATGCACACTGGATTTTTATCACTTAAGTAATTGTTTTTCCTTATCGTGAAAATAACTTGAAAATCAGCAGCATGTGAAGTTAGCTCAGATTCAAGTTGTCTTCCACTGGCAAGAAACCTTTGATCAAGACTCCACAAATGCAACGTATCCATGTTGAGTGCCCAGTGTAGAAAGGATATTGCATTTGAAAATCCTTCATGACACATTCTTGAGCCTGACATTTGAATGTATTTATCTACCATTTCCTACCTCATTCAGGGAGCTAAGATGATCTGTGCAGGGGAAGGCAAAGGAGGTGCTATCATTTCATTAAGGACAAAAGATTATTTTAGCAAAGGTATCTCATATTGTTAAAAATTAAAAACAAGGGAAATTGTCACAGAGTCTGGGTTAAATTCAAGACAGAAAGGAGTAATAGCACATCAAGAGCCCTATGTAACTTCTATTAATATATTCTGCATTTTGACTTTAAACTACATTTAAATTTTCATCTTTCATTTTCAGAAGTATCTAGCAGCTAAGGCAGAGGAAGCAGTTCATATTTCTCAAAGTATTGTTTGAGGTTGCAGCAGACTCAAGAGGATTTGAGTAGACATGGTTTACAGTGAGTTCAGCTTTTTTCATGGCTGAGAACTAATTACAATTTTTTGGTAAAATTAAACATGTTGTGCTACAGCGCAATGTTGTAGCAAGGGGTGAATTCTGTAACTAGTTCCACAGCAGCAGAATGACAGGAAAACACAAAATTTTGAGGCTAAAAATCTAACAAGGGTTTCCCATACTGCTCTGTCAGGAAAACTATGGTTTTTCCTTAGGGTATCTTCGAAACATTGCAGTTTCATTGCTTTCTGAAGGCTAGAGAGTTATGTATGTCATGTACCCTATGCATCACAAGCAGGTATTTATGCTGTTTGTTGAAAGAACAAACTTGGTTTAAGTAGCAACTTCTCAGCTTTCAATTATAGCTATGTGTCCACGGTAAAATTCAAGTATTTTTTATTCCAAATGTACACAACAGTACATTTATTTCAAAAGGGTTAAGAAACCATGATTAAATGTCAGCGTATTAAGAGAAAGTCACAAGAAAAATGGCTGTTTCTCAAATTGCTACATTATTGAAAACTTTGGAATATAAAAAGGGTTTAATATTGAAGTATTGCATGTGCAGAAGTGAGCTGATAGAATTTATCTTTGTTAAGTGACGACAACTGTGAATTCATTCCCACAAAGGAAATCTTTAACTGGTGACAGCTAATTGAGAAAGGCAGAACACAGTATGAAATTTATTCCCACTTTCCTCTGTGGAGAAGCAAAGCTAAGAGTGTGGTATTATTTCTTCCTGAAGACATCTCCAGTAGCCTCTTTTACATTGATTCATTGCTATTCAATGCACTTGCTTTCTATTTATTCCAGTTTCACTGTAGCTTTGGTAGACACTAAATCAGCCTCGCTCTTCATTAATTGTCTACCTATGAAACAGGACTAGAAACCTGACAGATGATAATTGTCAACAAAGTAGCAGGGGGAGCGGAAGGACTGGATTTAAGTAAGGGTGGGAATGGTAATAACCTAGTATGAGACAAACTTTTGTTTAACAAAAGTCTTAGCATTTCTTTTTGAGATTGACCAAAGTAAAAAAAAAAAAATCTTCATTATTTGGTAAAGCAAGGAGTATCTTTGTTGTATTGTTTGGTGAACAAAATATTTTGCATGCAGTTTGAACTGTTCTTAGTAATAAATGTCATCTCATACCACCAAACCAAAATATGTTTTTACAAATTAAAAATAAAAGGTTTTACAACTTGCTCTTGCAATACCAAGTCAAATAACTTTGAGATGATGCATTTAAAAAAATTCACAGAAGCATTTTGGTACTTCTGCATGTTCAGCTTTTTGTCCTTAAATTTTGTGCAAGAAAAACATACCTTCATAACTTCTTTCCCCTGGTAGACATGGCTGACAATACAAGTAAGCTGAATATATGCTGGCGGCAGCCAAAGGGTAGCCACTGATGCTGACAATGGTAAAGACTGTTTCTCCTTCTCGGTTTTAAACATACTTTTCTTGGTTTGTTTTCTGCCATGCTAATGAATTAAAGTGGTTCATAAAGTGGTCTGAAAATTGCCTTTGCTGGCAAAAAGAGAGGAGGTGGGCTGTAGTGGACTGCAGCACTGGGAACAGGGTGATAAGAGTGATAAGGAACAAGCAAGGCTTCCCTCCCAGAGCAGCAGTGAGCCCTTCCTGTGCCCACCAGGCTGTATCCCCCACCATTTCCCCACCTCAGCCCCACCAAGAGGGACTTGAGCCTTGCCACGCTTGGTGCTCCATGAGTGTAATTTAGGGTGCAGAGGAATTATGCAACTAAAATGAAATCAATAGTTTCCAACTTTTATGGGGACTGGATACTGCTAAGATAGACTCCTACCTAGCATTCAATTTCTGCTTTCACATTAAGGGGGATGCAAATCCACAACCTCACTTTAAGAGGAGACACTTAACCATCAAGCCTGTAGCATCTTTTAGCCTACAATGCTGTGCTGCAAACACCACAGACTAGAACAGACAGCAATGGAGTGTGACATGTCTGCAGTGCACAATTCCCACACACAGAGCAGCTGAGCTGACCATCCAGGCCTACCGTGTTTTGCCCCTGCTTTGTTGCTCTGCCTCTATTTCGTACCCAACACATGGCATGGGCAGAGTCAAAACTTGAGTTATGAACCACACTGTGTTGATTTGCCTGGGAACAAAGCCCTGTGCAGTTAACAAAAGGGCATACTGTAGGTCAGAGAAAATGATCTGAAGACTCCACCTTTGTCTCTTTTTCCTGCTGCCAACACAGGCAATTATAATCAGCTCTGCACTCCCAGCTGCACCCAGGTTGTCAGCACTGTCTGTTTCCTTTCTTCATTCCCATCTCTTTGTAAGCAGAGCTCCCAGCTGTGACTTTACATTCAGACTTCCAGTTACAGCAGCCCTTGGCAGGACTGAATCTAGCTTTCACCAGCACTGTGTGCAGCACATCATCATTGGGATCCCTCAGGCCCTGCATGATCCCAGCTCGCAGGTGTGGGTGCTGCTGTCTATTACAAAAGTAGACATTCAATCAGCCACACCGTCACTTCCCTCAGCTAACTAAAAATAATGGCCTCACTCCTACAAGACACCACGCATTTTCCATTCCCATGCAAGGAATCCTTATAGGAGATGATTATGGGGTCTATCCCGCCAGTTGTTTCCCTCCAGGGTAAATGCAGCATTACACCAGTCAGGAGGCCAAAACATCTCATCCAATGACAGAACTTCAGCAGTTAAAGTAACCCATACCCAAAGGGGATTTTGCACCACTGTCACAGAAGAACCACCTTGGTAGACTTGTTTTTTAAATTCTTTTTCTGGGAGTAGATACATCAAACCCTAATCCACACTGCAAAGCCACAGGAGCACCACTCCAGCACGATCCAGGAGATGAGGCAGCTGCTGCTGTGTAAATCTCAGCCTCTGTTTGAGACCAAGAAAACTAATGTTAAGTTTCCAAGAGAATTTAATCCATGGGATTTATCACTCTTTTTCAGCAGAGAAAACTTAGCTCTGATAACAACACAGCAGTACCTAAACCGTGAAAGGTTACAGAATTCATTAGACTTGTAGATTGCTGGAAACAGATTTAATAACAGCACCAACAGGCTGTTTTGATTGCTAATAGCATATTGGTATACAACATCCACAGTCTCAAATGCCAAAACCTGTTTGCACCTGAAGCTCACCTGCTCTGGTCAGGCCTCCCCTGCCAGTTCAACACCAGCACAACTTGATTAAGAACCAGAAAACTCCTGTTTAAAAACGAGGTGCAGAACAGAGCTGTGAAATATGAAGTTTCATGTAATCTCAAACATACAAGCATAATGCTCACATAGAACAAGGTGAGACAGCCACCTTTTTTATCTTTTGCATTTTCATCCTGTTTTATGACTACTTGAGCTTTGACTCCATTTTTCAATACAGAAATAAGAAATTCCATTTTGTAAGTTCAACACACACCTCTTTTGTTATAAACACGATTTTCTTTTCTCCTTGAGCAAAAAGAGGAAGCTTAAAAGACAAGTTTCCTGTGCTGAAAGGCTACAGAAAGATCACTTTTTGTACTGAAGGTCCCTCTGACTAACTTGCATGGAAAATAGAGTTAAAATTCTTTCCTGCCTCACAGTTCCAATCTTGCTATCTTGCCATCAAACTGCAAGAACCAGCTCCGATTAATAAATACACAGTGAGACAGAAAAAGATGACTTAGGTTCACATATCCCAAAAGAGCAGCTTTTGAAGATGTAAAAGCTACATTCCTTTTGAAAACCTGTCCTATTCATAAATTCTACAGAGCAAAACATGTGCTCAGTCCTCTCATCTTTACCTCAGCAGGTGTGCTACTCCTAGAAGGCAAGAGAGCTCTGCAGAAATAAAAGAGGTTGTTGATATTGAAAGGGCAGAATACAACCAACATTTGCATGTGAGCTAGTACAGAGCAAGAGTGCAACTGTATGAAGTTTTCATAGCAGAGGAGACTGGCTGGAGAAGGCTGTGAATAGACTTCATGAGAGAACAAAGCTGGGTAAATGGGACTACGTCCAAGAAAATACAGGTAAATGAGCTACTAGACTCTCCCTAAAGAATAATTTTAAAAAAGAAAAAAAAGCCAGGAATTCTAGTATACCTGCTGGAACTCCCAGAAGAAATTAAATTTTATTTCTCCCCAGGAATGTAACCCTCATTTTCCAATAAGGCTCAGCCTGCCCCTGTGTGTTCACTCTGTATCAGTGCCCAAGGCAGCCTGGAATTTATTCAGTGACATTTGGAGGAGTGGTATAATAATGCGACATATAAAAAGTTCGTCAACCGTGTGCCATTTACACTTGAAATGAAACAAATCCCTTACAGGCTCAAAAAGCTCATACCTGATACACATTTTACATTAATTCCACAAGAAAAAAGCAGTTTGAGTGAGACAGGTTGTTCCTTCCCAAATATAATGATCCAATATGGTGACCAAAACCACCTAAGCTACATTTTAGTGCACTGCATGCGTGGCAACAAGACATGAAAAATTCTTCACATATGAGTACCAGAAAACTGAATTGCAGGTTCCCAAAAATTTCCCATAATTGCCTCTTCAAAACAGTTGCTTGAATACTACCTTTTCCTTAAGCTGACAGCCAAACAGCTACGGGAAAGGGATATAGACAGAAAGGAACACAGACAAAACCAAGTCTGAAGGGTAAAGAAAATACCATTCTTCTTCCAATTAGCAACTAGTAAGCAGGCAAGATAACTGATGAGTAGAGTCCCTTGGAACTGGAAAAAAGGAACTAAGTCGTTCCAGAAAAGACACAACAGTAAGAGTTGCCTTGTCCCAGACATCAATGCTAAAAGCAGCATTATTGTCAAACACATACTCACTGGAACGCTGGTGTGTTAAGCACACACACCTGCTGTGGTCAGTAAGCCTACACAGGACAAGATGGTAGCATTGAGAGTCCTTGATCAGGGACAGGCTTTCCCACCAGAGTAAAGAGGAAAGATCCATGCTTCTGGCTCTCCTTGTAAGCTTTGGACAAATAAAATGCTCAATGTCTGAACACATAGCGAAAGCTAAACGTTCAGATTGTAGATAATTTGGATAGATAATGGTACAAATTTTACATAATCCTGTACAATCAGCAATACCTTTGAAGTGCTGGTTTGACACTGCCCAGCAGGTGGGGCAGGTGACCAGCAGAAGAATCTGTGTGCTGACAAAACTGCATTGCATCTCATTTCCCTGGAGTGAGTGAACTTTGCCAGAAAAGTTCCTGGCTCCAGAAGAGCCTTCTGGGCCACCAGTTTACCTGCTTTCAGGAAGATGGATGCTTAGGCCAACTCTGCTTCCCCACTGTAGATGATACATTCTGAGGAAGAGATCCTGGCTCCAGAGAAACAGGAAATAGCTTAGCAATCATCACATTTGTGGACAGGATTTTGTCCTGAAGGTATGACTGGAGCACTGAACATAGTGAGCACCAGATGTCCCAAAGCATGTGCCTATTGAGGGTGTAAGCAGTGCAGTATTGTAATGCCTCTGGGGACTTTCAACATGAAACAGGACACTGTCATGATGCTGACACATTACAAGACTTTTCACAAAGGCAGACAGATGATGCCAAAATACCTATCACAGTGGTCAGGGGGGCATGGTTAAACTGCTGTCTGGTGCCAGTTCTGGTGTGTTTTTAATCGTCTCCAATCCATAATTAAAAGAATCATTTTTAAAGAAAGAAATTGCAGCATGTCCAATAATAATAGCAACAATATCTGCACCAAATGCATTCCATAGCTGTTTTCAAATATAACTTAAATATTACATTAGGATGAGCAGGATTCAAACAATGAAGTGTTAAACCATTCTATAAAATAAGAGTATTTTGTGCAAAGCAAAGAAATCTTAATGTGGTACATAACCCAGGTGCATTAGTTTCAGAGTGTAGCTCTGCAACACATTTTATATTACAGGACAAATGAAAAGCCTATCCCCACACATCCAAAGACTAACAATTTTGAGTTCTTATACAATGCACTTGGTGTCATCTTCCACTATGGTAGTGTTATGTACTTCAGGAGTGAATTAAGTAAAACCTTGAATGTAACAAACTGTACTGTAAACACTGTGTTCCAACTCTGAAAGGTAAGTGGAAAGAATCTTGCTGTGAAATAATAAAGCTGATCATCTTCTTGCTAAAGTATTTATCAGACTCCAAATCTAAGACCAGACAGAAAAGTTCTTGAAAACAAAGTTACATTGTAGGCCTGGTACTGACTTACACCCTTTTAATAAATTCACCTTCTTTGGTGATGGGCTCTAGAAATATTAGTGCCATATAAAATTAGGTTTTTGGGTTTTGAATGAAGGCAGCCATAATGCATTTTTAAATATGTGTTCTGATTATCTGCTGGCCCCCATTCTCAGCTTATCTAGAAAACATGAACCACTTTTCACTACAGTATTAATCATCAGTGCAAAACTTCTTACCTACACAGACCTAAACAGTCACAGTATCAAGAAGACTACAATCCACCACTACCACCTCACAGTTTGTGTCATCCTTTACTGACAATTGGAAAGGATGCTGTTCATCCTCAGTCTGGCAGTATGTGGGTAACTTGCTGTGAGCAGACATGACCTGATCTAGCCCACATTTGCGTCAGTCAGACAAGGCTTCTACAGGAAAAAAAAAGAGGTTGTTGTAACAGGATGGGCACACATTCACCAAAGACCTACTAGTGGGTCCAATTAGTAGATCCCGTTGCATTTCACAGCTACCTATTAACATGAAGCATTATTTCTCATCCAGCAGATGCCATGGAGTGCTGCAAGAGACCATGGCAGGTGCTAGAAGATAATCGCTCTTTACAAATTCCCTGGCTGACAGCACCTAGGAAAGTGCAGGTATTTAAGCTAAACCAGAATAGAGTAGAAAAGGAGCTATGTATCAGCCATTATTATTCCAGAAAGAGGCCTTCTTGCTATTCACCTTTTTATTTTATGTTTGACACAGCTGAATTTCCCAAATCTTGTGTTTAACCTTCTTTACAAAGTATAACTACTATTCCATTCTTATACACCAGAAATACAGCTGTTTGCATATACACACATCTTGACAAGAAGTCCTTGAAAGAACAAAGCAACATGAAACTACAGAGCTAACACCTGCAGAGCACCTGCTTAGCTGCAGGCCAGGAAGTCTCTGCTAAGAAAGGCAATCTTTCAATGTTAAGGTAAAGTGCTTTAACTGAACTTGTAATGTTTGGTAATGTGGGATAATCAGAACTGTGTGACATGCTCTCATACCACTCAGTGGTCATATTCTGGTTTACAAACCCTAATTCCTGCATTTCACTGAAGCCACCCAATATAGAATGGAATTGCTTGAATACATCTCACTGGCATAAGGAAGCAGCATTGTTGGACATGTTACCGACTCTGAACTTTCGGACACTGAATATACTTAAGAGTAAAATTAAGACACAAGAAGTGAGATCACAGAACGTTTTGGCAAGTATTTTTATGTTGACTTTATAGCTTTTTTGGTTTCTTTAGGAAATTCCTGCACGGTGAAAGGAATGAAGAATTCCAGAAGAGAGTTGACATCCTTCAGTTCCAGACTGTATTCTGCTGCTATTTTCTCTGCAGTCCATATTTGAGGATGAAATTTATGATTATTAAGAAGTGTCAGAGCCTCCACAATGGAAATTTTGCCTTTGGAAACTTTCTTAACATCTAGAGCTCCCAAATGGCCTAGTTTTGTAAGTCTCTTTTCCTCCTGTTTACATGGAAGACGTTCTCCACCTCCATCTTTTACCTAATTGTGGGAAGGAAAACAAAAAGAACTTAACAGCAGTTCTGTTTACTATGCATACTGTAGCAAAGCTGTTTTCCTAAATATGGTATTTCACGTTACCTTTCTCCATTTTCAAAAAAAAAAAAAATCCTAGCCAGCTTTGCTTCTTGCAATTTCTTCCACAGCCATTCTACATACAACTACCTACAAGTCAACTCCCAAAGAAATGCTGAAAAGCATCCCTTCCACTGCACTCTAAGTGTTGTACAGACTTGGCAGCCCTTCATACAAGGCAAACTACAGATTTTGGTAGCCAAATGTAAATGCAAATAACCTAATACTTGGTACTGATTCACTGCAAGGGACAAAAGAAGAAAATCATATAACAAATTGGTATCCTTCCGATACTACTAGAAAACTTTTTTATGTAGTCTCTCTCCCTTTCTTTTCATATTCAAATTTCGGGTTTGCTACTAAAAATATTCCTTTCTTTGCTCTGTCTAGAGAACAAGCTTTCCTGGACAAAAAGAAACTATTTTGCAGCATCATATAGACTTTAATTGCCATGATTACTGAAGCACAAAGACACACAAAGTCTCTTCTCCAAGGTCCCTTCATATTTCCAATTAATTTCCAAACCAGTTTTGGCTTCTTCATATTGCCTCTTATTAAGATTTAACCAGTGAATGACACACACACAAAAAAGGACACAATTAAGTCTTTCTTAAATTTAAGAAAAAGTACTTTTAAAGTAATCGGAGTCCACAGCCGCTGACCAGCACATAAACACTCTGTATTAACTCACGTGCTGAGAAAACTGATGTGGATGCTACAGCATCTGTGTGTCTGTTTCTAAACTACAGTGAATGTCTGATCTGTCCTCCATGTATTCCTTCTACTTTGTGCTAAAACTGTGCTCGGATAATGAATGATTTTTCAAGTCTTGATTAAATGATCTGTCTCTGAGCATCTGCCACTTCATGACTCCAGAGCTGATGTTTTTCCAGCTACCACAGACAGACACACCAAACATACATAGAGGTAGGTACACATAAAGTACACGATGCTCAAAGTTGTCAGTATGGCATCTGGAATGGAAGGAAGCTTTTGGATTAAGTTTTGCCCATAGGTCTCTGTGTTTACACATCAATCATATTCTTCCTAACAACTACAAGCAGACACACACACAAGCGTGTGTCTTATGTGGCAGCAACCTCAGAGTAGGAACAGAATCAAGCAAAGATTTGTTCTGCTTTTGACTTTTTCTCAAATCTCTCCTGACAGGCTTATAAAGGAATACTGAAAAATACTAAAATTAGACCTTCAGCACTTGAAGATTAAAGTACTATCCTCTGTGACGAAAATTAAGGACAGGGATTACATGGAAACTTCAAGGAGAGACTGAAGAAATCTGTTCGCATTTTAAATATTTTTAGACTTGAATAAGTGGCAAATTAGAGAGACTTAGGAATTTTGCTGATTCTAAAAATTATTATAAAAATTTTATTATTTAATAAAGTAGCTGGAATAAAGTGGTCCAATAATGCAGCAGGTAAAATGCACAAGTCACAACATAACACGATGGAAAACAGGAGACTGAATCCCAGCCTGCATTTTACTGAATGAGAAGGAGTATGCTTTCCCTTCCCAAGTCAAAGATTGCAGCCACTGGCAATTAGGAAACTGATAACCGTGTGAGCCCTAAGGTTATGGAGAAAAAACCTAAGGTGCTTCATCAGCCAGGTAAGAAAAAGTCTTGTGAACATCAGTAGTTAGACTTCATTAAAATGTTAACATCTTTGTCCTCTATCACATCCCTGCTGCCACAGCAGTCCCAATCTCTTCTTGCAACATCACAAGGGATCTCTGGCAAATTCTCGTGTCTTTGCAAAAGGCTGAACAATTGCCCAAGAGAGAATTTAAGTCAAAAACAAAACAGCATCAACATGATGTTAAAAAGGAAGACCCTGTAAGCATTTAAAAACTTCTATAATCACAGTCAATCACATGTTCAAAACACAGGGTCAGACACAGTGCTATGCTACTGATGTATAGAAGAGTAATAAAAACCCCACTTTTATCTACTAAAAGAAAGTAGCTTTTAGGCATTGGCAGAGCATTTTTCCTGACACAAAATTTGCGCTGAGTTTGACAACCCCAAAGCTAATACTGGTATGGCTCCTACAGAGACATACTCACCTGTACTGGTGGATCTCTGGACTCAACATAAACATCTTTTAGGAACGTGAGAAGCCTCTCGTCCTTTCTTATAATTTGTTCTTTTACCTCTGGCTGATCTAAACGTAGTGAGGAGAAAAAGGGAAGGGGTAAAAAAAAAAAAAAAGAGAAAAGACAGATTTGAGTTTTTGTTAGTTCTGCCTGCTCACTGCTTCCCCGGGAGGCGCGGCACGGCTCCTCCAAATGTACGGGCCTTCCTGGCAGGCTGTCATTCTCCCCACAGCTCTGGCTTTAACAATGCCGCTTCACACGGCAGTGCCGCCCGGGTCACCTGCCACAGCATTGCGGGAAGCACACGCCTGTGGGAAGCACACGCTTGTAGGAAGCTTCTGGCACATTGGGCACAGATCTGCAGTACCACTCCAGCAACTGTCCCTAGCAACAGCCCTTACCAATTGCTCCCAGCAACTGCCCCAGCGACCGCCCTCATGAACCCCACCGACCACCTCCAGCAGCCGCTTCCATCAGCTGCCCCCTCATGTCCTGCCCCATGAGCCGCCCCCAGCCCCGCCGCGGCTCCCGGCATGCCCCGCGCACTCTCCACTCTCAATGTCACCGGCCCGGCCGTGGAGCCACCGCCCCGCGACCCCCGTCCCCGGCATCCCCTTTCCTCTCCTCCGCTCTCCCCACGGCCCCGCGCCGGGCCCACAGACGCCACCCCCCGCCGGCAGCCTCCCCCCCCTGCCCCGGCCTCGCACCGGCCGTGGCGTCCAGGCGGGCGGTGGGGTGCCGCGGCGCGGGCGTGGGCTTCTCCTTGGTGATCACGCGGCGGGCCCGGCTCTCCACGTTGAAGGTCCGGAACACGCGGGTCACCCGCCCGCCCATCCCCGCCGCCCCCGCCGGAGCCCGCGGCGGAGAATGCACCGGAAGAAATTATTGCACCGGAAGAAAATACCCGAAATACCCCGGTCAAAGGGAAGAGCAGACCAAAACTACGGACAGGGCGATTCGCTTTTTTTTTTATTTCACGGCGCTCCGGGGCGGCGTTGGTGCTGCCGTGGCTTTTTTAAAGGCGTGTGTGCCCGGAGCCCCCGGGAAGCCGGGGCCGGGCGGGTCCCATCGGGAATGCTCCGAAAGCCGCGGGCTGGCACGGAGTTTCCTTCTCAGCCGCGGCGGCGGGCGCAGGAGATGCCAGGTGGCGCAGGAGCTCCCGGCTGCGTCATGTCGTGACTGTCGCCTCTTGTGAATGGGCGGAGATGCGCTCGGTGGGGCAGCGCGGAGCTGCGGCTCGGCTCGTAACCGCACCGAGCCTTCTCGGTGTGCGTAACGCGTCCCACCCGCTTTTTGAGTATTTCCAAGCTTTTATTTGAATCATGATAACGTAGAAGTATTTAGGGATGTTCTGCGTTACACTCTCGTTAATGTGTGTAGCGTTTCCTTATAAGCATCTCACTGGTCTAGTCAGTAACAGGAAATTAATTTTAGAAGAAGATGCCATCCAGAAGATCTACTCCACATGTAAATCCGGACAATTCCCCCGTACTGTTCAGACTTCGTAGGCTATAAAATGCCATCAGGGTGTACACCCTCTTTTTCAGCCCAACCAACTAACCTTTCTTCTGACTTCTGCAAAATTTGCAGAAGAAAGACTTGAGAGGAAGTACGGAGAAAGTTTTGAGCCATGCAAAATAAGAAAAGTAAAACTGTAGACAGAATTAAAATTGTTGACGTGGAATCAGCAGTTTATAGACTCAAGAAGCAAAGCATGAAAATATGCAGAATCAGAGAAAGGCGAGCAGAAAGAGCAACACTAAGGACTTTCATTCTGATGCAAGAAACACTAGAGCCTGATAGTCCACCACTTGTTTCAACCAGGACTCATAGGGTCTCTTACCAAAGGGGATTAGTGTCTTACTAATTCCAGCGGCTATGTGAATTAGTCAACAAGTAATTTCTTTAAGTTGTGTATATGCTCTTTGCAGACTCTTAAGGCATGGTAATAGTTGCCTGAATGAAGTGACTTGGAGCAGGAATGTTAGTGAAGGACAGAGAGAACACCTGACTTTTTTTTTTTTTTTCCCCAAGGTGGAAATCACCTATTTTCTGCCCTTGCATCTATATAGTTCTTATTATTGTGGGCATGCAAAACTTGTGTTTTCAGATTTTGGTTTTCTACTAGTAGCACTACTTAGTAATAATAATTATGGTGTGATATTTATTAAAGCTACATTATGCTTGAATACTGGATTAATAAACGACAGTGTTTTCCTTGAAGGGAAGCCAGAAGACAAGTTGGTGGATGAGGAAAACCAGCTAGATTCATGAAAGACAGTGGAGACAAAGTAGTATGAGCATGGTCTGTGCTGGATCTCTGCTCGCTTTGGGCATCACGAAGGTGCAGTTTCTCCACTTCTTTATTTTAAAGACTCTCACTGTCTGTAGGAGGATAGAAACATGTCTTTGTTCCCTGGAAATAAACTTACTGGCCCTATCTTATTTTGGACATCGTGTGTGTGATGATACTAAAAAGACAAGTGATATCGTGATAATAAGAACAGGGAAGCTGTTAAAAGGTGCTGAAGTCAGACTGGTGACCAGTTTAATTAAATATCTGTAGTCAGTTACTTGCAGACTAAACCTGTGGTTTTGAGTACAGGTTTTGATACTTTTGTAAGTGTTGAATCTATCTGGTGAGGCTACAAAGGAAGAATCCACATCGATGCCTTTGGAGGCTATAGACCTTTGATGTGCACTTTAGCATTTCTCTGAGACGTTCTAATTGATCTGTCTGTGGATCAGCCAGATTGTGCCAAATTTGGAAACAAAGATTCTCCCTTCAAAAGCTAAGAACTGCCAACTTCTGGGATCAAACTCAGCACAAGGCTTCTGTCTCCGTAAAGCCTGAATGTGATTAACACTGCCATAATATTTACTGACAGCAAAATAAATTCAGCAGAAGGCAGTCAGTTAAATAACAAAGAGTGATGTCATGCTCTGCCTGTCACTTCTTAACACTGAGGATGGCACAAAGCTGTTCTTTTCATGTATAAAGCAGAATCAGAAGTGCAAGATTTTTATTTTGAAGATTCTTTCTTAGACTGTAGCCAGCAGAAGAACTTAGATGGAAAACTTTTTTTTTTTTTTTTGATAATTTGGTATTTTACAAGTGTGACCATGGCTGATATTAAATATCAGTAATCAAGATCTTGGATTTTTTTTCTATGTAAAGTATCTATAAGTTTGATCATTAAAAAAGTATTGTCTGTGTATTTAGTTTAGGTAGTGTTTCAAAAGGGTTGCATTTTTCATAAGCTAGGAGTCGGAATTTTTCCAGGGAATTTAAAAATAACAAATACATCAGTTCTCAACTAGCTCTTTAACAAAACAGCCCATGACAAGAACACTTGTTTCACTGTGTGGTACTGCTAAGGTTTCTTTGCTGTCTTTACTATTCAGAAGATCAGGTATCAGAGTATGAGTCCAGATGGGCAGATAATCTCAGGGAAATAAGTCTCTTTTTTCATAATGGGTGCCCAACTTGGGAATTTTTGAGAAGAAGCACATGAGGTTTGCTACATGATTTGTGGTCTGGAAATGACACAGCAGTCGACTGCAAAGGAAAATTAGAAGTGCCCTTATACAACAGCAACATAGGTTTTTATTTGATCCTGTCCACGTTTTCTGCCAGTGACACTTTCTTCTCATCTTTTTGTTGCTGTTTGTTCATAATTTACGGGAGTCTAAATGGATACTTGAGCAAACTCATGTATAATTAGGATTCAGGGAATTGAGTCCTCTGTCCTGATTACTGGTTTCCCAGTAAACACAATGAGAGCATTGATCCTTTTGTTCCTTATCTCATCAGTGTTAGGCAGAACCAGAGAACATAGCGTTAGCAAGAATTGATTATGAGCCAAGCAAAAATTACTGTCCTACAACTTTGTAAAGATGATCTCAAGAGAGACAGACTCAGTGATGGATCACTGGATGACTTCTAGTTGTTCTGTTACTTACTTCAGCTTGTTACTCTTATTGGCTTTAACTGATCCATCTGTTACTGGCTTCTGAAGTATCTACAAATGCATGGAAGGATTTTGCTTAATTCCAGTCTGCGATCAGAATGTTCCTAAACACTTGCATCTTTTCAAGGCTAGGTGGCTGCAGTGCTTTATTTAAAGGAGTTTTTGTCAAGTCCTTATGTGGATGAAGTTTATGGTGAATGCATCAAGCTCAGCCTTACAGGGTCACACACAGCCCAGAAGGTCCTTGTCAGATAATACTAGTTTCAGACATTGCATTTAAGTTCTCCTGATTGCCTCTGGCTTTATATATCTGACATCATCTTCCATATTTTTCCTATCTAATTGTTGTATCTCAATTAGCAGGTTACTTTGACTTGGAAATGCACAGTAGGAGCCAGCATATTTGAGAGCGAGCCAGCCTGGTACTGGAATGAATTCATTTTAGCAATTACACATGCATTTTTATTTCATTTTTATTCACGGGGTTCAGTTCCCCATGTTCTCTTCTTAGTGGCAATACTAGTTGAGACAACTGACAGCCTCATTATTTCTTGTAACCCTGGCTTTGGTTCATCTCTGTTGTCAAAATGGAAGTGTAGAAACTCTTTAGAGCAAACAACATCATATAGGTATTCTGATTTAAAAAAGAAAGGAACTCACATAACTTTTCTAAGCTGTGTCAATTACTGATGGTTTGACTGGTCCCACAGAAAGCTACCAGAAACACAGGAGGAAAAGCAAAAGGCAGATGACAGGAGGAGTATGAATACCTTGAACTTGTATTGCTGCCAGGTTGGTTGGTTGGTTTGTGAGAGTCTGGACTTTGCTCCCTGACAGTTTCACTCCAGCAGAGACAGAAGTGATTGCACCAGCTCCAATGAGGAGGAGGTGAACCAATAGTGAGAAGAAACTGGGTGGAGTAGAATGGTGGCTGGCTCACCTTGGGCTGGCTTTGCTGGTGCACCATCATCACCCAAGACAAACACCATCCTTTGTACTGACTTGAGGCATTAACAGCAGCCATGATTTTACTGCACTGCTACTGCAGTAGCTCTCTGATGGTCCAGAAGATAGGTAATATTTTGAATCCATTTATCAGCTATCTGCTGGAGTTTCTTACATTAGATATAACAAATATATAACAAATATATAACCTATAAAGGCTGATACATATAATGTAATATATTTCTTCTAAAATAATGTAATATTTTTCCATAAAGGATATTTATATTTTCTCCATATGGTTTTAATGTGTGATGATGCATAAATATTTAAACAGGTGTGATGCATTTTGTATACAAAACTTTTTAACTTAGTTCATTACCTGTGACTTGATGTATCAAGGCATTTAATTTCCATGCTTCTATAAGCAGTTGCAGAACAAGTTTTATTTATTTTATTTACACTTCAATTGCATCCTTCTGCAATTTGCAAATTGTGTTTTTGCAGATGTGATTTACATGAAAATTTGAAGTATGTTTTATTTACCCATGAAAAGCCAAATTTTGTGCAGAGTAAGAAAGCCAAAATGACCTCAGTGAACACTTCTAGAACCATTTTATATATATCTCAGTCTTAAAGAAGGCTTATATATAGATCTTAAGAAGCTGGAGAAGTTACAGTGCGGTTTAATAGCTAAGTGGCTTAATCAGTGTTATGCTGGGTAAATAGCATTTGAATCCCATCCTGTACCTGTATTTTTCTAGACATACAGTAGCTAAAAATCTGCCTGGCACACACAAAGCATGCTTCCTGGCTGCTTCTACAAGCCATTGGCACAGATTCCAGCACCTACACTAAAGCTGGAAGAAGCTTCTGTTAGGGGAGGGATTTGGTCTACGCCTAATGCGGTAAGTACCCATAAAGATATGTCACAGAGGAGGACATAAATAAGACAAATAATGCTGTATTGTTTTAGTTAGTTTTGCATTATTTCTAAATACTATATATACAGTAATACAGAAAATTAATTACATTCTTCCTACAGGTTTCCTGAGCGTTTTCATTTTCATTTGTATGTATCACCATTTACCTGAGTGATTACATATACAAATTGTGCTGGTAGAGAATGCATTAGAGAAACAAGAAAGGTTTCGATGATACCAACACATAACTACCAGTATTAGAGTTCAAGTGGAAATCATTACCGAAGCTAGAGAGCCCTTTAGTGTGCCTCTTCTTTCCACGGCATCAAAAATCTGGGGGCAGCATGTGGGACACAGATGTATTTTGAACAGTTACATTTACTAATTATATAGAGAGATACAGTTGCTAAATATGTAAGTGTCAGGTTGCTCTGGGGGCTACTAAAATAGACTATTAAAGAGGTCCACAAATATTTAAAGAAGTACTACCTCTGTGTACTAAAAGTTCATTTTTAGATTATATAATAAAGACATGATTAGGCTTCAAAGCTCCAGTGTTAGACTTACTGAGACTCCTTGAAGGCAGAGTTCTTTCTTTATGTAAGATGTCTTTGGGATCATTATGAAACTACCACAGTTTCCTATATGCATAATGAAATGCAAAAAAAAGCATTCTCAAGCATTAATTCAGGAACTCTATATGGACTAACATACTTTTGGGGGCTAGAAAATGCTGTAAATGGTCAAGTTTTCTTTAGCTGAAAAACAGTTTGTCAGGATGACTCATGTTTTTCTAATATGAATTAAGGAATTTAATTCTGCACAGAAAGCCATAAGGATGAGTGGTTAAAAATGATAAATTTAACATGCACAAAATTGCTAGAACCTTTTCCAGTAAGTTGCTGACAGAAATCCCTCTGAGCACTTTTCTGTGGGACCAGGCCTCAGCATCTAACAGCTGCCTTGAGATGAGGTTCCCTGCTGTACCTATAAGTAGCAGGCCTCTCAGCCTGTGGATGATGGAAACTTTAAATAACTCCATACTCTGAGTTAATCCAGAGGAAATATCTGTTGATGGTCTGTCTGAATTATGGCAGCAAAGCTTCTCTTTCCAGAAGTACTGCCAGACCCTTCAATGATTTGTGACGGGACCAGCTTTGTCCTCATGTAAAATCTCTTGTAAGACTGTAGAAAGGATTCCGTTACAGCATCTCTCTTTGCAGCATGTGGAAATTCACCTCTCACCCCGGTGACAACTGAGATTTTTAGATTTCTGCAAGCTGGCCCTGCATTCTTTCACCCTTCCTTCAGACATCAGAGGGAATGTGGTAACCTATTTGTTGTTTATTACCTTGATCTCTTTGTAAAATATGGGTCATCTTGTAATTGTTAATTGCTAAAACAATGTGGTGTTTTCTTTCTTTCCTGACACCCCTGTGGATGTACCATACTCTGTCTTTGGGCATGGGGCAGAGAAGGAGAACTACAGACTCTTACCTGGAGACAAAACAACATCTATCTCAGAACCGGTTCTCTTTCTCTCTTCCAGTGCTGAAAGGCATATACCAGTGATCTCCCCTAGCAGACTGCAAGCATACTCTGGATGGATATTCTCATAAAATGAACTCATTACAGTTCAGACTGTTGCAGCTACTAGTAAGAAAGCAAGACACATTTTTCTCTTTTTAATGAATGCATGATGTTGACCACTGCATTTTGTTCTTGCTATTCAATCACATAAATTTAAGGGTCTTCCAAAATTTCCTACTATAGGTTAGAAAATGGGGTGGAAAGTAACACCACAATTTTTAAAACAGCAGTATACTTTTTGCTAAAGTTTTTTGTTTCAGATGTTTTGTCTTTCTGAGGCATAAATAAAGAGCTGCGCTTTTTTTGTAGTGCAGTGTATAAATGGAAAATAAAGGGTAAAAGGCTAAAGTATTGTAAGCAAACGTACAAATAACAGCTGTTATGAAAAAATTATGAAAAATAGGGAAGTGTGTTCCTGTTTCCTAATAATAATGCAGGTTTAGATATTGATACTTTTTACAACTAAGCTCTTTATTAATGAATTATGTGTGTTTGCCAGAGGGTATCAAACATATATTTTCTTTATTGCCCCTGTAGACTGGGAGTTAAATGGCAACATTATTTGTTTTTATGTTAGAATTTTAGCCCGTGTTTGTGATTTTCCAGGTTGTTTCCACTGGGCAAAACAGAAGATGGCTTCAATGACTCTTCTGAAGGCATCTTGCTCATTTGAGTTCTGTTCCTTTCAAACTGTACACAAAAGCCCCCCTTTTTTGTCTGAACACAGCAAGAAACAGGAGACAGTTTTCACACTTAGTGTCAGGCCCCCATCAGACAACATTCACACACACATGTACAGAGACACACAATTGTATGCTTTGGTTGTGTTTATGGACATGAAGGTCTATTGCCAACTATAGCCCCCACTGTCATAAGCCAAATTTAAGTTTCATTTGATAACTTCCATAATCTGTGTCCCTTCCTGCAGCTCTTTGTCTCTTCATCTCAGCTGTACAGAGTGACCCTCCCAGACAACTCCCAACCCTCCTGGCTTCAGACCAGATTATTCAGTTTCCACTCCAGGCCTGTAATTCTGGTGAATTATTTGAGCAGCGACTTCTGTTGTTTTGGAAAAAATAAATTTAAAACAAAAGAGAAAGGTATTAATCTGTAGCTGTAATGGAAGTATCAGTCCTACTAACCTTAAATAGGATTTAGACTTTCCATAAATCAGAGGTATATCTCTTGAAAGTTAGTTGCCTTTTAGTGTCTCCTGCTCCATTACGACTTGCTATCTATCTGAGTAGGCAGGTGCCTGGTTCCCAGAGTGGAATCCATCATCCTGAAATTACTTTCAATTACCTTTTTTGTGTGCTTACCAGGAGCAATTCAAGGCTACAGTCTAATAGTGCATTGCCTCTAAAGGAGAATCCTTCTTCTGCTAGTAGCCACCTCTCACTCCCCTTGCAAGAAGGGCATGGTAAGCCAGCTCAACCTATTGCCTGTGCAGAAAACTGTTCCCTTTCTTCTCTTTTTTCAAGCGAAGTTTTCTGTCTGAAAAAAAGAAAAAAAAAAAAAAGGTTGTATAAACTACCAAACAAAATAGGTCAAGGAGCAGTCTTTGGCCCTTGGGTCAGTTACCACATGCAGTCCACATCAATAAGTATAAGTCTTTATTTCCCCTTTTTGTCCGTAGTGTCACATACTGTACCACAGCTCATACTTACTGCAGTCACATTCGGATGATATTAGTAACTTGTGTAAGCACTCCTCTGTTTCACTACAAGTTTGGCCAGGTTAGCCTAAAAGCTTCTGAAGATAGAACATAATTGCTACATGCTGTGATACTATCCTTGCCTTTTAGCAGTACTCAGCAGAAGTGTGCTTATAAAGTAGCTTTCTTTTTGCCTCAGGTAAAATTACAACTTCAGTACTTTTTTTTTTTTTTCTTAACAGCTATGATAAATGATTGTTATTGGTGGGGTTTTTTTTTTTTTTGTAATCCCAACCAAGATATCTATGTTAGCAAAAATATTTTAAATTTAAATGAGAACTCAAACTTGTCTGCATCCAAGTCAGGTCACATTTTTAATTCTTTTTTAAATAACATAAAGGGATAAACCTTAAAAAAGCAGAATCACAAGAGTACAAGCTGTGTTTCCCACTTTGAGTTATTCAAAAGCCATACTGCCTTTCAATTTCTTGGCACTTAGGCACTTGGGTGGCTCTGTTAGTACAGTCCTTGCAGTTCCTATGTGTTCAATTTTACAGAACACTAGAGGTATAAGGGTACTTCTATACACTTTTTACATGGTGTCAAATGCAGACACAGCTGTGAAAGTCCAAGAACCATTTATAACAAAAGATTTAGAGGCCTAAATGGGACTTATGTGGAATGTCCAAAATGGTGATCCTGAAAGACACCACTTAACTGCTGCTTAATATTTCACTCTTTCTTTTCATATACCCCTTGTTTAAGAGGGTGAGTAAGAAGCATAGCACACATATCTTCCTCAATACAATCATAATCCCAAAAGCAGCTTAGGGGTTTCAAGACTTTGGTATCTAATGTAGGGATTTTATTTCTACTAATTTGTCAATGACAAAAAGAGGACTTCTAAACAATGCGCTAAGGATCTTCCTCTTGCTCTTTGTCCAAAATGAGTTCAACATATTTAACTTAAACTTTAGATAAATGTTAACTGTCAGTCTGTGAATACATCAAATATTCCATTCAATGTTTGATTTGTTGGTGTGTGTGGGTTTTTTGTTACATCATCTCTTTGGTTTTTTGCAGTGTTGAAAAAATATATGTTGTGTTCTAGTCTAGTGTACCTGTTAAAAATACATACATACATACATACATACATAACTAGTCCCTTACCTACCAGATGGAGTGACAATCAGTGTACCTAAATCTGATCTCTTCTCAAGACACAGCCAGTCTTGTGCCGCATGGCGTACGCAGTCTGTCTAGTATTTGGTGTATGAAGCACTATTTCTTGTCTTTCCTCATGATCCAAGTGATGATACTACGGACCAGCATGCATGCAGCCTAACCAGTCCAAAAAACTGTTGAGGTAGTAAATATGGATCTTTCAGAAAAATGTGTCCGAATTTCTGATTTGTAAGGCAACTATGCAAATGTGTTAGAGTGGCTTTTACATTATTCAGATACTTCCATGGCTAGTTAATTTCAAGAATGGAAAAAACCAAACCATATGTTCTGGCAAACATGGAAAAAAAGATGTATATTACAACTAGCATGTTCCTTATCCTTACTGATATTTTCACAACATCCAAAACAAGCAAATTTGCATACATGTGGAACTTCCATTCACCGTCTGTCACCAGTTAGTTGATGGATTAAAAAGTTTATCCTATTAGAAAAAAAAGATTTTTGTTAGGAAACTGTCTATTCCAGATTTCAGCTGCCCCTTAACTACAGGGTTAAACATTGGGAAGTCAACCTGTGAGGGTTCAGTTACACTGTGTTGAGTGAATCTTTGAACTGGCATGGCTACACTTCTGCTACCAATATGACGAAGAGAGTTCTCCCTCCACTGACTTAAGAGCACCAGTCATGCACATGAAAATAACAGGCTGTCGGAAACTAAGGTTTCCATATTGCATAAGTACCACTATGAGTGGACTTAGCTCTTCAGTGAGTGTGTGGACTAGAATATCTTCTGTTTCCACCGCACAAATGCTGGCGAGATGTAGGGCTCTCAGTTCAAACACAGAGGTGCTGGAGTAAGCTGCAACCTTGTATCACTGGTATCTACAGAACATTCTTATTTTGGGAATCTAGGTAGCTCTTCCTGGCACTCTTTGTGGATTCATGCTCTGACAACATGAAGCCATACAGGACCTTCAGTAATGCTCTAAGAAACACAGAGAACTATTAGAACACACACTGAGAAAGATGAAAGGCTGGTAGCACTTGCAGAAACAAAATGTAGTAAACTTCAATCTGTAAGTGCTGGGTGTAGCAGCCTACAATAGCTGATATCTGCAGGTGCTTTTGCATGGGGAAATACTGGAAGTCCTTAATCATATAAGGAATCAACTATTCTCAAAGTGGTACCTGAAAAATGAATAGTCCCAGGTTGAAGAAAACTACACATGCTCATAATTCTCTCACATGCTGTGTTTCTATTGCGTAGCTGATAGCTCTTCTTATTCTGCTCATCTTCAGAGGTTAGAAACTTACAGGGTGTTATGATTAAACAGTTATTTTTTTTTTAACTGTATGAGGAAGGAATTGCTGGTGTGCAGAGTTAGCACAGTGAGGTCAGCTCTGTCAGCTGTAGTTGTGGAAGGGATGATAAAAAGTCCTTTGTTTCTGCAGACAGGCTAAACTCAGTAAATTACTTATATGAGCTCTCCTTCTCTCTACAGGCTTCTAACGCCTGCATCCTCCCTCTTATGAAGAGGAAGACTGGTTATCTAATTGTCCCAGAATTAAAAGTGCAGCAAACATTCCATCATTGTTTCAGATCTTCACTACTGTGCTACTTTCCATTGTAGAAAGGAACTGAATGTAAGAAAAAGCAGAAGAAAGAGTAATCTAAAGACACCATGGAACTTTAAGCTCAATGGTTTTGAAAACAAAGGCATATAAAGTCCTATAAACAAACGCCTATGCTTTTGTTAGCAAAGTGACAATACCAAGGTTTGCTCCAGGCTCTATAAAGCATTATATATATACAAGGTCATCTATCACAGTGGAAAAAGCACTGCAGGAGTGTGTGGTTTCTCTCCCTCTTCTTGACCTCAGGCTCTACTCTCGTTCTTCTTTTGCCAGCCATGCCGTGATCCCTTTTGTGAATTCATGGAAGTTTTCATACATCAGAGCCTTCAGTTTGATGCTCTCACAGCAGCCACATGCTAAATGGAGAAACTGCATTTTCAGAGTACTGGCAGTAAAATATGTTTCCTTGATGTTAGAAATACACCTCCTACTTCACAGAAATAAAAGCTGTGGATTGTCACATCTAATGTGCCAGACTATTTTATTTCAACGGTTGAGAAGTGGAAATGATTTTGTTTAAAGCAGCTTCAGGCTGAGCCACGCTCAGCTGTTCTTTTGGAGTAGGGGAGGATCCAGGAAAAGGAAACAGAGGAATAAGAAAATTGTTAATTTTCAGTGGTCAGCAATTTACTTACCAGTAGTACTACATGAGTTGCTTAGAAAACTCTTTTATTAGTTTCTTATCTAACCTCCACTTCCTTTTTTCCTTTCTGTAAATGTTAAGGGTTGCATCCAGGGCTGTATTCAGAAAATACATACCAGAGGAAGCATTGCAAGGTTCAAGCAGGACCTTACACTCCCTCCTACCTGTCAGAAAGCTTCTTTCCTCTGGTAGGAAATGTCACCTCATGTGACTAAATCTGTTCCAAATGAAAGAACCAGGTCAAAGCAGTAACCTAGACAACTCCAATGTTACAGCTATCACTACTATTTATATATCTTCTACTGACAAGGGAATAGTTACTCCCTTACCTATTTTAATTGGGTTCTTTTTTGCCCACTGGGCTTCTTTTAAGCAGGTGCTGTCATGCAGTTGGTGTTTGTCAGTTCCATCTATAAGCAGAAAACTGGAAACACTTAAAGGTTTTCTTCTGGCTCCAGCTGCAATGAGAATAGAGGATGGGATTGCAGCTATTATTTTTTCTCCCTTTTTTAATGTTGGACCTTTATTCTGTTTGTTTCCTTTAGATGTTTGTGGTACTGACATGTAACCTGGAAAATGTTGAGCTGAGCAAACTGCTCAGAACATAGTGTAGTGTTTGATGTTTTTGTTTTCCATCAAAACAGTGGTGCTGGGTATACTTTCAAATGTAGCTAGGAATTGGCTGTATTTATCTGGCTAATTTTCAGAACGTTGAGATAACATGCACCAGTACAGCAGGTTTACATTCAGCTTTGCAAATCAGGAGGAGTACTGCCAGAGGAAATGTTGGGTTAATTATGGATGAGTTGTAAAAAGCTTCTGAACAGAAGGCTTACAGAAACATTGTTTGCACATGATCGGAGATTGCTGTAATTTGTGGTTATGTGGGAAACTCACCATAAAGCACCATAAAATCAAATCTTGCAAAAACATACAGGAATCTGAACTGAAATTTTTTTAGTATGGGTATCTAAAATATGATCCTGATGCAGTGACTGTTAATCACTTTAGATGTTTTCTAAAAACTAGAAGGAAAAAATACTTCCTAGTGTGGCTGGAACCATAAGGCACTGTAGTTTCATAGAGGTTCCAGTGGCAGGAATTTGGAATTTACTTTTCCTTCATGGTATCAGAAGGAGTAACATAAAATTTTGTATTTATGTTTGAAAGCAGTCTCAGTTTTAAGTTCAAGCCAGCTGTACCCTGAAGCTGAAACATGGCCATGTTTTGGCAGCAGGGAAGACTGCCATATGTTGCAGTGATAAAGAAATTACACTGATGCCAATCTCTAAAGTCAGTCTTCTAAAAAAATATATAAGGGAGTATATTTGTGGCAATATAAGCTATTATAGAGAGAGAGAGTAAAAGAGCTTGACAAGCCTTTATTTAAGGTAATTTTTCTGTCTCTTTAACAGTCGCACCCTTTGTAAATGCTTCAAGCCACAATTCACTATTGTTCTTGAGAGAAGTTGTATATCATACATAAATCCATTGCATTTTCCTGTTGCACAGAATTGCTTGCTCTCTAGCTCCCAGCTTTCAATAGCCATAGGACAATTCTATTCTTCGAATAAGTTCTTACTTATTGACTGGCTTTTAGTGAGCGCATACTGAAAATAGATAAGATCTTTTTTAGGAGTCATTCAGTCAGGCCTCTAAATGAGAGCATGCTTCTGGAGACCCTGGACTTGGCTGGCAGCAACACGACATACTCTTTCCTTTTTTAAGGTCAATATGGGCTGTTGGTTTGTAGCTCTCATGGGTGAGCTCCAATGCTTTTAAAATTGGCAATTAGCTTGTTTAAGTGCCAGCAGTATGTCAAGGATCTTTGAACACAACTACTTGTATTCTTGATATGCATATAATAAAGTGCACTGTAGGATCTATTCTTACAGTGCCATAGTTCCGAACTACATCTACTGCAATTTAATGCAGAACAAAATATCCAATACAAAATATGGATCTCAATCATAAACTTTCTGTTTCCTATTATAAACACTGAAGCTGCTGTTTCTCATCACTGAAGAAGGACTGCTACTGATCCATAAAGCTGACTCTCCAGCAGTTTTAAATTCTCTCCATTTACCAGTATCCTGAGATGTGTTTGTTAGATTGCCAAGAAGTTACTGAGAACAGACTATGGATTCCACCAGCATCTTGTTTTATGTCCATAAAAGATATGGACATAAACCACCATTTATGTCCTTCGGCTTTTGAAAGAACTTATTCAGAGATGCAAGAACTTTGTTTTGAAGCAGAAGTTTTACTATTGACTAGGCCAGTAGTTTCCAGGTATACATTTTCTTGCCCAGCAGTGATGGTAGTCTTCAAACTTCCTTTTTTTGACAGTATACAAGCTAACTTCTTCTGTATCTCCTGTTCCAACAGGTTCAGCTGGCTTTGCACTGAGGACAGCAATTCATTTGCATTCTTTGTATATACACACTTGGCCATTTCCACTTCTTCTCTTAAATTCTCATGGTATTTTGCAGCTGAGAAAAAACACTGGCTGTCTCTTTCTGTAATTTTTTTCAGAGTGAGGCAGAGATCTCCTAAGAAGGTATTAATTTTTTTTTATGGCACTTCATCTCATCAGCCACAGCAGAAAATTTCCTTGTGTTATTCTGAAATGAACACTTTGGTTCCAGGAAAATTTCTACCATTGGTGTCAAGATATTTAATGCTCCTCCTAATCCATATATATGCTCCTTAATCAACCTGAAGAGCTCAGCTTTACTAGCAAATGGCACAGTCATATTTTGTAATATGTTTACACACAGTTAAGAAAGTTCAGTGATCAGCAATTTTTTAACAGATGTAGAAGACCCTGGTACAACTAATGCAAATACATTACCTGCTGAAACAGATAGATATGAGGCCATCTATAAAATATGTATAAGATACAAACAGCTGTTGCTGCTTCGAACAGTTCTCACTAACTGAATCTTGTATTTTACTGACCAGAACATTAATTTCTCCTGCAAATGTATTTGGATGATAGCGTTGTATCAGTCACCAGTTTTCTTATAATACAGTTTTACATGGATACGTCGTTTGTATTAGCAGACCAAATGGCTAGCTGCACCATGAAGTTTTTCTTTGGTATATTCAAAATTGAAACCACTTTTTATTTTTTTTCTCAACCAGAGGAATCTTGGTTTCTTGCAGATCTGTCTGTGATTTTTTTCAGTAATTTCTCCTTGATCTGCAGATCTGTTTTCATTGTTTCATTAATTTTATTAATTGTGAATGGTTTAGTGATTGTTTTCACTTCTTTTTCCACGGTGCTCATTATGTCAATATATTCTGCAACTTGTTCTTCCCAAACTGTCAGCTTTCCTTGAAGGGCTTCATGAGTTTTCAATGAAAATGTAGGTTCCATTTTGCTCTTGTGAAGTAGTGAGGTCTCCCTTTAACTGCTCAGTCTCTTCAGTATCTTCCTTAATAATAGCCCCTTTGGCAGCTGCTGGTTAACTTCAGGTTTCATTGTGTTCTTTGCTCTGTAAGCATACTCCACTGTGCTCAGTTTTTCCTCAGGATTTATAGATGTGGAAAAAACTGTTGCTGTTCCTGACATTCTTTGTTGTTCTCCAAGAGAGTCTTGAAGGATTCTATTAAGAGTCTCCATGTCTTCTTCCACGGGAGGAGTAATAACTCTTTCATGGGTCAGAACAGATTACTTGGTATTTCCAGCTTCACAAGCTCTTTTATCAACTGCCACAAACTGTAGTGGTTTTACTTCTTGCAAGTTTATATTCCCAATTCTAACAAGCTCTTGGTCATCTGCTCACATTACTTTTATATGGATGGTAATGCAAAACAGTAGGATCAACTGGAATATGATTCATGTAAGTAACTGCAGCAGTTCTTTTTGCTGCACCTTTTTCCAAGATTTGATAGACTTAATTTTTGTTGTGTACAGCTATTTCTTCTGAGTCTTTCCTATTTACACCTTATGGGTCTTGTTTATGGGATCATCAACACATCTGCAGCGCTGGGAATAGGATTCAGAAGTTCAAAAAGCTCTTCATTATATATTTTCAGAAGAGAAAATTTTACAAAGAAGAATAAAAATCACTTTCAATCTCTGTGACTTTTTCTAATATTCAATACAATGTATTGCTAAATTCTTTTCAGTGGTGCCCAGCAACAGAATGAGGAGCAGTAACCATAAATTAAAACACAAGAAGTTCCACCTCAATATGAGGAAGAACTTCTTTACATTGAGGGTGGCAGAACACTGGAATAGGCTGCCTGGAGAGGTCATGGAGTCTCCCTCTCTGGAGACATTCAAAACCCAGCCAAACATGTTCCTGTGTAACCTTCTCTAGGTGACCCTGCCTTGGCAGGAGGAGAGGACTTGATGATCTCCAGAGGTCCTTTCCAACCTTAATGATTCTGTGATTCTTTGATTCTGCATACCTGGAAGAAAATCCTCTTCCCGAGCATGTTCTTCATTGGGGCTTTCCTTGAATTTGAAGATCTTTCCAGTATCAGTTGGGCCATAAATGATCACTGTACAGCTGTACTATGTACAGCTATAATAACTTCATCTAAAATGTGACTACACTCCTGTACATATCAGTTCATCACTCCTCCAGTGCATACTCTATAGTTTGCTTTCTTGCTTGAAAGTCTACAGTCTACAAAACAGGCACTTGTTTTAAATCCTAAAACATTAAAAGGCCTCCACTGCGCCACCATCTGGATGTTCTTGCCCTTTGCATTCTTCATGTAACCACTTCCCTGAAGTGCAAGTAAGACATGCTGGGTCTCAGGGCCAATCTGCCAGGGAAAGAGGCAAAGCACTGACTGCCCCATAATGCTTTTTCAGCCACTTGAGCTCCAGCCAACTGCCCTCTGCTCACATTCTGCTCACATCAGCCACCAGAACTGTGCTTCTTGCAGTGCTACACTCAAGCTCCTGCCAAGCTCCTAGTTACAGTAGCCCCGAAGTGTCTTTGGGAGACTGTTCACTGCTTACCTTGTCATGTCCACACACTATGCAGTACAGAAAGGTGGAGATATGTTTAAGCTAACACTGATCAAAATAGCCCTGGAATGAAAGATACTGTAGCCACAACAATTTTGTGTTGCGTGTAAGTTAAATGGCCCTGGTACAAAGCATTAGTCTTGTCTTTCTGACTCTGTTTTGGAACAGAAATGAGCCTCTGCCTGGTATTGCACTGCATCAGCAGCAGCCTGCTCGACACTTGACTTGGGGAAGCTTTGCAATGCTACCCAAAACACTCCGTATACCGCATCTGTCACCACACACTCTCTGAACCAATTTTCCAGTTTTGCTATCTGCTCTGCAGATGAGGAATTTGGCTATTCCTAGATGCCTTTCATGGACACCTTCAGCAGGGCAGCTCATGTCAGTAGGCTTAACTGAAGGCCCACACGCTGAAAGATGTCTTAGGGAATTGTCATATGAGAAAGGCTTGAACTCCTCTGATGTATAATTTACCAAGGAGGTATGTAGGAGATGGAGGCAGAGATTTTTGGCATCTTCTGTTTTGTAGAGTAACTCACAGATCAAAAAAACAGGAACTGACTCTTAAGAAAATCTAGTAGCAAGATGCAGACTCTGCTCAAAACTAAAGCTGCTCCACTTTATTCTTCTCAATTCTCAGAATGGTATTTTCTCCTATATATTACAGCACTGTCCAGGTGCTCTGCCTTAAAACTTAGTGCTTCTTAAAGGGCTCAACCAGGCCTTCTCCTTCCAGCCCTCCCGCAGGGCCGCGGACCCGGCGGGTGGTAAGGTCGGCGGCCCTCGCCTCCCGTGGGCACGGCAGGTTGCGGTGCTGGCCCTCCAATACCTCGGGAGCGACTGACAGCCGGCGGCGGGATCCCGCAGCCCAACCCGCCTCCTCCTCCTCCTCCTCCTCCTTCTCCGGCAGGTGCGGCCCTCCCGGGCCGCCACTGCGCACTGGGCGGGGCGGGGAAGCTCCTCCTGCTCGGGCACCGGAGCGGCACAGCCGGGACGGCGGGTCTGCGGCGCGGGAGCTGCTTCCCTCGGGCTCGTCCCGGCGCTGCCGTCGGAGCGGAGCGGAACGGGACGGAAAGGCGGCGGCGCCGCCACCGCCGTGCGCGGCCCCGGCACCTGCCGTGAGGTGAGCGAGCGGCCGGGCCCGAGGCGGCGCTTCGCCGCCCGCGTTACCTAACCGGGACCGGGGCGAGGGCGGGGGGCGGCCGCCCGTCGCACCCCGCCGCCCCGGTCGCTCAGCACCGCTGCCGAGGGGAAGGGGGGCCGTGATGGGGAAGGGAGGGGGGCGAGTGTCCGCGTTGCCAGGGAGACGGGTCAAGCGGCAGCTCCGGCCGCCGGGGCGCCCCCGGGTACCGGCCGCGCCGCCCCGGCCCTCGGCTCCGCGTGGGAGGCGGCGGGGAACGCGGGGGGAGGGAGGATGACCCGGAGCCGGGGGGTGGCTCCGGGGCGCCGTGAGTCCCGCTTCCCGCGGGGTTATGCGGGGACGTGCTCCGGGTGCTCGGGTTGTGGCGGCTCCATGAAACATGGCTCTGCCGCCGCGAGACGGGCGCTGGAAGGCGTCTGGTTACTTGGTGCGAGCTGCGCTCTTCATGTATCCGGACTTAAAGCTACTCACTCGAGTGACAAAAACAAGCTTTTGCTCCTCTCCGGAGCTTAAATACCCGAGAGCTCCCAGCTGGGAATGATCTAGGCACCTTGGTAGCTGGAACGTTAAATCTGTGGCTCTCGGAATTTAAAAGGTGCTGCTCAGGTGGATGTAGCACAGGGTGGAGAAAGATTTGGTTCTCGGCACGAAATTCCCTGTTTGGTCAATATGGAGCATTTCTACCGAAAAATCTCGGGTCCCGGCGATGCTGCAGGTTGCAGAGGGCTCACTGCTGCCAGTTTCCCAGGCCATCGTTGGAGGGTGGATTCAGCCCGTGGAGCGAGCCTGGCTCCCCTGTGCTGGCTCCGGCGGAGTCGGACTGACACGTGATCCGTAATTGTCACAGCAAACACTGGGAAGCAGCGTGCTTGGCACCAGGGACGGCAATGAAATGTGAAAGAAATGGAGTTACAGTTTAGATCTTTGCACGGTGAGATAAACTGCAGACGTTGATCTCAGCAAAATAGCATGGCTACGTTTTTTAAAGCTTGTTATAAATTTTTCCAGTTTTGTATGGCTGGGAGAATATCTTTAAAATGTTTCAGAAGCCAGTTGAGGTTGTTGTTATTTGTGTAAATGTTCATGGCAGCATTTGTTCAGTCGTGAAAAGATCAGGAGCAGACCCAGAGGCCAGAATCCTGATAACTGTAGCGCATAGGGTAAAACATTACTGTAGCCTTGCCAATTCCTGTTGATTCCAGGATCTGCCTGCATGAAGGAGTTGGCAGGGGTAAAACCACTGAGGCGTGTTCAATTGTTTCGAGTTTTTGTCCAATAACCATGTTTTCTGTTTAAGCAGATCCTACAGAAATCCAGTGATGTGCTGAATAAGTACAGATACTTAAAAATCCACCAATATATAGCTACCCAGTCACATCTCTTTGTGTTGTTCAAGTTTACAGATGATCAAAGAAAAATTTTACTTAACTTTGAAAGTATTCCAGAAAATCTCCTTTAATCTTTTGTCTGCTTTCAGATTATGAATGATTTGACAGCATCTGTAAAGCACTTTACAGTTATTATGTATGAAGAGCTAAGCTAGGTATGGGTATTCTGAGAAACTGTTGGAGGATAATAAGCTCTCACTTTAGTAGGACACTAAAAATAATGCAGTCGTACCAATTAATGCCTCTTAAGCATAAGATTTTTTTTTTTTAGGTGCCTACAGTGTTTATAAAAATACTGTGTTTTATTTAACAAAAGTCCCTGTCACTTCCTGTATAAACACACATGGAGAAGTGTGCGTTGGGCAGCTAATGAGTTGGCAGACGGGGGAAAGTTGTACTCCTAATATTTCAAGGGAGTAAGAAGTTGCCTAAGGGTTTCTTCAAAAATGGTCCAGTTTGATTGGCAGGTATACCTTGCATTCAATTCCAAGCGAGAGCAAATGCTTTTAAGGAAGGGAATTTTAACATGGAAACTTAGGTGTCGCTTTCACACTTTGTAGCTCAGCATGCTGTACAAACCACACAGAATATGAGATTAAGCACTGTTTTTACTGTTAGAAAACAATGTAATATTCTAGAAGTAAAGATGACTATGCATAAATTAAATATCTGGATATATTTTTATGAAAGCAAGCTTGAAAGTGACTGGACTTCAAATTGGCCCTGAACAAGTAGTGTAGAATATTGCCTCGAACAGAAAACTTGAGATTCCCTGGGATTTTCTAGTGGAATTTTGGTCTTTCTTCCATTCTTCTTCTGTGTAAGAAGGACATGAACAACTGTGATTTAGATGGAAACACCTGTTAGAAGTCTGTGTATTGCTAAATGTGCAAGTGAATTTGACTCAGGATTTGAGTTTGGACGTAAGAAGAAATTAGAGTAACATCAAGGAAGGTGGTTTTGTTTTTTCCTCTCTTTTTTATTCAGAGGAGTAGTACATTTTGAGTTTGCAGTAAGGAGAAGTATGGTTGGAAGGTCAGTAGCAGATGGACATTTATGCTGCGTGGGGCATTTCTTCAGTGGGTACTTATATACTAAAGAAAGTGTGATAAAAAAGGACTTTTTTGTTATCTCTATTTTTGATTCAGAATGTATTGCTTCTGCCTAAAAAGTCAGAAATTGATATAACATAGCTTCTGACACTGATGATCAGCTTCTACAATGTAGCAAAATGGAATGTATTCAATAAGAAATTCATGGCACTACTGTGGTGTTTTTGATCATCTCTGCTGACTGGAATATGATTAACTTAATGGCCAAGAATGACAGTAATTTAATGCCACACTAGTATGGGGAAGTGATTATTATAAATTGAACTAGAAATGGGAATTGGATTAAATAAAAAATGAAATTAATTTAATCACTTGGGTGAGAACAGTTGACAGAATTATCAGGAAAAACTAGCCAAACAAAAATATCATCCACTGTAATTACGCTTTCCTACTGTAGCCTCATAGTTGTCTCATTTTAATTCTTTTATTGTAAAGAAATTATCCTTCATACTTCTCATCCATCTAAGATTTTCATATGACACTTGCCAATGTGTTCTCTGCTCTGAGGACTTAAATTACTCAAGAATTGATTGCTGTGCACATAGGCGAATCTTGTGTTCAAATTTGTGTATCTCTCTTCATTGGAGATAGAGGAGCAGTGCTGAAAAGCTGAAAATTACAGAAATTTTCCTAAGAAATTAGTAAAGTTTTAAAAACCTGATTTTTAATTTTTTAACTGTTTATTTCCCACAAAAAATTACTAACTGGTAGTGGTGGTATATCCCCTCAATTTCTTGAATTATCTGACATTTATACTTAATAGTGAAAGACATAGGATCCTTGACATAGTGATTTCTAAATCTTCACTTATTTCCGTTCTGACTTAATTGGCCTTTTGACCACTTACGAGATAAAACGAGGTCTGCTCCTCTGTCATTTTGTATGCATACTATGTTGCAATAGTGTGTACTCGTAAATGGGATGCTTTTATTTCCAAGACATTTTTGAAGTTTCTCCATCAAATTCTGATTGCTAAAAATGAGTAAAAAGTTGAAACGTTTCACATGATCTTGTACACAATTTTTTAAATTAATTATTTTTAAAATGTTTTGGCTCATGTGTGGGTTTTACCTCTGACTGAGTTTTTGGCTTTGAACAGTTAGAACCTTCAATTTTAGAAGAAACATGCTTAGGACAGCATTTTTAAGGGGTATTCCTGCTAAATCTGAAGAAATTCTGGGGACAAGAGGCAACTCTAGGAGGTAGTTTCAAGAGAAGAAAATGAAGCAATGATGTTAGAGTTTGGCAGCTGAAACTGGGAGACCGGGACATCTTTGAAATTCCTGGTTCTGGTTGCTCCCATGTGGACCAGCCATCCTGAATCTGCCTGATTGTTATAGGAAGGGAAGTGTCTAATGTACGCCAGAGGGGAGCTGTAGCAGGTTCTGTCAGGTGTTAGTCTGGGTTTTTCCATTTCCATCATTCATGGGCTATGGATCTTTCTGCTATTGACTACTGAGTAAACTGTCTGAGTGGGATTGCAAAAATATTTTGTCAAGATTTTATCAGACTTGTGTTTTAGTTGCACTTTTAACTGTGGAAAAACTTGGAAATAGCTAAGATTTGACTCTGAAGCCCATTACCAGACCTGCAATGTTTGACTTCTTTCCTAGGGAAAAAGTTTTGCACAGACAAGGTACCTGAATTAGAATATGTTTTGTGTTTCATGCTGTCAGTGGCAGCTAAGTTGCTCAATAGGCAGATTCCTTGTGGGAACTGGGGTAGCAGTAGGGGGTTTATACACCTACGTACGTTGCTAAGCCTTTGAAATACATTTTTCCTCTGTCTTGAGGAATGAAAGATGTAATTTCAAAAAGTGAAATTCCAATAGTGAATGCCATGCAAATTCCAGTCGCACTGATGCCTGTTTGAAGCTACTGACTTTGATATCAGCAGTTGGAGATTCCTCTGTGATGACAAAGCAATAAAATATTTAAACAATTTTGAGTAAAATAAATCAGAGGCTTCAGAACATCAGTAATACTTGGGAATGCATGATTTTTTCCTAAGTTAGGTGACTACTCTGAACAGTTATGTAAATTGAGAATGTTTTCTGCCAAAATTTCTGTAGCAATATGCTGCAGCAGTTTAGAAGAGCTGTAATTATAGGGATTGAGCTTTTTCGGGGGATAAATATTGTAAATATTTTGATTCATCAGTACTTGAAGGTTATGGTTGTTCTGAAGACTGGCTTTTGCTGTAACCATCTGTCTTTATTTTTCCTGACAGGAACGATATGTATAGTGGTGGGGTTTGACTGTATAGATGTTGTAATGCTACAGCCTAATTTACTGTTGGTATTTCCTGAATACTGTGATTATACTGAATACATCTTAAGATCATGTATTTTTCCCCCTGATAACCTGAACTTTAAAATCTTCAATTTTCCAACCCCTTGTGTCTCCAGAGTAGCCTTTCATTCTACTCTTCAGTAAGAAACTGCTTGAAAAAAATTCTTTTCATCAGTAGTTTGGATGAAAGGGGGCTTTTGTTTTGAGGGTATCATATCCAAAAGTGGTTGAGTTCCATTTCTGCAATGTTGATAAGACTTGATTTCTATCCTGTATGTTTGTTTGTTTGTTTGTTTTTAAGTGATTGTTTAAGTGAAAACAGCATGGCTTAGATGAATAAGAAATTTTGAAGAGGATGTGAGCAAGCTTATGGCCTTATTATGTCTGAAACATTTTCCATCAGGTTTCACTTCAGGTTAAATAAAGTAAAAGGGCTACTGCCCTTTATAAGCTAAACTGTACCTCTACCTGATTTATCAAGACAGAACAGATTAAAACCTGTCGTTGAAGAAATGTCATCAGGATATGTGGAATGTATTCTTCCCAGATTTATTTTTTAAATTATCTGAAATTGGTATTAATATCTTTTTTTCCAGCAGCTACATTTATAAGAAGAGCATGGCTTGAATAATATTTTTCTCCGTTCTAATACAGATTTTTAAATTATGCCTTTAAAGCAGTAATAGACCATTGTAATATTCTCCATTTGAAGGGATACATCTTCTGTGGTTTTCCTCTTTTCTTTGTTATATTTAATTTTGAAAGCCCCCTTTCAGTCAGTGACCTATATATTAGTTGCATAAAACAACAAAAAAAAGAAAGAACTGAGGTGATGTTTTCAGAACAGAACTGGGACTTTGACTTCAGTGAACTGTGGAGATCAAAACAGAGATCTTGAGCAAAAGGCTGAACTGAAGTGCTGACTTCTTTAGTAGGGATAACAGTACCTGTTTTGTGGGTTTGGTATGTTCCTTAGCTGAACTTCCTTTTCTTCTTTTTCTCTTTCAGTAGAAAACTCAGGCAAACAAACAGGAAGGAACAGAACTCCTTTCTGGCAGGGTCTTATTGCATCAGCACTGCAGAGTGCATTGGAGAGTGTGCCATACCCCTGCTGCGCTGAGCTTCCCATCCTCAGTGAGGTTACATTAAAGTACACTCAGGATCTCCTGGGTTCTGGGGTGACTTTTGCATACAAATGCAGCTGCTGTATTTGCTTGTTGAGAAAGTGCATAGAAAATGGAATGATGGCGATGCAAATGTGAAGTCTTGTCTGTTTGTTTTCATGTATGTGCTCCATCCTCCAAACAGAATCGCAGAGGTGCAAAAACATAGGTTTTGCTGAAAGGTAAACAGGAGGACTGGATGTGTTTTGCTTGCTTGCTTAAGGAAGATAACTATGAGTGGAGGTGGAACAGAAATAGGAAGTCAGCAATAGAGAGCAAGTCAGTTCCAAAATGTTTCTGTAGCCAGGGCCACGTAACACAGGAAGCTCTCCTGGACCAGTGCGACTGGACCCTGAAGTATATATTCAGTTTGAAGCGTGCAATTTCATTTTTTTTATTTTTTTTTCTTTTATTAGGCCTGTTCAGTTTCTTTAAGACCTTTTAATCAGGTCCATCATGCATAGTGGAGTCAGATTCCATGCTTCACATCTTCGGATGCAAATGACAGCAAATGAGAATAAGTCGTACACAAAACTAGCGTAAATTATACTCCTTGCAGCTGTTCACATTTTCCCAGGATTCCAAATCTGGCATAGTGAAATTCTTACCTTAAAGGAGGGAAAGCTGCTAGACATGCTGTTTGAATTTAATGTCTTTACTAATTAGAACTAATTTGTGCACTATGGACTTGCATTGATTTTTAGTAGTGTTGCTGGATGAGTGAAGAGAATTGAGGCTCTAGTAACTGAACCTTGTCAGTTGACATTTTTTGCAGTTTAAGACGTAAATACCTCCCTCCAGCTTTCCACCTCCCTCTGCTCATAAAACAGAGCTGGAGGAGTAGAACAAGTGCCTTAATTCTATCTGATTGTAGGCACTGTCATGGGATGTCAGCGTGGGTTTGTACCATAATGCCAATAGGATGGTGGTAACATGAGTGTGTCATCTGTCCTCTGGGGCAATAATTTGTGGCAGAGCATGGGGCATACAAGGGAAGGGGACTTGAAGCTTCTTCAATGGCATAGATTGCTTCAGTGAATTACATGTTGTTTCTACGTTTTATCCTCGCACTGGCTTGTGCACTGTGAATATTGAGAATTGTTGTTGGAAACCCAAGGAATGAATTGTCGTAGGCTGTGTCTTTAGCTCCTGATGTATTTATTCTTTGGCCTGGGTAGTGAGGGAGATCGCCAAGGAGCCCATAGCAAACCAGACCAAGCTTTGAACACCTAAAAGAAGAAGGAAAAAGAAGTGGTAGTATAGCGATGGTGATCTAAAGATATAAGAGAGAAAGGTGGGGGTTTGTTGTTTGTTTGGGGGTGGTTGTCGCTTGTTGGTGGTTTTCTGTTTTGTTTTCTGAGCTAGATGGTGTAGTCTGGGAAGGAAGAAAAAAGTGCAAGGCTTCCAAACAGAAGTGTTTCTTTTGCTTAGACCTGAAAAAGGTGCAGAAGTCTAAAAACTTGTTTGTTCCTTTTCTAATTCAGTTTTTGCTGATAATTAAGGGTCAGAGATTAAAAATTATTTAAAATCTTAATTTAGGCGTTTTTTCCTTGAAACAGCAGTCTTTTTTCCAAATAAATGTTGTGTCTCAGTCTAAGGAGAATGGGGAAAGGTTGAAGAAAATCTTGAACTGTAAATTCAGGATCTGCTATTTGAAGGGACAAAAGCACCCCTCTATCTCTTCTCAGGATTACTTTCCACCTGTTTGTCTCTGATACATTTGAAAACTGTCAGAAGAAAGACTTTATCAGAAAATTCCATCTAATGGGTTTATGACACCTTGTGCACTTTGGATAGATAGTTGTCAACTAAGTGCAAGTTGTGGATCAGTCTCTCGTCACCTTTTTATCATGTTTTGACACAAGATGTTCTGCAGCAATAATGGCTTGAGGTACACATGATCTGTCTGCCCTCCTTCTGCAGCTTATTGCTCTTGTGTTTTGCTGGCATCACTGTTTGTGGATGTGTACTGTGGATTGGATTACCAGCATGTCTCTTAGAGCTTTAAGTAAAAAAACCCAAACCAATAAAATAAACCAATCCCTGCTAAAAATTAAAAAGATATCCCACAGAATTCTCTCTTACACCCTTAAACCAGGTCAGGCAAGAGAAAGAAGTATAGAAACCAGCACTGCTGCTGAACTTGTACCCATTCTGTCTTGAAAGAAGAGAAAGTTGCTTTGCCCTGTAGTGAATATATGTAGACTAGAGAAAGGCATGTTGACTGTGTTTAGTTTTTTTACATATAATAAGGGGTAAAAGGAGTTAAATTAGTGGTTTTATTTACCAAATTCTTGCACTGAATTGTAGTAAGCAAATGTTTACACTGCAGCTTGCCATAAATAAACAGAAGGGTGTTTGGAAAGCCTGATCAGCTTTTGTGTAGGAGAGAGCAGTCATAACAAACTGGTTCTGTGAGAAACTGAAAACAAATAAAAGATGGGCTGCTATTCATGGTTTACAAAGGCAGAAGAGACTGTGAACAAAAGAAGCAAGTAATTTTCAAATACTGAAAAACATTGTTTGTGAACCTGGGATAAATTTCAATTACATGTCATGTTTTCCTCTTTTCAGTCTTTGGAAGATCTCAGGAAAAGAAAGGGAATGATTTTAACCAACTCCAGCCTCAGACAAGGGTGAAAATCTTCAACTACTGCATTCAGTACTGCTGTGAGTCTTTTGTATCTCCCCAAGGTATTTCCAAGAAGATTTCCTATGTATTTCTGAGTGCTAACAATCTTGCAGTCACTTAAAATGTTGTATTTAGCTAAAGGAAAGAATCCTTTCAAAAATTCTGTAACAAAACTTTTCCTACAAGGAAGGCTCTTCTTTTAGTACTTAATGAGAGTGTAACCTAGTACATGGAAGTTATTTTCCATATTATTTTGTGTTCTTAGCATTTTTTCAGTCTAGCATTACTGTATAAAGTGATAGGCAGGCAGTACTCAGATAAGAAGAGCATTTCTGGTTGTGCAGCTGAAGGATGGATTTCTTTTTTTTTTTAAGTAGTTATTGTTAAATGTCACCAAATCCCAAAATCAATGTTCCATTTTTACTTTATACTGACACGTAGTTTTTGTGATTGAGCAATGTCTAAGTATCTGAGTAGCTGATAACTCATACTGACTTTTTTGCAACTTTTTTGTGGTTTTAATACAACTGCAGCAGTGTCCCCAGAAGAAAACCTCTAATCTTAAAAGATAAAGGTAGACTCATCCTAGAAATGGAGCTGATGAGGTGGTAATAAAAATCATGGCTAAGCTGAACCGTTTTCTTAGTTATTCCCAGTGTGGAGTGGAAACCTGTCTTCAGGAATCTTCAGCCTTCATGGAGAGTTTCTTGGTTACATGGTTCCTCTGGAACCAAGTAGTCTAGAAGGTGGTATTAGTAGCTCAAATGTTTTTATGACTGTAGTGGTAGGAAGAAGAAATATAATATTTTACAGAAGGGATGAAAGCTTCCATATAAACATATTATTAGATCATACAAGTTGACTGTGTAGAGGTACCCACATAACTCTGAACAAAGTAGCAAACCACACGGGAGCAATATTGTTGATGTAATATTTTGTGTGAATAACATGTTGAGAAATTACTTTATATATCTGCATGTCACTGCATTAGGCTGTGTTGAATGCAGGCCAGGTGATGATCTTTTAGGAATTGCCAACTGATAAATTCCAATTGAGATTCAGAAATTTTATTCTCTCTCTGAGAAATAGATTTCGAAGGCCACGTTTACATAATAGTAAATTGGGAAAATAATTGAGTCCTAATATTATTTCTGCGTAGGATTTCAAGTCCTCTCTGAGAAGGTTTGTATTGCCAGTGCCAGGCACTTACTGAAGGAATTTCATAAACACCTTTTAGTTCTAGTTTGCACTTGTGCTCTTTCTCTTCTGGAAGTGGGTGGGAAGAGCCTTTATTCAATTATCTTGGAATTGGTATAAATGCAGAGGTAAAAACTTACATTTGTTTTCAAATATAATCAAGAGTTACCTGAGAGCAAGCTGTGAAACCAAGTCCTAGTGATGATATAGCAGCTTTTCTCTGCTCACTGGCTGATATTCTGTCAGATCTATGAGTTAAAGCACTGCAAGATGGGAAAGATCTTTCAGGCTATTTTGGAATTTATTTATTTATTGGAGAACAGTTGTCTCCTTATTGGGTAGAGGTGACTGTAGCGTAAATGAATAAACCTGGCCAAAGCAAGAAGCCAACCCTTCGCTTGGTTATTGTGACTCAGGTCATCTGGATGCAGTCTTACACTTCTTGGCTGCATTAGGTATGTTACTGTCTGAAGATGGAAAAGAAGTGATGAGTCTGTGCTTAGAGTGATGGATCATGTACAATACAACTGCTCAATTTATTGGCAAGGTGAGGAGCAGTCTGTCCCTTGCAAATTCTCTGACTCAAATTCATCTTCTTATGTGTGCCATTTGGTAAAGAAAAAGCAAACACAATTTAATTATCCTCTTAATCCTTGGGTCTATCTGCAGTATTCTTATGCTTGGTCACTGAAGGGGGATGGATGGGTGCTTCAAGCCATCTTTTTGCCAGTTAGCATTCTTTAGGTCTCTATGTCTCTGTTCACAGCTCAATACATTGATGAGTTTTTATACCATTGAGTGGCTTTTAAATTTAGCATTGTCAGTCTCAATCATTCAAACTCTAAAAGTCAATTCCCAGACATAAATAATCACATAAATGCAGACACTTTCCATTAGAAGTCAAAAGTGTGGTGTTAGATTATGTTTTCAAGCTTCTCTTGGTAAACTTCAGTCCTTTAAACTTCTTTCTTTTTTTTTGTGAAGTGAGAGCTTCAGGTATAGTTTGATTCAAGGAGACACATTTGGTGACAGGGAAGGAAATCAGCATGACTGCACTGTGTCCAGTTCTGGGCCCCTCAGTTCAGGAAGGATATTGAGGTGCTGGAGCAGGTCCAGAGAAGAGCAACCAGCCTGGTGAAGGGACTTGAACACAAGTCCTGTGAGGAGAGGCTGAGGGAGCTGGGGTTGTTTAGCCTGGAAAACAGGAGACTCAAGGAAGACCTCATCACTCTCTGCAATTACCTGAAAGGAGGTTGTAGCCAGGTGGGGGTCAGTCTCTTCTCCCAGGAAACTATCAGTGAGACAAGAGAGCATGGTCTTAAGCTCCACTAGGGGAGGTTTAGGTTAGATATTAGGAAGAAATTCTCTACAGAGAGGGTAATCAGGCATTGGAATGGGCTGCCCAGAAAAGTGGTGGATTCTCCATCCCTGGAGGTTTTTAAGATGAGACTGGATGTAGCACTCAGTGCCATGGTCTAGTAACTGTGGTGGTGTTGGATCAAGTGTTGGACTTGATGATCTCAGAGGTCCTTTCCAACCTGGCTGATTCTATGATTTTAGATTTTTTTGTTCCTTAAAATGTGTTTTTTTTTTTCCTGATCACTGATTACCTGTGATTGCAACAAAACTATTCCCTATGTTAGAAGCTGAATTATCATTTTCCTTCCTAAATCAATCTGTATCAAATATTGACTTAGAAGGTTGGTTGATTTTAGTGGTGATGTTGTCCCATTAATTCTTCTGGAGATGAATTAACAGTGATATATTTAGATCTTATTATTTGCTGTGGTGCAAATATAGAAGCCATCTAGGTAGCTTCCATATGGGTTAGAAGCTAGGAATATAAACTAATGAAAAAATAACTGGAGTAAAGGAAAATACGAAAGTGTTGTCATACAGCATATAAATCAGAATAATATAGTAAAACACAGCAATTCAAACTTTTCCCAAGCAAATTAATTTTATTAAATGTTATGAAGTGTCTAGTATAAAGTAGTATTGTTTTGTTGGGCATATGCAGCTTTACAAAGTAGATTGTCCCTTTATGTCAGTAAATGTTGCTTTTGCTTGTTTAAAAGTTCATAGCAGCTGGAATCAAATGCTTTACCCTCAAACAAGAGTGATCATTAAGAAGTTAATCCTGGGTCATGCTGGTACCAGCAATATTTAATGTGTTTTAAATAATTAAAAATGCTAATGTGAGATCTTGTAGACAAAGTGCACAGTTAATCCAATTAACAGCATAAGATCTAGTCAAATGAGTTGTTTGATGTCAATTCTTTTCCACTATCAAAAAATCCCAAACCAGCCAACATCTAAATGAAAGAAAAAAACCCTGTGTAATACAAGGCTGCTTACTCTGCTTTGAACTGCTAAAAAGACTGTGGATCTTTCAATTTTAGTTAGAGCTTTGACTTCTCCAGGTACTTCAATGACACTTTTAGGAATGAAGGTACTATTTTGACCGTACATGTGTCCATGAAGAGAAGATTTTGGGGGAAGAATCTCTTCAGGGATCTCCTGCAGAGTTTTGTTGTTACCATACCCAGGAAAATCTTCACTGTTTTCTGGGATATGGTAGTAACAGTAATAGGCCACTGATGTCCCTTTGGTAATTCATGGTTTCCTTTGGTTTTGATTTCCTTCTCTACCTGGCACTGTAGTTTTGATGGAGATGTCTGCCATGGCCTCTAGGAATCCTGTCTGGAAACATACCCATTGGGAGGTGCAGCTGCTGTCCTGGTTGGCTTTGCATTGATCACCACTGAATTGGTGCTGAGTGAAGTGCCTCTTTTCCAGGGATAGCACCTATCCCCACTTTGCTTAGCTATGGCTTGTTTGTTGCTTGAGTGCCTTTTACAGTTCTCCCCATCCAAACCCAAAGGCCTGTTCCATGCTAGAATCCTAGGTATCTGGGCAAAGTTTAATAAGTTACCTCCTATTGTGTAAGGAGTTCCATTCCTTTTATTGCAAGAAGATCATTAAAATACGAGTGGTTTGTTTTAAAGTTTTAATTTCCTCTTTCTTCACTGCTAGGAATGCTTAGAGTTGTGTACCCTTGGAGAACTGCTTGCCAATAGCTAGGCATCTCCTAATTTGCCGAGCTGCATCTGTGGAAATGATCTAGCAATAATATGTCCCTACTTTTTTTTTCAAACATGCAGTAGCAAGCTAAGAAAAAAAGATATCCAGAAGTGTAGGCTGTTAAACTATGAATTTAGTCTAATTCTCATTGAAGACCCTGGCCAAACTATTAATGATTTTGAAAGGAGTAAGGTTTAGCCTCAAATAAACAGTAGAATACTGTCAGAAAATTTTTGAAAATATCCTCACTGAAACTTAGTTACATAAAGTATTTTTGCTCTTTATCAGGAGTCATTCAGGGCTCAACTTACTTGCTGGAACATGGATGTCTAGTGCAATTTGAGATCCTGATCCAGAAGAGACTGGATGTCCTGTGTGTCCTATTGTCATTTCTCTCATCTCCCCAGGAAGATGTCTCAGATACCGTAGGGGGTCTGAAATGACAGTAAATTTCTGTATCTTTTCATCTGAATTTAAGTCTTAATTGAGTTTAATTGGAAAAATAAAAATCAGTATGTGCATATATAGCTTACAAAGTATTATTTTTGTTTATCAAGTGAAATAATCATCTAACTTCATATAAGCAGTAGTTGCACCAGAATTGCTACTGAGTTTTCCTACTCTTAAAAAAAAAAAAAAAAAAAAAAAAGAGTATTTGCTTATGATAAAATAAGTATTTAGTGCTACAGTACATTTGCTTTGGATTGGTATAATTCTAGACAGGAGTTAAAAGGATTCTTAGGTGGTTTCAGTAAATGGAAAGACTGAAAGTTATAAATGTGCCCTAGTGGGACACCTAAGAGAGATGTGGAGGCATGTGCATTCACTCTGGTTTTGATAGAATTTTCCCTTTTTTGCCCCTTCTGTTCCCTTTTATGAGATAAAATATCTTCAAGAAGATTGGAGTGTAGAATAAATAGGACATATGGGACTAATATGCTCTTGCATGCATATAGAACATTCAAAGTCTTCTCAGCAGTACCACAGAGAATCACACAAAACACGGAATTGTCTAGGTTGGAAAGGACATCTAGAGATAATAAAGGCAACCCTCCTATTTAACCAGACTCAGCATAGAGGAGGTTGTCCAGGAAAGTGTCCAGAGGTGTTTTGAATATCTCTAATAAGGAAGACTCCACAACCTCTTTGGGCAATCTGTTCAGATATTTAACCATTGTCAGAGTAAAAAGTATTTTCTGGTGTTCAGCAGGAATTTCACGTGTGTTAATTTGTGCCCCTTAAGTTATAGAAGGCGGCATGTTTTTACTTGAATTATAAGTAGCTATTTGGAGCATTTAGTGACTTTTAACAAGGTAATTATTGTCCTTATAATTTTAAAAAATATAAATGTTGTTTTAGAAACAAGGAAACAAGTGCCCCAGGACATGGTTGGCCTTCCTGGATTCCAGGGCACTGCTGACTCATATTCAACTTGCCATTGACCGGGTCCCTTTCTGCAGCACTGCTTTCCACCATCTCATTCCCCAGTCTGTATGTACATCCAGGGTTGCCTCATGCGATCCAGTGCAGAATCCAGCACTTGCCATTGTTAAACTTCATTGGTTGGTAGTTACCCAGTCCTCTAATTTGTTAAGGTCTTGCTGCAGGGCCTCCTTGCCTTTGAGGGAGTCAGTAGCTCCTCCCAGTTTTGTGTCCTCTGCAAACTTGCTTAGTATCCCTTCCAGTCCTACATTCAAGTCATTTGTAAAGGTGTTAAAGAGCACAGAGCCTAAGATGGAGCTCTGTGGAACCCCACTAGTGACAGGTCATCAGTCTGATGTTACCCTGTTCACTGTGACCTCTGTGCTTGACCTGTGAGTCAATTGCTCACCCACCACATGATGTGTTTATCCAGCTGTCTGCTGGACATTTGTCCCTAAGGATCCTGTGAGAGACAGTATTGAAAGCTTTACTCCCAAAAGATGACATAACTGGCTTCCCTTGATCAACTAGCTGGGTTATCTTGTCATAAAAGGACATCAGGTTGGATAAGCAGGACTTTCTTCTCATGAAGCTGTGCTGGCTGTGACTGATGACAATGTTATCTTTCAGGTGTTTTTCAACACTTCCCAGAATAATTTTCTCCATAATTTTACCAGCCACTGAAGTGAGACTGACAGGCCTGTGGGGTCCTCCTTCTTGCCCTTCTTGAAAATTGGGGTAACATTTGTCAACTTCTAGTTGTCTGGGACCTCTCCAGATACCCAAGACTGCTCAAAAATCATCAAGAGATGTTTTGTGATATCAGCCAGCTCTTTGAGTATTCTTCAGTGAATCCCATCGGGTCCTATAGATTTGTAAGGATCCAGCTGGAGCAGCAGATCCAGCACAAGTTCAGGATCGACTGGGAGATGATCATTCTCACAGTCTTGGTCCTCCAGCTGAGGGTATTGAGACCCCCTGGCCCATCCTCCGTGTTGAAGACAGAGGCAAAGAAAGCATTAAACATCTCTGCCTTGTCTCTGTCGCTGTTTGTGAGGCGACCTTCCTCATCCTGTAACAGGCTGAAGATATTTCTATACTGCCTATTGACATTAATATATTTGAAAAAACTCTTTTTATTTTCCCCACATTTCTGGCAGCCACAACTCCAGTTGAGCTTTGGCCACACGGATTTTCTCCCTACAGTGGCAAACAGCATCTCTGTATTCTTCCCGTCACTTGACCTTGCTTCTACTGGGCATACACCTTCCTTTTTTGCATTATTTCCAAGAGGAGATCCCTGCTCGACCAAGCCAACCTTCTGCCTTGCTTTCTTGATTTCTAACATTTGTGAATTGCCAGCTCCTGGGCCCTTAGGAGATGATGTTTAAAAACTGACAACACTGATGGACCCTAGCACCTACAAAAACATTTTCCCAGGGGACCTTACTAATTCCCTGAGCAGCCTGAAATCTGCTCTCCTTATGTCCAAAGGTGAGGTTTTGCAGGCTCCTCCTATTAACAGATTTTAAACTCAATCACCTCATGGTCACTGTGGCCAAGACAGCCACCAGTTTCGACTTCGCCGACAAAATCCGCTCGTCGACAAGCAGGAGATCAAGGAGAGCATCTTTCTGAGCTGGCTCCCTTAGAACCTGTTCCATAAAGTTGTCACCCATGTTTTTTAGGAATCTTCTGGCTTGAGTTGTACCAGCTTTGTGATGCTCCCAGGTAATTTCTGGCAAGTTAATGTCCCCCATAAGGACAGTTGACTTGGAAGTGTCCCTTAGTTCCTCAAAGAAAGTTCATCAGCATCATTGTCCTGGCTGGGAAGTCTGTAGTAGACTACCACAACGACATCTGCATTATTTGTTTGCCCCTTGGTTCTGACCCAGAGGCTCTCAACTGTTCCATTGCCAACTGTGAGCTCCATATGTTCCAAACGTTCTATACCATACAGTGCTACCCCTCCACTTTTTCTGCCTTGCCTGTCATTCCTGAAGAACCTGTAACTGTCCAGCACGGAACTCCACTCACAGGACTCATCACACCAGGTTTTCCTTATGCCAGTGGTGTCAAGTCTATGGGACTGGGCAAAAGCTTCCAGCTTTTCTTGTTCGTTCCTCATGCTACCTGCATTGATGTAGAAACATATCAGGTGTACATTGTAGCCAACACGTGGTGAGACAGATTGATGGATCCCATGAGTGCTCATTTGTTCAAGCTTTGGCACAGCACCCCTGTCTTGTCAAATCTAGTAGCGTTTTAGTGATTGGCACGCAATTCATAAATTTCAGTTAAGCATTTAGGACTGTCTCCACAAATTATCTGATGTTTGGTTCTAGGAGCAGTATTCACAAGCCCTAGAGACTTGATGACATTACCAGTTTAATGTCTGGGTAGTGATAGATGTTTAAGAGCAAAGATTCTGAACAACCTGCAAGTTGTTTTCATGTGTACGAAGGGAAGAAAGATTTCACTGATAGAAAAATCAAAAGTACACAGGTTTAAAATCCCTCACTCTTCTGTAAGCAAGCATTTAACTGTTCTCTTATGAAGTCTTTCATAGGTGGCTACATTCATGGTGCCCTTGGGAATTTAGGCAGCAAGTTGTTTCACACAAGAAAAAAATGTGTTTTACTTTTGTTTTGAAATTTAGCTTCTCCTGGTTTGTTTTGTTTGTTTGTTTTTGTTATTTTGGGTTTTGTTTGCTTGTTTTAATAATCTAAGAAACATTCATGCAACATTTGCCTAAAAATGGATCTGAGTCTGTTGTTAAATCTGTACGTACCCAAAGGATTTAAAATATTATTCTTGGATTGTCTCTGAAAAAAAAGAGTGTAGAGCACATTCAAATCTGATGTTAGCAAGCAAGAACTCAAATATCTCTCTAGTAACCTATTTGATAGTGCTTAATTAGTGTGATATTTTACTTTAGTGCAAGGTATTACCTTGTTGCCTAAAAGACTGTGGAGAAAAAGACTCTGAGCCAGTTTAGTATAGGAGATAAGAGAGCAGGTGCTTTAATGAGTCCGTAGGCCTAGAGGAATACATACCATGTGTGTGCATTCAGGCAGTGGTTCTATGGTTTTATAATAAGGTCCATCCAATCCCAGGTTTGTCCAACCCCTGGTTCTGCCCCTTCTGCCCTCCTGACACACCCCTTTGGGAATTGAGTCTGGGGGAGTTTTGAACCCCTTCTTCCTCATCTTCGCCTTCTTCGCAGCACACACAGTCCTTGGAGTTCCTCCAAAGTTCTGGGCTTGAAGGTCACTGTGTTTATGTGTTATCTTCTGGTTCGGGCCTTAGGATGTTTTTCCCACAATTCTACCTTGAAAGGAGGCTAAACATGCTACCAGAATTTGAGAGGGATTGATATGAAATGGGGTAGTAGGCTTGGGTATGTGTAAACATTAGGCTTCAGGGTGTGGGAAAGAATTCAGCTACATTAAAATCTACATTGACTACACAACTACTTCTAAAATCTATAAAAATTTAAAAATCAAAAAAAGATCTGAGGCATCACCTTAAGGTGAGTTTCTTAAGATGTGTTGACAAAGTCACGACTCACACTATGAAATGCATCATATGCATCCTCACAGTGAGTTTTTTTAGACTATATGTCTTGACACCTCCCCTTTCTACATATGTTCCTTCTGTTCTGAGAGGAATTTTTATTTGCTGGATTGACACTGGGTATCAATGCCAGTGGTCAGTATCAGAACATTTTCTAGGTAGCTGGTCTAGAACATTGAATAAAGTCTGTGTTAGGAATGGAACATATGTTGAGCAAAGGATGAGAGAAAACAAGAGATCTCCTGTTTCAGTAAAATATGCTAGTACGAAGTCTAGAAGTCTTGTGCAAAGCCTAAATAAAAGCTCTGGATGAATCCCTGGAGAAAAAGAATCCATTAACTCTACCATCAGCTTGGACATGGCATTCAGCAGTTTTCCTGTGTAAGAGGTCAGGTGTCCTGATGTTTTCCTTTGTGTTCCCAGCAGATATGTGAACCACAGCTTCTTCCATCAGGGGATGGGAACTGCACTGTTTCCAACTGTCTTAATGCTTCGAACACTCACACTCTAAGCAGGTACTCACAGGGAGTACTTCACTGGCTACAGCACACCTCACTCTGGTCTGGACTGTACTGCCTGGGTATCCTGCTTGGGAGGGAAAATTGAACTCTGTAAATACACGAGACTCACTGAGGTCTCTCGTTCTCCTTCCCTCCTGCAGCTTGAACCATGTGAGCCGGTAACCATTTCTTTTCCTCCTCCCCTCCCCTCCCTTCCCCTCCCCTCCCTTCCCCTCCTCTCCCTTCCCTTCCCCTCTCCTCCCTCTCCAGCCGGCACCACGTGAATCATCGAATCTTGCGGGTAACTATCTCCTCTCCTTTCTCTCTCTCTCCTTCTCTCTTTATTCCCTCTTTCTTCATCCGTTTTAATCTGTTGCTTTCTTTTACTCTTTTCCTTCTCCTGTTAAGAGAGACCCCACTCCTACCCCACTCCTGTGGGTAACTTAAAACCAATGAATTGCATTTTACTAAAGCTGGTATATGGATTGTTTTTAGTGGGTGTTGCCTTTGGAATGGGTCTTTGTGCTGAATGTTTTAGTGAAATACTTTTTTCCCTGGTTTTATTTTACTCCTGTAAAAACCTCTTGCCAAAATATCTATTTTTCTCACTAAATTAAAAAGAATTTCTCTTAGAGGAGAGTGTGTGACTCCTTCTCCAGATGCTAATTAGAGGTTATAATAAACCAAAAGGCTTTTAAAAGGTCTTAAATAAAAAATGCAACCACTCTGGGCAGTTTATAGCTTATTCTGGAGTGCAACAGGGATGCAAAAAATTTCTCTGACTTCTTCAATGCCACTTTCCCCATCCCAGATCAAGCTTATTTGTGTTTTTTTACTAGCTCGGCTAGTTAAAGTTATAGAGGTAGCAGTGACTGTGTAAACGTGTTGCAGGCATGTAAATGTAAGAAGTAGTGATCTTACAGCAATAAAATAGTGTACGTGGTTGAAATCCTATTTTTCCCAAACAGCAGGTGCTTTTTTTGATCTGCAGAAGGCAGTGCAAAACAAGGTCAAGGCCTAGAAGCAGATGACTGTGCAAACTTGACTGCTTATGGCTTTTGTGATTGCAATGTGTAATAGAATTAGAATATGGGCAACCCTCTTCATTCTCTCTGCCTACTTCTTGACCACAAACAATGGCCAGAAATACATTTGTCTGTAGGTGTTATTTATTCTGGTCATCTAATTAGTTTTTAATTTTCCCTTTCAAACTAGATTTCTTTAATGCTTAAATAAAATCTATTGTTTCAGTATAGAAGTGTTTTAATCACTCTGAGTTTATTGTAAGGAAAAGGTTTAGATTATATGGATCTACTTCAGAGCTCTAGCTAACTTCAGGTCCTGTCACTCCTACTTAAATTTCTAAGTTTAAGGCTGCATGTGAAAATTCCTTTTATACTTAAAGCAGCTTGCAGCCAAACATTAAATACAGGCATCACTCTAATTCAGGAGTTTATGCTGGAGTGGCATTAACCAGGCTTACAGAAGTTTTGACATAATTTAAAATAAGTATGGAAAAAAGGTCCTAAGGCAGTGTGTATGTCTTCCTAATATTGTTAACCCTCATTGACTTCAACACAAACATAAGTTATGTGAGAGGAATTTCACTTTGCTGCTTTTTTAAAAAAATTCAAATATTCATGTGTTAGGAAGTAATGGAATTAGGAACCTATGCCTTTTCTTGTAGTAAGATGATTGTAGGGAATTTCAGTTTTGGCATTGGAGCAGTTAACTTTTTGCCTTTTCTAGCATTCTTAGCTTCATGGGCATGTAACCTCTTAACACTTCTTAAAAGGTAAACTAAAGAAAAAATCTGGAAGAGCTATACTGACTCCATGGAACAACAGCATAACTGCAACCACTAGCACTAAGATCTGCTGCTCAAGAAAACTGTCAGGGATTATTTGCTATAGTCCAGCACAGTCAGCAGAGAGTGAAGGCTAATATGCTGCAGATGTTTCTCCACAAAAAAGACGTGGAACTTTGTGATCTCGATTTCTATTCTTAAATCTAGATAGAATGCCCTCTAACAGACATTGATTCTTATAGTTCGTTTCTTCTAAATCTGATGGTTTTGTCACATGCAGGTTTTAGTCCAGGATTTTCCCTGCCCTTGGCTCTTTGTCTTTCTTCTTTCTGCCTTTCCAGTCTTAACTCCTAAGCCTTCAGTCTTTTTATCCAGCAATTAGAATTATTCTCAGTGACCTCTTCCTGTGACGTTGCTGTAGAAAAGTCCATCCCTTCTCATCTGTTTTGCCCAGATACTCATTTGATTTTAGTATTGTGTACTATTCCACTGTTTCCCCTTTGCAAAAGAAGAAAACCAAGAAACAACTGCAACTGTCTCACCTGGTCTTCATCACCAGCTTCTTCCATACAATTTTTGTTTCCTCTTTTGACTTCTTTCTCACTTGTCATCTTCCTCTTGGCCTCAACCACATTTATTTCATCATCAAGATGAATGACACTGCCCAATTTGCTTAAAGCTGCCAGAAATATTTTGATGCCCATTTTTCTTCACAGAAAGGTGTTTTCAAATATCTTTCTTGTCTTATACTGAAGAGTGGAGGAATAATCAGTAAGCCAATTATGTCACAACAGGGTGGAAGGCAACTCCTTCAGAGTAGAATTCTATGCTTTAGTGTTGACTTAAATTATTTGATTTTTTTCTGTTCAAAAATCCTGAGAACCCAGAAACTAATAAAAGAAGATTCTGAATGCCATGTTCTGCCCTTGACCCTGCTCAAGGGAGTGAGATTGGAATAAGATGATCTTCAAAATCCCTTCCAACCTAAGCCATTCGATGATTCTACAGGGGGTAAAAATTGATGGCGATTTTAGTGATCAGTTACTGTATGACTTGAATATTTTTTCAAAATAGAAACATGGATGTCAGTAACCTGTTGCAATGCTCTGACTTTTAGAGAAGTGCTGTGTAGTTGTACTGTTATGTACAGACTACAAACTATTTTCTTTTTCCTTTTTTTTTTTTCTTTTCTATTTCCTGATGTTGAAAGCACCCACTGCAAGTATTTTATATTATTGTAATTATGCTGGGGGATGGGGATGGTGGAGGGGAAAAGACTTCTTGAAATATTCTAGTCACTGTCCTTGAGGTGTAGGTTGTCTTGAAGTTTAGTTCTGCCACCCTGTGGCTACTGAAGGCCATTCTTAGAAGGTACGTGTTTTCTTGGCTGCTCATAGTCACAGCCTGTTACTTTTAACTTTATGAATGCTGTTTCACAGAGAAAATTGAGTGCCTAGTAGGTCTCATAGAGATGTATAACCTCTCTCTGTTTTTATTGAAATATATAAATACTTGTTCACTGGAAATGCCATGTAGTATTTAGACACATAACTGGTCACCTCAGTTGTGCAAGGCTGTATATTATTCATCAAGTCAGATTGTCTTTTATTTTCTTTTTGTTGAGGTGTAGGAAAAATCTTGAAAGCATCCTCTGCAAAGTAATTGAAGATTTTGGTTCATGCCAGCAGCAGAATGCCTTAAAAACTAAAATGCCCAAGAACTTTTATCCTGTCCCTTAAAATGATTGTGAACTTAATGTATGGATTGGATACTATACTTTGAGAGTTCTTTGCATGTATGTTGCCTAACTTTGAGAAAGATGAGAAAATAAGTTCATAGGACAATAGAATAGTTTGGGTTGGAAGAGACATTTGAAGGTCATCTAGTCCAGTCCCCTGCCATGAGCTGGGGTATCTTCAACCAGACCCGGATCCACCCATTTCCTAACAATGATAAATGGGTAAGCTGTAAGTAATGACCTGCTCCTTTCAGCAGGTGAGTAATTAGTATCATAGCTTAAATGGTAGCAACAGTTAGTGGTTCTGAAAAGCTAAGCTGCTGGTGCACAATGGTGTGTTATTACAGTTGTATAAAACTTGCTTTTTTCAAGGGAAAATATGAAAGAGTATACAGACATCCTGGAAGCAAACATGTTTTTGAAAGTCATCAAAGTCTAATTGTGTGGCTTCCAGTTACATGATTACATGTGGTTTTATCACTAGAATGCAATAACTTCTTGCTCAGGTAGCAGTTGAGGTAAAATATGCCTCAAGTTACACAGATGGCCATGAACCTGGATTTTTATTTTATCTGAATACCTCTTAAAAAAAAAAGTTCACAATATTGAGATATGTAGTAGATATAAAGCCACAAAGAGGATATAAAGACATAAAATATGTTTCTGCTTGTACAGCCTGTGGTTTCATTTTATATTTCTGTGGTTTAAGATCTTAATGAAGACTTCTTCTATGAAGTCTGATGGTAATTTGGTAGTAATAGAAAATAAACTTCATTATTCAAAATATCTGTAGCTGATGGCCTGAAGATAGCAATGACCTTTCCAGTCTCCTAAGAAAATAGTTTGTTATTAATCAGAAGACTGTAAAAGTTTTATTTTATTGTTTTGCTAATTTTTTTTCTACTTTGACCAAATCCTGTTTTCCCAAATAAATCCAGTTTTTCAATTTTTTTATTCCCTTAGTGTTGTAATTGTCATTAAATCTAAGGGTTTTTTTCAGTACTGTGAATGCTTTCTCTTGAAAGTCACTATATTGAGGGACTACATTAGATGAGCAACTTGTGATTGAGCTGAACTTTGGTTTAACTGACAACAGTGGGCAATGACAGATTTTTCCTCACAGTCGTGACATTCTTGAACATTTTTTTTGGAAAAAGAAAAATATTTCAACTCTGAAAGATTTCAACGAAAAAGGGAAAACATAGTGTCTCCCTCTCATGGGGGAGAAGTGTGTTAATATACTCAGAAGGGCAGGTTTGCAGTCAATCTTTTTCAAAGCTGTTTCCAAGTGTTTTCTCTTTGACAAATTAATTTGGCAGAGCTGTGATTAAAAAGATAGGAGATAATGCTGTCCTTTTTTTTTCTGTGAATAGTAAGCTCATAGTTTTGTTTCTGAAGAGACTCTTACTCTGAGAGAAGATGAAGTACAGCTTTAAAGGATGGTTTATTCTGACTTACTAAAACCACAGACAAAACCAGAAGCTTTTATGAATAAGGCTCTAAGCTGTAATAGAAAATTGCCATGGATAAATCCTAATGGTCTTATTCTGTATCCATGACAGCCTCCATCAGGATGTACTATGATATAATCCTGAAATAAAATTAATGTAGTGTACCTCTGATAGTTTTTATATGTTGCATTTTCTTAAAAAAACAAACAAACAACCCAATTTAAAACAGATACTTGAAGCTGTCAAAGGGAAAATGCCATTTCACTGCATACAAATGCTTTATCTTCATGACTTAACACGTTAGTCCAAATTTTGCTTTTTTACAGGAAAGATCTTCTGATCCCTTCAGTTTGCATATACCTCTAAGTTGAAATGGTCTGGATTTAAGTGGAAGTGTTTTTCAATACTTAAAATACACATTTAAAAAAGGAATGACTTGAAGGAAAGAAGATAGCTAATTAAAAATAACTACTTGAAAATGCAAAAATCTCTTTAAAGTTTTTTATATGTTCAGTATTTGCAGTAATTTTAATCAATTAATTCTCATAGATTTCTATCTAAGCTAGTTTGGCACATAGCAAATGTAATGTAAGTAGTGTTGATTCACCATTTTCCAACATAGCTTTCCAACATAATTAAGAATATTAATAAATATATCTAAATGAAACATTGCTAGCTGGAAATATACATTATCTGTTCTCATAGAAACCAAAAAAATCACATTTAATACCAAGTTTTACAAATCACCCATTTTGTACGGTTACTGACAAGTAACCATACAGTTTAGGAAGATAAATAAAAGCTATCTATGCAAAATGAGTTTAAAATCTTTACTTAAATGCTCAGGGTTTGCCTGGATGGTTTGAGTGAGTTAAAATTGATTATTTGAAATAGATTTTTAAAAAGCAGTACTGGTTAAAGCAATGTGGAAATAGATAAATGCATGGCTATCCCAACTCAATATAAAAAGTTAAAGGAGAAATTAGAGGGCTTTTCACACCCTAGAGGAGTTTAAAGGCAGAGCAAACAGAAGGTCATCAACCTTACTAGTGATGAACTAGGTGAAAGCCTCTTCAAGTGGTACCAGCGTAAAGGACTCTGCAGTTCCCAAATGAGGTGAATAGCAGAGATCTCCCCAGGGAGGCAAATTGGTTTTCCTGTGAGTGGGTCTGAAGCAGCAGGGGCTATTGAGGGGAGCAAAGCAGAATCTGCTTGAAGATATCCCCAAGTGTGAATCATCAGAAGAGCAAAGACTGCATCTGGTAGCAGTGAAGATTTGCACATAATCGCTGTCTCGATCTCAGTGAGCAGAAACATAGTTAAAATTTTGTGTTGCAGCTTTTCACGGTTAAACTTTTTTCATTACGAGGGTACAAATGGCGTCAATGGCTCTGTGTTTCTGATAGTGCTGGCTCTGGATTGTAAGAGGGCCTGAAATAAAGTCCTTAGTGGCCTGTGTGCAGCCAACTAAGGCCTGTGTTTTGAGGTGCCTCTGGATGTGCTTGCAGTGTGGCATGAAGACAAGTCTAACATGTGGGGGGGGGGGGAAGGATGTATATCTTAGTTGTCTCTTGCAAACCTTGATGAAAGCCCCCTTGAAAATGCTATCAAGCTGTTTGAAGGCATCTGAGAGGCATATTTCCTGTTCTGAAACTTGAGTTCCTAGGAGAATAAGGGTGTTTTTTTCTTCGTTCTTCATAAGTCGAAAGTTCTGATCCCCTGAGACTGGAAGAAGTTACTTTGTTCAGATGTGACATCAAGGTGGATTGCTTTAAACTTGGACAGTGGCTAGAAACCCACTAAGCTATGTTTTTTATTCTTATGCAGGTGTTTTAGTATATATAATACTCTGTATTTAATGTATTGTATGTTTCATCAGAATGTCTCATAAGCATATCTGCATAGACTTAAGGTGAGTTGCTTCTGGTTACTGTCTCTCCGATCAGCAGAGATCAAACCTTTGGTTTGGATATCCATATTCACAACTGTGATGGAGTAAGGAATTTTTGCTTGAGAATTCTTTGTGCTGGTATGGGCAGTGCTGGCATTTATATGGATGTTGCAGTGGAGTAATACTTACAGATATTAGTTCTTTATTAGCTCTGGTGAAGGACTTGAGCCATTTAAGAACCTAGTTAAAACTTCTCTGTATATCAGTCAAGTCAGCTGTTGAATCTCTCCTCTTGATACTGGTGAATGCAAAGGTTGAACTTAGAAGCCTTCTATGACCGCTAAAATGTCATGTAGGTGACATATGGGTGTATAAAATAGCAGGTACCTTTATCAGAAATGTGTTTGCTTTATTAGTTGACAGCACCTGGACCACTTACTTAATATGTTATGTTTTACTGCCTCTTGAAGGATAAGGTGAATTGTAATATAATGAGAAACTGAGTTGATGGTGAGAGTGAAATGTTCTGAAACCATCACTGGGAAGCACTGCATATCAATTTGCTGGATATCCAGCTGAATCCTCAGTGTAAGTTCTCCATGACCTCACCCCCTTTGCTCTCAGTTGTAGCCTTTTTGGAAAAGGGAGAAAAATATGCAAGTGTTTCCATTCTTCAAATTTTTCTGAATGATAATATTGCATTGTCACTGAGTTATGTTAAATGATCCATGTATGGTTTAAATAAGCAGCCAAACTAGTGTACTTTTCTTTTTTGAAAAGTATTCTATTAAAAGATATTTTTTCTTTTGGACTTGACATATGAAGGTGAAATGTCAGCTATGACGGCTGCTACACCAGTTAAAAATTTTCCGTATAACCCTGTTTTCAACAGCTTAGATCTTTGGACACTTCAGCTGTTCAGGATTTATTTGTATGATCAGTGTAATATTTTGCCTTTAAAAAAAAAAGCTATAGAGTTTTTAAATCTCATTGCAATGTACTGTTTGTATTTTCCAGATTATTTATAGCATCATAGAATCATTTAGGTAGGAGAAGATCCTTAAGATCATTGAGTATTAACCCAACACTGTCCAGTCCACCACTAAATCATGTCCCCAAGTGCCAAATGTACCCCTCAACTACTTCCCTGGACAGCCTGTTCCAATGCTGACAACCCTTGCAATGAAGAAATTTTTCCTAATAACTGATCTAAACCTCCCCTGGTGCAGCTTCAGGCTACTTCCTCTCATCCTATGTTTTGTGACTTGGGAGAAGAGGCTGACCCTCATGGCTACAACTTCCTTTCAAATAGACCATAGACCCTGAGCCTTCTTTTCTCCAGGCTAAATGACCACAGCTCCCTCAGCTGCTCCTCATAAGACTCGTGATCCAGACCTTTCACCAGTTTCATTGTCCTTCATCCAGGTTGACAGCGGTGTTTGGTCATAACACTGATTAATCAGTCAAGTATGTTGCTCTGAGAAAAGAGAGACTTTGACTTTGGGATACAGTAAACCTGTCCCCCCTCCCCTACCAGACTGTGTCTTTAGGAAAACATAACATAGTGAAATCATGAACTTAATGGTATTGCAAACCTCTGAGACCCTAGGCAGGCCTGTGACAGATGTTTTTATAGCTGTATGTTATTCAGGGAAGTAAGCAAACCCTGATACCTGCTTTTGGCCTACTGTTCACTGAGGGATTTTTTGGACAGTTATTTCCCTCCTCACCTCTCTTCAGCTTTTTTGAAATTATATGTGTTCCTGTGTTTGTAGAAAGCATGCCTCAAGGGCAGTAGGTGCAGGACATTCAGATGGTAGGGTGTGAATTTCTAGAGAAGACTAGAGGAAAGGCCACTTTCATTGGCCAGAACTGAATACAATCTGAAAGTTGCTTCTGAATTACATATCCTGAAAGTATTGATCTTTAAGGCTAAGGCCGTGTATGCTTTGAATTTTAACTTTCCTCTCTGTTCTCTCTTTCTAGCTGGAATGTTTGCTGCTTTCCCTACAGGGTTATAAGCTTTGATATTCAGAAGACCAAAACTGAAAGATGCCATCTGAGAGGTGCCTGAGGTATAGTACTTGGTAGTGTGTAGGAAGTATTAACATTTAAGGTGATGTTTGCTAAAGCAAAATCAGTTAAGAAAGTAGAAAAAAGTGAAACTAATACTTTTGTTTGTTAGATAGGAATTCACATTATTAAATACATATCCATGTTATAATCTGCAAAATATTACTCTCTTGTTGCCATTTATCTCTAGTAAAGAGAAGTGTGCCTAGTAAAGATTGGGGACCCACAGCCTCTTCATATGTTATCTTGTTTATGCCTTAGTCTATACTTGGAATTTTTGATTGTGGAATCAACAGGCATTTTACATTTATGCATCTGAATTGGTGGCTGGTGACAATTTTGGGGGTGCATAGTGTTCCACTGTTCAGGAGGTTTATTACTCTTCCAGTTGTTTAAAATGTCTTCAAGGCATTTTCTCCAAATAATCTTTCTGCCTTCCCTTCTGTCGCTTTCCCAGTGTAGCCTTTCTCATTTGTATTGTCCATTGTCACAACAGAGTATTTGTTATTTATAATTTAATTTCTTTCTGGGAACACTTAAAGGCAGAACACTCTGCAGAACTTATTAACTTAATTGTTTTTCTGCAGAATTTTGTAGTAGTGTGATATGCTGGTGGTTCTGTTTTACAGAGTAGCTGGCACTCTGATCTGGGACCTCAGAGAGAACTACCCGATATTACTGGAACACCATGTCATTTCAGTTTCATTCTCTTTTTCCATACCATGTTGTTGCATAGTAGAAGAGAAACAGGACTTGCATTTATAACTGCTGAATCTGTCAACTGACAATATCACTGCAAAGTTGTCATGTTATGTTTAATGATTCTGTCTATTTTCATTTATAAATTCCAGTTAAATTGCCTTGCATGTGTATGTTTCATGTGTTTTTAACACAAGGATTACAGGCAATTGATTTTTCATTTTGGCATTGAATTGAAAAATGGATTATGGTAGAGCTCAGTTTAAAACCACAGATATATTTTCTATTGAGTGAAATAGTCCTCTGGATGATAGTGAAAAAAGCAAGAGGAATGAAGGTCTTGGTTCACAGCACTGGGAGAGAGGCTAATAAAAACAGAAATAAAGAGAAGCCATCTCTGGGTATAGTTAGCATATTATACTTGCACTAGTTTGATTTAGTCACTTTGCTGTAGAAATTACAGAAGAGAAATACCTGTTAAAAATAATTCCCTTGTATTTTAGCAAGTTAGATTTCTTGACAACTGTCATTTAGAATATGAGTTGGGTTCAACAAACAGAGCAGCTGGAGAAAAAAAGAATAGTTTGAATGAGTAATTTTGAAATGTATTTAGGGCATGTCCATACATGAAACCTAAATTATCAAAGAGGGGCTGAAGTTCAGATACAGCCTATTCCACTTTGGCCAGCCTTCTTCTTGAAGTAAATTTCTTAGTTTTTGTCTTTTTTCAAAAGTAGGTTGGATTAGAGCAAACAGTCTGCAAGGCAGGGAGTAGTAGTTTAGAGATGCCCAAGGTGCAGGAGTGGGATAGGCAGACAATGTGTATGGATAAGAAAGGAGAATATAGCAGCAACACAGCTGCTGCATAGCATATGTATGCAGTGAATTACATGATTGTAGTGGAAAGTCGATATGTTACTCACCCTTTAATGGAAAAAAAAAATAATTTATATCTTCACTTTGATTTACACGAAAATGACTCTTTTTAAATTAGCCCTCTATAAACACATAAATTCTCTGGCAATATAAACTAGTAGTCTCACAGATTTCAAATCAGTTGCATCGTTTGGTGCCAAAGGGGATTTGCCAATATGTTTGATTTGTTTCTATTTACGTCAACAGTTACATTGTCTCTTCCTTCTGCTGCAGAAAAGGAAGCTGCCATCAAACAGTCTTAGACTGGATTGTGTGCCAATCTTTTATTCATACATGGGGATTTTGAGAGGTGGGGAAAGCCTTAGCATTTTAAAACAAGCAAACATCTTTCCCCTTTCCCAACACAAACCAGACAATCAAAAAACTCTCACAACACTTCATAAATATGAATAACCTGAAATGGTCTGAAAAGATTCAGTGGCACAGTATTAGTCTTAAACAGACCAGCTGAGACCACGATCCTTCATTCTTTTTATTTGCAAACAAATGTACATCCTCCTTTCCACTGATGCATCAATTGGAATCACTTAACATTTTCTGCAGTCCCTTAACCTAGGACCTTCATTCTTCTCACTTAATTATAAAATGATTCTGAATTAATCATGTGAGTTCAGCTGACTTCCAGCAAATGAAAATCAGAACTACTGAGGTTTTTAAATCTGAGTGTGTAATCAGGTTTCATAATACTTTGTTATACTGAACTTTTCTTGTGATGTCTATGCCATATTAAGATTTTTTTGCCTGACAGGGGTCATGACTTTTTTTACTTTCCAAGACTTATCAAATAATCTTGCCTTAGAAAAAGTTGTTTTGTATTTCTCACAAAATATGCCTGTTCCCTACATTTTTTTGACAGAATCTTTTCCCTTTCCTCTCTCAGTGTTCAGGAAATGCTGACAGGTCAGAGGCTTTGTCAGTCCAGCTCCCATAATGATGCTGTCCTGGCAGCCCTGAACCAACAGAGAAGTGATGGCATACTTTGTGATATTACACTTATTGCTGAAGAGCAGAAATTTCATGCACATAAAGCAGTCCTGGCAGCCTGCAGTGACTACTTCCGAGTAAGTACAAAGACTTTTCTCTTCATATAATAATATTAAAAAGTTATCATAGTGGAGGACAGGAATGGTTATAGATGTCATATTGAACAAGTTTAAATTTGAGCCTCTTAAAAAATTCAGGATTATTGCAGTTTAGTAGAGTATATAACTTGAAATATCCACACACGTCATAGGAAAAAAATGTTAAGAACAAAAGTTTTTTTAATCATTATTTACAATAAGTCTTTCACCCCTCTCTACCCCCAACAGAGGTAGGTGATTTCTATGAATTTTATACCCCAGTAAAGTCAGAAAGTGGAAGAATTTTTAGTAGAATGAAGAAATGTTTGTAGAACATTGGAGGCAGTTATGATTAGAGGATTGTGAAGAGGAGACTGAGTGTAGACCTTATTGCATTCTTCAACATCCTTGTGAGGGGAAGCAGAAGGGCGAGTATTGATTTCTTTAGTTTGTGACCATTGACAGGACATAAGAAAAAGGCATGAAGATGAGTCAGGAGAGGTTTAGGTTGGATATCAGGAAAAAGTTTTTCATCCAGAGGGTGGTTGGGCACTGGAACAGGCTCCCCAGGGAAGTGGTCACAGCACCAAGCCTGACAGAGTTCAAGAAGCCTTTGGACAATACTCTCAGGCACATACTGTGATTCTTGTGGCTGTCCTGTGTAGGGCCAAGAATTAGACTTAGTGATCCTTGTGGGTCCCTTCTAACTCAGCATATTCTATGAATAGAGCATGGAAGCATAGAGAGAGGGAATTTAAATTCAGTCATTACTGTGAGGGTGGTGAGGCACTGGAACAGGTTGCTCAGAGAAATTGTGGCTGCCCCTGGAAGTGTTCCAGGCCAATATGGATGGGGCTTTAAGCAACCTGGTCTAGTGAAAGGTGCCCATGGCAGAGGGAATGGAACTAGATGATCTATAAGGTCCCTTCTGACCCAAGTTGTTCTATGATTCTATGATAAATGCAGTTTAATTCAGCTTGAGTGTGATTTTTTGTAGGATGTAAATGGTTACTCTCAAAGAGGAAGCTATAGTAATTTTTTAAATGTGGTAAGACTTATTTTCAGAAAAAAGTGTTTCCAAAATGTAAAGATTAAAATCCTCTCTGGGAAATCTAATTCAGATACTCAGCATGGAAAATTGAACCCAGGTGCTAAAATTGGAGTAACTGAAAAATTGAGTTTGCTAATAAGGAAGAATATTCTTCACAGAAAGCAATTCTTCTAACCTTCATTATAATGTACCTGCACAAAATGTTGGACTGTCTGTAGCTCTGTAGTTGACTGGTATTTTTAAGTGTGAGTCATCCTGTTGCTAATCAGCGACTAAAGCTGAAATTAACTTAAAGGTCTATTTTCTGTGACAAAATAATTTTATTTAATATTTTGTCTACACTGTAATTGTAGTGTTATGAACTTCTTTATGATGACCCTTTTGTTTTGTTACAATAGTAATAGAGTGTATGACAACTTTTCTATATCCTTAATTACCTGAGCAGAATTTTATCTTCTTGTCAACTGTCTCTCACTTTTGGTTAGAATTAGATTTAATTTATTCTGTGTATTTAAGAAATATTATTAAGCTTGATGTTACTTTTGCTGTGATGGTGCTGAGACAAATTGATTGCTCATTTTTTTGAGCTTATCTGCATGCTTATGGTTTCTGCTACAGCATACTTTGTACTGCCATAATTACTTCATAATGATGCCTGGTCCCTGCTGTAACACAGATTGCTTTGTACTTTTTTCCTTTTACCCCAGTGCACAAAGAGGGATTCTATAGCTCTCTAGCTCTAGCAGGTGTTACATATTTGTTAGTGATTGATAAACTACCATGCTGTTCTTTTTTGACTGAAATATTTTAATAAGGGTGCCATATCATTACTCCACACGTGACATTCTTTCTAGAGCTCAGTGTACTGTGTGCATAGAAACATCATAGAGTGGGCACCTGTGCCCAGCATTCCAGCAGTGTGGTAGGAACAGCTTCTAGTTTGGTCACTTATTGATTGACATTGAGATTTGGGGCACTGGGACTTACTGCGTTATTTCCAAATGAGTTACTTGGTATTGGCTGGACAGTTATTGCAAATTAAAATCTTAATGCCCTTAATTGGTACATAAATATTTTCTGTTAAAAAAATATTGAGAGAGTGATCCTTGCAGCATTTAGTAATTTGGTCTGCCTCTAAACTGCTATGGTTTGGTAGGATATGTTCTTCAGACTTTATGTATCTGCTCTAAATATGGAACCTGCACTTTCTGAAAGCAAACAGTTTTTATTATGAATGGACAAAAATCTTTCTTAGAAAATTGTGAAATGAGTCCTATATTCTGTAGGAAGATGGCAAAAAAGTTATTATGCACTGTGTTCCTGATTCTAATAAGTTGGAAAAAGCAAGAGTTTATTAAAAAGTAATAATCAACTTTCAGATATAAAAATTGGATTATTGATCTTTTTATATCTAGGGGGATTTTGAGCTACTCAGGTATTAATTTTTTAAGATTTAGGGGAATGATGCCAAATTTCATTTAGAGTCAGTGAAAAGAAACGTGCGTTTCCAGAGTATGATAAAAGAGGACAGAAGATTTATTTAGAATGAAATTAATGACCATCTGAAGTGCCAGATCTCTCTCATAAAGACCAGACTCACATGCTTCAAAATTAGCTCTTAATATTATATTATTTTGACCTTATTTTTTCCTGCATTTTCTTGGAGGAATTGGGTGAAACTTGCAGATTTTCTAATGCTCAGTTCATTTATGAAAAACTCATTGTCACGTGAAGCTTAGCTTTCACTATTTTTTTTTTTTTGAGATATAAGCACAGAACTGCAGTGAACAGGATTCTGGGAACATCAGATGTTGGAGTTGCCTTGAATAAAACTGAAATGACACAACTGTACATCAGTGTGACAAAAAGAACTTGCCTACCATAACTTCTGGTTTCTACAGCTCGTAGGTTTGATTAATGTCCCAGCCTACTTTCAGCTCTATCTGGAGAGGCTCTCATCCGATTCTTATGATCTCACAGGTGTATTGGGTTTGGGTGGCTGGGTTTTGGTAGCATGGATGGCTCCTGTGAGAAGCTGCCAGAAGCTTCCCCCGTCTCTGGCAGAGCCAATGCCAGGCACTTCCAGGATGGATCTGCCACTGGCCAAGGCTGAACCAATCAGAGAAGGTAGTAATGCCTCTGGGATAACATATTGAAGAAGGAAAAAAAAGTTAGTGCAGAGAAGAGCAGAGTGAGAATATGTGAGAGGAACAACTCTGCAAACACCAAGGGCAGTGGAGAAGGAGGAGAAGGAGGTGCTCCAGATTCTGAAGCTGAGTTTAAATCCTAAGCATATCTCCTGGTTTGGGAATTTGCCAGATTTGTACACCAAAATGTTGTGGTTTTTTTCTTAAAAAAAAAAATAATCCCTTAGGAAATTGGATACAAAGACTGCATTGAAAATACAGAGTTAAATTGCAAGATTAGACATGTGAAAATTAGGGGCTTTAATTTGTTTTCTGCTCCTGTGCAACCTCTTCTCTTTGAATGTGCTAAGGAATATAGTAGTTATCTCCACACCCTAAAAGAATACAATAAAGAATAGTAACATATGTATTTGTATGGGTTCTTTTTTAAGCAACAAACAGCATTCTAGGTAAATTTTTTTGTGTTGCCATACTGTAATTTCCATTTGTCTCAATCTATTGCATTGAGACAAGGCAGTTAAGTTAGTATGTGTGCTTTGTGATATCTCCAGCAAGCTAAGTCATTTCTAATTAAAACATTCTTCTGCTTTTTTCCCCTCTGGGACCAAACTGAAGTGTTACTTCATGACTTCATTAGTAGGCATTTACAGTGTTGGCAGGTGATGATATAACCTCAAGATTTTCTTGTACAAAATGCATTGGTTTTCCAGTCAGAACAACTCCTTTCTTCTTAGTTATTTTTCATTTGAGTAGCTTTATAGTTGCAGGACTTTGATCTTTCTCAAAAAGATGCAGATTTTTCCATCTAATATGGATGAACAAAATTATATCAACTATGTGGAATACATTTTGAAGTGTCAATAATATTTTAACTTTTTTTCCACAATAAGCATGATCAATTCTTAGAAGAATTTTTCTTATCTGAAATGAACTAGTAGATAATAATTTTGCATGCAGGCTTTGTACTACTAAGTGTCTCAGTTGATTCTTAAACAGTTTATTTTCAGGGGTTTTCTGTACCATCTTTCCTGCCTCTTGACTGTTTCCTCCTTTGCACACAACATTACTGATTTTTCATATTTTATAGTATATTGCATTGTTTTTTGATAACATTAGAGAATTAATTTTTATGAACAAATCCCTCAGGTGTGAAAGACTATATGATGCAAATGGCTTTCAAATTCTTGTTATATTTATAAAGAGGAAAAGGCTCTCCCTAATATGTCTTAGGGATAGATCGAAAGACCTAGTTCTGAGAAATCAGAATTAGCTGCTGCTTTTGCAGTATAATATGATTCTGTCTTTCAGTATTTTACCATTGATATATGTCTACTAAACAAACACTATTTTCTGTAATATTGTACCCTGAAAGTGATGCTTCTTAGAAATTGTCTGTCTAGATAACCTTTAGAAATGTTAGCTCTTCCCATAGGACCAAATCAGCTCTATTCTTCTAAACAAACATTAGTTCTGCCTGCGGACCTTCCCTACACCCAAGCTACATATGGATAGGTAGAGCTGCTTCTGAACAACGAGGACAAGAAGCAATGGCCATAAACTAAAACATGAAAAGTTCCACCTCAATATGAGGAAGAACTTCTTTACATTGAGGGTGACAGAGCACTGGAACACATTACCCAGGGAAGTTGTGGGGTCTGCATCTCTGATGACATTCAAAACCCACCTCGACACATTCCTGTGGTTACCTACTCTGGGTGACCCTGTCTTGGCAGGGGGGTTAGACTAGATGATCTCCAGAGGTCCCTTCCAACCCTAAGAATTCTGTGATTCTGTAACCAACAGACTAACGTTCTAGCCTGAGCACTAGAAGAGGAATTTTTGTACTAAGAGTCAGGGTCATCAACAGGTTTTCTTTTCTTGTCCCTCTTCCTTGAATCCCTACAAGCAGTACACAGATTTTCCCAAACTAGTTTGGAAATAAGATAGTAAAATTGTAGAGATGTCAGATGAACATTCCAGAGTTGGCAAACCATGCACCCTGCTATGATTCCTTGCATCTCTTGTTCTCACTGATAACTTATAGGACAATTGAAAGGGTTTCAATGAAATACCAAGCTCCCTTTCTGCTACCATCATGGTTTATGCAAAACTAGTAATATCCCAGCTATGTGGCATCTCTCATTTACTTATATATACACCCTTGCCATTTTCTTGCTCTTAACGTTCTTGCCTACAATCTGAGAAGCCTTAGGATTTTACCAATTAATTTATGGTCTTTGCCATACTAATTCATATTGTCCTGTGCCATTCTCCATTGTTGAAACTCTTAATTCAGAAGCAGTTTCCAATTGCTCTACAGAACTTTAGAGTATTGTATTTGTAGAGTATTCTCATTTACTGTCACACCAGCAGTATTCTTGGATAAGAACTTTGATAAAGATGTATCTAATTAATATGCTTAATATTAAGATAAAAGTTTCTGCCTTTTTAACTCTCTGTTTAATCTTTCTTGTGTTTTTTGTTTGTTTGTTAATACATTTTTTCCTATGTAAAAATGCTAACTGCAAACTTGGGAAGGAATATAGTCTTAGTAGTGGTTTCAGGATTGAGATTATTGAGTTTGTAATGTTCATTACCATACACTGATGCTGTAAGAAATCTAAGGGCTATTTTGGCATGCTGTCTAACTATTTAACATTGTTTTTAAACTCTCCTACACATGAAATCAGCCAAATGTGCCAACACGTGGATCTGAGTGATGCCAATGATACAGAAGGTATTTGAAGATTCACAGTGGTGTCTAGTTGTTGTGAACATGTTACTTATACACCACCTGTTGAGAATGAGAACTCAGTGCTGCTTGCTTCCCATTAGAAAAAAAAGAAACTTGCTTAAATTAAGAGGAGGCCTGGGGAAAAAAATGTAAGTTATGCTACTAGCATAACATAAACGTTTAAATACAATTTAGAGTTTTACTGCTAATTATTCAATAATCCACTTACAGTTGAGTGTCAAGAAAATTGTGCATTCCTTCACTTCTTAAAATAATATTTGATATAAGCATTTCAGTACTTTGACTAAGTTTAATCAAATCTTTGGAAGTAATATAACATGGGCAAGTATGAAGTATCTTGTGTAATATTTATCTGAACAAACTTTTTGACTTCTGGAGTATATAAAAAAGTGGTTTACAAATGTATTAAAATTTTTTAAATAAATACTTTAATATTCTTTCAAAATTAACAAAGTAAGGAAGTAGATCTGGTTAATTTTACTTTGTTCATCCTTATCTTTGCAGTTAATGGGTTTTTATTCTTTGTGGCTCTGAAGCACTTTTTGTTTGCTGCAGACAGAATTCCCAGAGCTCAGTAGTGTGGGTGTTATCAAAAGCATTTAGAAGAATATTTTCTTTTCTGAATTCTGTGTTCAAATTCCCAAGAGTTGTAATGCTGTCCTAGTAAATATGTTTCTGTTGCAGTTCTCATAGTTCATGAATGAATTAATTGCAATTCTGCCAGTGTTGGGTGGTAGACAATGTGGTGTCATATCATCTTGATTTTTTCTTTTCTTTTTCTTTTTTTGAAGTGCCTGTATGGTAATTAAGTGCACTGTGGTTAAGTATGGCAGAATCAACTCTGCAGTTAATGAGATAGGCCATTGGAGACTGTAGCTCAGTGTCTCAAATTAGATAGTGTGATAACAACATGTGGTGTTTGGCTACTATTCAGTTGATGCATTTTCTCAGTTTAAAACCAGGATAGAAAGGAATCACTGTAGCTCTGTTGCTGTAGTTGCCAATTTTCTTTACCATCATCTTTACTCACTCCAGGCTACCTCAATCCAATTTTCCAGTGCTGCCATAGTAAGTATTCTGAAACTGGGATGGGCTCAGCTGTAGTTTCTGTGTTGCTAAGTGTTTGTCCACGGAAAGCCAGTTTATTGGGTCAGGTCTGTGCCAGAGAAGTGTTTCGTACCTGTTTTCTTCACAGTCTTACAGTCTATTGAAGAAGTTTGATGTTTCAGAACATTGTTGGTCACAGTAGACACTCTTCTCTCCTGTAGTCTCTGACAGTATCTTCCTACACAACCTCAGGAAAATTTAAAATTATTGTGTGGGTGTAGTGAAGCTAAAAACACCCAAGGGAATTACTTGGGCAGCATATCACTTTTAGCTTCATTGACTAGGACCCACATGCCATTTTAATAACATGAGAAGTATTCAACAAAAGAGATGAGTGGTGAAGAGCTAAAACCACAATGCACTGGTTTCACTGTACATATAGCTGATGTTAGGAAGTTTTGACACTCTTAAAGTATGATCTGTCATCTCTACAATTGTATGGTCAGAATCACAGAATATGCTGAGTTGGAAGGGACCCACAAGGATCATCAAGTCCAATTCTTAGCCCAACTCAGGACCATCCTCAGGAGTCACACTGTGTGCCTCTGAGGGTATCATCCAAGCGCTTCTTGAACTCTGTCAGCTTTGAGCTGTGACCACTTCCCTGGGGAGCCTGTTCCAGTACCCAACCACCTTTTTCTAATATCCAGCCTAAACCTCCCCTGACACAATTTCAGGCCATTCCTTCAGGTCCTGTAACTGGTCACCACAGAGAAGAGATCAGTGCCTGCCCCTCCTCTTTCCCTCATGAGGAAGTTGTAGACTGCAATGAGGTCTCCCCTCAGTCTCCTCATCTCCAGGCTGAACAGACCAAGTGACCTCAGCTGCTCCTCATACAGCTTTCCCTCGAGGCCCTTCACCATCTTTGTTGCCCTCCTTTGGACACTCTCTAACAGCTTAATATCTTTCTTACATTGTGATGCCTAAAACAGCACACAGTATTCCAGGTGAGGCTGCACCAGTGAAGAGCAGAGCGGGACAATCCCCTCCCTTGACCAGCTGGTGATGCTTTGCCTGATGCCCCCCAGGACACGGTTGGCCCTCCTGGCTGCCAGGGCACTGCTGACTCATTTTCAACTTGCCATCTACCAGGATATCAGGTCCCTTTCCATGGCACTGCTGTCCAGCATCTCGTTCCCCAGTCTGTACGTACATCCGGAGTTGCCCCATCCCAAGTGCAGAATCCAGCACTTGCCATTATTGAACTTCATGTGGTTGGTGATTGCCCAGTCCTCTAATTTGTCGAGGTCTCTCTGCAGGGCCTCCCTGCCTTCGAGCGAGTCAGCAGATCCTCACAATTCTGCGTCCTCTGTGTTAAGCAAACTTGCTTAACAACCCTTCCAGTCCTGCATCCAAGTAATTTATGAAGATGTTGAAGAGCACAGAGCCTAAGATGGAGCTCTGTGGAACCCCACTAGTGACAGGGCACATGATGTGTTTATCCAGCTGTCTGCTGGACATTTTGTCCCTAAGGATCCTGTGAGAGATAGTATTGAAAGCTTTACTGAACTCCAAAAGGTGACATCAACTGACTTCCCTTGATCAACTAGGTGGGTTATCTTGTCATAAAAGGAAATCAGGTTTGATAATTAGGACTTTCCTCTCATGAGGGCTCTCATGTGACCTATGACAGTGTTGACTTTCAGGTATTTTTCAATACCTCCCAGAATAATCTTCTCCGTAACTTTACCAGCCACTGAAGTGAGACTGACAGGCCTGTAGTTTCTGGGGTTTTCCTTCTTGCCCTTCTTGAAAATCAGGGTAACATTTGCCAGCTTCCAGTCCTCTAGGACCTCTCCAGGTTCCCAAGATCACTCAAAAATCCTCAAGAGATATTTTGTGATGACATCAGCCAGCTTTTTGAGGATTTTGAGATGAATCCCATCAGGTCCTATAGAAGGGTAGGGATCCAGCTGGAGCAGCAGATCCTGCATAAGTTCAGGGTTGACTGGGAGCTGATAATTTTCTCCATTTCATTTTCTCCAACTCAGGGCACTGAGACCCCCTTGGTCCATCATCCGTGTTGAAGACAAAGTCAAAGAAAGTGTTTAACACCTCTGCCTTGTCTCTGTCCCTGTTTGTAAGATGACAGGCTGAAGATATTTCTATACTGCCTATTGGCACTGATATATTTGAAAAAAACTCTTTTCATTGTTCCCCACATTTCTGGCAGCCTCAACTCCAGCTGAGCTTTGGCTGCACCAGTTTTCTCCCTACAGTGGCAAGTAGCATTTCTTCAATACTCCCTCAGGGAGTATTACATTCTCCCTTGTTTGTGTAAGAAGCCTATCACAATGCACATACCTTTTCCTTCTGTGTAGCACATCATGATCATTTGAAGTTTAGAGGACATAGCTTTCTTTAAATAAATTCTTCAATTCCTTCACTGTCAACAGTGCTTTTTTTTTACACCTTGTTAACAGCTTAATTTTAGTAGACTGAAATATCCTACTGGCGACTTGTATGTCACTGTAGGCCTTCATCTAGTGAAGGGTTGGATTTAAGCAGTAGAACCTCCGCATTTGACTGTCCTGAACAGCTTTGTAAATGCTGCTGGTTGCTTCTTTGGAAGGAATTAGTCTGCCTGATTTAGCCAGTTTTCAAATATTAGACCTCCAAAAAAAGTCTTAATCCACTCTTACTGTTTGACCTAGTGTGTGAGTGATGAATGAACAAAACTGCTGCTCAATCTACTACCTGATAGGTAATCTCAGGCCTCAAAAGAGGGAGACGCCTTTAACAGCTTTGGATGAGAACATAAGAATGGTCACACTGCGTTGGATCATTGGCTTTGGCAGCAGCTGTTTGTGATGTCTGGTGAAAAAGAGTAAATGCAGGCTAAATCTACGTGGTGTGTCCCTGAGAATTCTCCAGCTGTTTTCAGCTCAGGGGCATTTCCTGAGCAGGCTGATACCTGTCTATTCAGCAATCCTAAGTAGGTCTCTCTTAGCTTTTGTCTTCTTTCCCATAGAGCCTGTGTAAAATTTCTCATCCTCTGTACAGAGTGGCTGACTGCCTGTTGTGTGAAGATCTACTTTTGTTTATTCTCAATCTGATTTTGGACAGTTTCATTTCAGTCCTTCTAGCTCTTCCATTGGAAAAGGTAACCACTGGTTCCTACGTATTCTCATGGCACTGAATCATCTCTTTTCCAGGGTTTAAGTTTTTAATTTTTAACTTAATCAGATGCTGATCAAATGGAAGCTGTGCAGGATTCTTGATAAAACTTGTTGCTCTTTTCCAGCCCTAGTATGTGTTTTGTGAGCTGAGGGTAAAAGACTTTTATGCAGTAGGCAAAACGTGGATTTCTGCATGGTTGATTTCTGTTTTGTTCTCTCTTGCCTAAGAATTTCTAAGTTTTGAATATTTTTTTTTGTTTTTGTTTTTGTTTTTTTAATTATTGCTAACCACAGGGATGATTTTTTTTTTGTTAAACTCATATGCTGATTTTTATAGCTGCCATTTAAGAAGCCAACTGATTATTTAATACAATCCTCTTACAGTTTAACACACTTTACCCAGGCCTTAACTACCTTGGGTAGCTCTGCCTCAATGGACTTTCTAGCTGCACTGCTCTTGTCCTTTTCCAGATCTTCTCTGGTATGTTAAAGAGCCCACACTGAGGTGCTCCACTGGAATTATCACTCCCTGTGAAAACTGTGCCAGTCTTTTCTTGCTCACCGTTTTATGTATTCTGTCATTTATTCAGGAAAAGATCTCTCTTCTCTCCTGCTTAGTTTGCCTTCCAGGCATTTAAAGGCCTTTGTCAAAAGCTTTTGTAAAATCACTTTGTGAAAAAGTAATGGTTGGAGCTCAGCATAACATACTCTTCACCACTAGGTTGCATCTATTCTTTTAATATGTGTAAAAACAATTATGTTTGTGTGTGTGTGTGTTTGCCAAAACCAAATTACAAATTAGCATCTCTTTGGACATGTGCAGCATTCTCAGCTACTGATGAAATAACCTAGCCTCTCAGGGCCTCAGGATACTAGCTATGCAAATAGGCAACAAATATACACAAAGCCCATTTTATATAAAAATTCCAGAATATTAGGACACCTTATGAAATGTCAATCTGCATTTTTCAGAAGCTTTCATATCTGGCACTTAATAATCTATCTTGTCAGGGTTAGATTTCAACAAAGGAGTAGGTCTATAGAATCTGTGGGAATAATTAAATGAATATCATCCTGGTCTGTTACTTTGGAAGGGTTTTGTTTGTCAGAGTTGAAGGAAAAGCCAAAGGATAAATGAGCATGATCAAATGCAGACTACTAAAAATAAAATGAAGAGATGGTTTTATAGAGGCATTTGTTCCAGAGGAGATAGCTGATGGAGGGTAGAGCACAGCTGCTGATGAAAACTACTGTGACAAATGACTGCAACATTAACACAAGCTTGGTTAGTCAAGTCATTCTTTTATTTTGCAAATTGTTAGTGCTTGTTTACTTTTTTAGGTTTTTATCAGTAGAGAATATGAACAAACCAAAGACAAATTTTTATTACTTTGCCTTTGTATAAAACAGTTTAATAAATATGGGAATGGGAATTAAGGGCCATAGTTTAGGAAAATTGTGCTTAATGGAAAGCAAGATTTATAATTGTAATGGAAAATAATATTGTTTTAAAGGATGTAAAGGTTATATAGTTCAAACTCTCATAAAATCGGCCAGATATGAAAGATGCCTACTACAAACCTTCATATAATGAGGCATTTAAAATTTCAGCATCAGATTTCTCACATGATAAGTATGCTTTGTAGTTATGATGCAGAATGGAAATAATTGCCATAGTTTATTATTGCTTGGAACATTTGGATGTCAGTGTGTAATGACATTCACATCACGTTATAAATGGCTTCTTAAGAAGCTAATTATAATAACAGCTAAGATTGTTACACAAGTTCTGTTAGATTAAGCTTTGCTGTACAACTATTTAGTTAGAGTTTGTATGAATGGAGCTGGGAAACTTGTCTTGATGGTGGTGTATGTTTTTAAAGATAAGTCCCTTAAAGGTGTCCAAGCTTTGATCATGGTTTTTCCTGGGGGGAAATAAAAATTGCAGGAAGCTTTGCCTCTGTGAATGAAATGTATTGTGATAGTTGAAATGCTAGTTCAAGAGCTAAGTGACTTTTATTCCAATTTTATTTTGGGCTTGCTTTTGATGTCACTTGCTAAAATCATGAAAGGATGTGAACAATAGGCTTATGCATTCATTGGGAAGCATTAAACCAATTTAAGCCAAAATTTGCAAATGTGACTCATCCTTTTCTGTGCTTGACTGGAAATGCTGGGAAAAAAAGTCTGGTTTTAGCTATGCTGCTTCCTTTATTCTCCAAAAGGCAGGCCAGCTTATGAGGGACTGTTGTTAGGACAGACTGTACGTTACTGGAGTTTTATGCAGTGCTTTGTGTGGCACTGTTCTTACAATGCAGTTTTCTTGCTTCTACCATAAAATAACCAGTAATTTTGATATTCAGGACCACCTGTGATGACTTATTAATTTTAAAATATTGCAACTAACAAGGTTACTGTAGTTGTATTAGTTCACAGTTAATTTTTTTTTATTCCTATACAGATTTGCACATGGAAATTGTAGAATTATTTTGTTTCTGTGATACTACTTAAACAAATTTTGCATACAGATCTTTTTAGTGATGACTCAGCAACTCATTAGCAGTAGCGTGATACAGTCTTCCTTTTTCCATGTGTCTTAAATGATATTCATGCATCTAAGCAGAGATTTGGGGAAGACACATTACACTAATAAACTGAGTATGAAAACATGAATTACATTTAATGAAGGTCTAAACAAATGCTTTTTTAAAAAATTTTACTTTTAAGTTTTTATTTTAACTCAGAACGAAGACCCTATGCAAGAAAATTACTTTGTTCTTGATAGAATATCCACTATACAAACAGGAAAAAAATACCACATCCTTAGGTCCTCTAAAGTGTAGCGTAGTTCTTTATTTCAAGATTCATTACTTATTCAGGGCTATGCAATTATGTATCACTGTCTGACACTGACATACTAAAAGAAACACCAAAGGTTCAGTGAAATTTGCTTTGCTACCAGTAATACGTGACACTTAAGTACTGGGAATAAAACTGTATAATTTGCTGTTCATTTTTTGCTTTAACTATATATTCCCTTAAACTGTGAAAGATAGCTGACCTTTTCATTTTATAGGATTCATTTTAGTTGCTTGGCAAATGCTTAAAACCAATATTTAGGTAGATTTCATTGGGCAGATGAGTTACTACAGGCTCAGTTATCAGTGACTGATGTTATGTGACATTTTCTCTGGGAATTTATGTAGAACTTTTTCAGAAGAATCATATAATGAGCCTCTTAATCATACTTCACGCAATTGGTATTGATGGATATGTTTTTCAGTGTGCAAGAGACTCCAGAGGACATGGCTGATGATTGATTTAGGATAGATAGGCTTAAATTGGGAGGGAAACAAAGCTAGTTATGAGAAGAACAAAGCACATTTTTACATGCTGTAAAGGAACATGCACATATTACATTAGTTATTTGGGTAAGTATACATTGCACATTTAGAACACAGTTGATATTTGAGGTGGACTTTGTCATCTGTCAAAGCAGTATTTCATACATTCTGAATATTTTCTTTTTCGTTGTGATAGGTGAAAACAACGAAGAAAAAATTATACTGCTTACATAATGAAGGACTAGAACATGAAGTTAAGAAAACCTAAAGGTTTTGCAACACACTGGATCAAATACATTATGTTTTATTTATTTGGTACTACTGTTACATGAACAGGGAATTGCTATTTGTAATACAAACTGCAAAGTATAATGCTTTGTCCTGAAAAGGTTTATAGTCCAAATAGATGATCTCAGGACCGGATAGTTAGAAGTTTGAGTGACCTGTATACAGATAAGCTTAGGTCCCAAATCAGAAAGAATGCATGACTGAGCTCTTCCATTGATGCCAGTAATATTTCTCACAGGCTGAAAATTATACAGGAAATAAAAAAAAATCTTCAGGAATCACATCATAATTGAGTTTCCTGAGCAGTGTGGGAAGTGGATCTGAGATCTCTGAAGTGTTAGTTTGCTTTCTTTGTAGCTTTTCTGATGTGTGAAATGAGAAGTACAATCAATTTCCTTAAAGAAAATCTATGGAACAGGTGAATATAGAATTAAGTGCATATGCTGTAGGAAGTGAATTTGAAGAAAGAAGTGCCTTTAAAGGAGACACCTATCTATTTTTAAATAATTTTTAAAAGAACTCAAGCAGTATCATTGTGGAATTGTGGAGGAAGCACTTTTGAGATGACAATTCAACTATCTTAAATATATAAAACAATGCTAAATAGTGTTACAAACTAAATAGCTAAGGAAAACCTTGGTGATTTCATTGGTCAGTTCTTCAGCACTTAGTTTTCTAGATAGGCAGAATAGGCATTCATTCACTTTCAAAATTGTTGTATTATGTTTTCTTCCAGCTCTGAGTATATATTAAGTTATTTGTTTCTTCAAACATGCTTCTGAATTGGGTGGAAAAAAGTTAGTCAAATAGTTAACATGGCTACCAAACAATTTCTTTGGTGCACTTTAATTTTTTCCTATGAAGTTCAACCACAGTGATACGAGGCTGGGTGGGATGGCGTATTTTGTGGTTTTATGATAAATTAAACCTTAGGAAGTTTTTTTCTCGTAGCATTTGACCAGGGTGCTTACAGTATAGTTGATAATAAGTAGGAAAAGTAGGACTGAGTTTTTAATACAGAGCTCTATAGTGACTTACAGGTGAGAAAGCTCATGTGCATTGAGCTTACCTTGCTCTTAGTTCATCTTGACTTCCTGCGTGTTTGTCTCTTTGCCTGTGGTGCAATGAAAGGAACTACAAGAATGCTGGTTCACCCTGTGCCAGCTTTCCACTCTCCTTGTCTGGTGATGATTGTGAGGAAGTGCAGCAAATACTTGAGCACTTTACAGTAGAGAATGTGTTATATTCCGGGACAGCCACCCAAGAACAACAGCTGAAGGTAAAGGCAGGCTCTTGCACATCAGTTGCAAAAACTTTCCACTGCCAGTCAGTTGAGGATGAAAGATGACAGGCTAAGCCAGGGGTGGAGATGGACTGAGTTGAGCTATTTGCATTGTGTTTTGTGAAACAAACTTGGCCTTGCTGCAGCTCTATGAACATCATGTGAATGCAGCTTTTAATGGAGGTGATTCTAAAGTATCCCAGACCTTTACTGTTGTGCTTGCTGCCTACTGTTAAGTCTGACGTTGGGCAAGAGGTTATGAAGGTCAAAACCGTGCATTATTGGGGAGTTCCAAACGCTCATTTTGTGTTGTGGTGGATTTGGATCTAGGGCTGTTGGTAATTACCAAAGCAATGTTTGAGAAAGCAGAGGGAGGAAATTTGGAAATTTTGCTGTTTGGGTTACTGTATTGCTGTAGTAAGCTCAGCTTACTTGCTGGTTTCTGAAAGTTTAGATTCGTTTTGAAAGTTGGATTTAAAATTGAACAAAAATGGATAATGATGAATGTCTCTTCACAATCTTGCTGATGGAACTTTGAGATATTTTAGAGGTTACTGATATGCACTGGAACCAGGTACTTTACTCCTAGGAGAGTCAGGGTATTTCTTGAAGGCAGTAATTTAAACGGTCATTTGCTCATCTCCCATTTGGAACATATCAGAAAAGCTGGCTAGTGGCTGATGTAGTTGAAGTAAAGGATGAGCGTAAGAAGATCAAGATAGGCAAGCTGAAGGCATTTTGTGTGGATTCAGCCTCTCCTCATTTGCAGTCTATAATTTTTTTCTTCAAAGAGCCACTCACATAAGGATTTTTAATCTAGAAATGACTTCATGCAAGTTGAGAAAAGTGAAAGAAAACGTTGCTTCCCGTGACAAATTACTACATGGAAGAACCAAACTTACAGGTGCAAACATTTTTAACGTTATTATCGCTGTCAGTGTTTGTAGCTTTCATTCAGCATCTTCAGAAAGTTCTTCTGTTCTTGTTAAATGAATACACAAAAAAGACATAATTCACAAATATCTTCAACTTTAATTCTTCAGGTTGCTCAACCCTTTACTCTTAAGTTTAAAGTTTTCATCTATTTTAAGCCTAAGTGTTTAGGCTTCTTTTACAGTCAGAGTGAAGAAGAATACCTTATCCCAAAAATGTCTCTCTGTATTGGAGTCTAAATATGCCTTTTTCTATCTTGATCTGTCTATCTAGTGACATAAAACTTTTACTTGCTTCTGTTATACAGCTACCCAACTTCAGATACTGATATTGCAGGCCCTGATGACAATTTCCTTTCATTTTCTCTGAAGTTTCCAGGTATTTTACCAATTTTCCTTCTACCTGCCACTTACCCAATGTGTCATATTTTTGTTCATTTAATGACTTTGATAATTCCCTTAAACATCTCTTAAGCATTAAACAGGCTTTATGCAGATTAAAATTAGAATCCAGTGGTTACTTCAGTGTTCAAATATTTCTTTTTTTAAAAAATTTCAGCAAAAAAATTTATAAAAGTTCATTCGTACGAATTCCAGGTAATAGCAATGAGTTACCATATTTTTTTGGCAGTGTAATAATTTGTTCTTTTTATATCCATTTTCCTGTCTCCTGACACTGCATATGTTTTGGTTCTGTTTCTTGCCTTTAAAATGCCACTAAGCTGCATGGAATTGCTTGTGTAAACTATCTTACCACTTGGTTGTTTTGTGATTTACTGTTTGTTGTGACTGACATGGCTGTAAGACTGATATGTGCAAATGAGGATAAGCTCATTACTCTTATGGGTATGGAACATCTGAGTAAGTAAGAAAATTACACAAAGGCAGGGATCAGTTCTGGATCTCACCGTTGTGACAGTGAGCAATTTGTATTTTGGGGATTTTGAATATCATCTTGTGTGTCTGTTACCCTGGTGCCTGTTCTCAAGTTATATGTTGTGGAGGAGTCTATATATATATATCTATTGATGCATTTCTGCCTGACTGATAAAATCAATGTATCTGGACATTTGAACAGTAATACATTATTCTGATTTGATGGTATTTTACAGCTGTCTTGCATTTTGCTTTTGAAAGCTAAGCAACAGCATGTTGCCATGCTGAGCATGGGAAGTTAGACACAAAGACTGTGCTAAGCATCTTTTACTTGGGCTCTTCTGCCTGGTTACATCAGATCTCATCACATCTGGGCCTATACACCCTGTGGTTGTGTGCCACTCAATTTTGAGCTCTTGTTGTTTTTTGTGTTCTATGTTTGCTGGAGAAAACATTTGATAAGGATGCCTTTGGCTGCTGAGGAAAAAGTTGTGAAACTATAAGTGTGCTCTGTATTAAATGCCCACCAACTTGCCATGTTATTTTGAAGTCAAGTTTTCAAGAGTCTGAGTTGTTTGTTTTTTTTTGTTTTGTTTTGTTTTGTTTTTGTTTGTTTGTTGTTGGTTTTTTGTTTTTGTTTTTTTTTTTTAATATTTTTATCCCAGGATTGTGTGATTTGCTTTCTTTTTCCTTTGGATATAGTTCTGTAGCTTTGTTTCTGATTCAGGCCAAGATTAGAGGAAGAATGGAGGGTTGATTCCTCCCTTCCTCCAAAAAGAGGAGGTAATAAAGTGTCAGTGTGCACCACAAAACTAATGCCATACAAATTTGTAGCATCTGAAACAAGTGTGACCTCAGGTGGAGTTCCACAAATGCAATATATCCATTTGTAAGGGCATGTTGAGACCTGAATTTTGGAGCAGTGGCCACAGAATGGCAAGCGGATTGTATTTACTTTTCACAGGGGGATTTGCTTTACTTATGTCAAATCTTAACTGAAATGGCAGAATTTAAACAATCAATTTACTTACCACAGCATTGGCTAATTGTATGATTGGATGGCAGAACAAGATCTGGATACTTAAAGGAACTGGAAGAAAAGTCCTCCCATCAGTGAGTTTAATTATAAAAGGGATCTTTGGTTAACATTGGCAATTTGTACTGCCCACTCTCATAAAGGTCTTGAAGGGGAAACATTCTCAAAGAAATTTCCATTTGTCCAAGCGGAAATGTTTTAAAATACAGTATAATAACATTGTTGAATGAAGTCAATAACTAACATGATTAACATTTCATGCTTAACCAAATTTGGTAACTTTTCTGGTAAATTTGACTTATAATTGTGCAATTGTCCAAATATTTTGTATTTACTTTTTTTTTCCTGTCTTGTCACTTCTGCATCCACCTGAGACATTTATCTTATTGCCTTGTTTTTAATGTACCTAAGGTACAGTAAAAAAATAAAATAGGCTGCTAGCCTATTAAAAAATAAAGTAGGCTACTAGCCTTGCATTAAAAGCATGACTGATGGACCTATTTAAGCTCACAAAACCTCAGTGTTTTCAGAGATGCATCTTAAATTGTAGTTTGACAGCCCAACCATAACTCATTTCTCCAGGTGTTGGTGAAGTCTCAAACTACAATTTAATGATTCATATTTTTTTACAGTTAAAACTACAATATTCAAGTGCTGTAGGGCAAATTAAAAACTGAGTTTGAATTCAATTTCTGCCTATGTTAGAACAGATTTTTTTCATGCTGGATTAAACCTTAAAACTATCAGGCTGAGAAGGAAATTTGCCTGCTGGTGAAGGCAGTATGGATCACTGAGCAGTACTAAGTTCATCTGAGTGGCGTACTACTTTCCTGGAGGCTAATCCAGTTCACCCAAATGTGAACTGTCTGAGGACCACTGCAGACCTTATCTTTCAATCCATTTCTTTGGCCTTGCCTCCTGAAAAATAGATATAGTTCATATTCAGTATCAAAAACCTACACAGAATACTTGAGGATATTATTTGAGAAAATGAAGTCTGAATAGCAGATGGTGTCACATCTACGATGGAATGACTGCTTCACAGTAGAAAAGGGAAGGGCTACGGATGTCATCTATCTGAACTTCTGTAATGTCTTTGACATGGTCCCCCACAACATCCTTCTCTCTAAATTAGGAGATGGATTCAGTGGGTGGACTGCTGGATGGATAAGACAGTGGCTGGACAGTTGCATCCAGGGGGTCCATGGTTCAGAGTCCTGATGGACATCAGTGATAAGTGGCGTCCCTCAGGGGTCCATATTGAGACCAGTTTTATTTAATATCATCAGTGACACAGATAGAGGGATCGAGTGCTCCCTCAGGATGACACCAAGCTGAGTGGTGCAGTTGACACACCTGAGCGATGGGATGCCAACCAGAGGGACCTGGACAATCTTGAGGAGTGGGCCCAGGGAAATCTCATGAGGTTTAGCTAGAGCAAGTGCAAGAGGCTGCACCTGGGTTAGGGTAACCCCTGTTTTCGGTACAGGATGGGAGATGAACAGATCTAGAGCAGCCCTGCCAAGAAGTGCTGGTAGAAGAGAGGCTGGACATGAGCCAGCAATGTGCACTTGCAGCCCAGAAAGCCAACCATGTCCTGGTCTGCATCAAAAGCAGTATGGCCAGCAGGATGAGGGAGGTGATTCTGTCCTTCTACTCTGCTCTGGTGAGACCCAGCATCCAGTTGTGGGCTCCCCAGGACAGAAAGGACATTGACCTGTTGGAACGAGTCCAGAAGAGGAGCACCAGGTTGATCAGAGGGATGGAGCACCTATAAAGAAAGGCTGAGAGAATTTGGTTTGTTCAGCCTGAAAATAAGAGGCTTTGGGGTGACCTAATTGTGGACTTCCGTTTTGTAGACAGGGCCTACAAGAAAGCTGGAGAGGGACTTCGGACAAGGTGTCGTGGTTTTGCCCACCAGCCCATCCCTGGGGCTGAGGATGGTTTTGTCCATGTGATTTCCGGACAAAAAGGCCAATCAAAAATTCAGTGACGCCTTTGCTAATTACATCTTTAAGAAAATGGAAGACTTGTTGTGCAGTTGAAATTAGGGGCAGCAGCCATGTAGGAGAGCAGCAGGCCCAAGCAGGGCCAGACTCCCTCCTCCCTCAGCTTGAGCCGGGGTGGGGGCGGGTGTAGCATTGAAGCCCCCCCTTCTCTCTTGTAAGAGAGTGAAGAAAAAAAAACTTTAGAAAGACTGACTACTTGGATGAGAAACCGCTGTGGAAGAATTCCAGCGAAGAGATAAGGGACTTCCAAGGTCGAAGCTGGCAGCCAGAGAAGAGAGAAGAAGATTCGAAGCGGGGAGAGCTGCTTCTTCCCCTTTCACTCGCTCTCTCTCCAGCAGGGAAAAGACTGAAAAGTAATCCCTGCTACTTGTAAAAGTTTGTTGGGGTAAGGAGACCCCCCATACAGCTCACAGAGGAGCTTGTGAATATAGCAGAGATTCGAGACTTCATGAGAAGGACTGAGGTGAGGCAGAGTCCTGGTGAAGACTTTGTGACCCCTGAAGGGAATGATGCTTATGCCGGAGCAAGGACGGCTTGGATAAGCTTAGGATCTCAGTGAGAGATCCATACTGCTGTTGAAGTTTTTGTGACCCTGAGGGAAACCCATGCTGGAGCAATGACAGCTCAGGTGGGATACTGGGATCCGTGTGTGTGTGGATCCATAATGCTGTTGAAGATTTTGTGACCTTAAGAAAACTTCACGCTGGAGCAAGGCAGCCTGGATGAAATGTTGGGATCTGTGTGTGTGTGGGATCTGTGCTAGACCCATGCCGAGAAGTATATCAAGGACTGTTTCTCCCATGGGGAGGGACCTCCATAGGGAAACAGGGGTGAACTCTTAAGCCATTATTCCCTGTAACCCTGTGGTGATCCATAGTAAGCAAGTGTCCCCTTGCAAGCCTATGGAAGGAAGACCTTTTAGGACCTGGGTAACCCCCAGCCTTCAGTCTTAGCCCAGGAGGGGGGTAAGCCCAGACCTGGAAGCCGACACAGAGAGAGAGAGAGAGAGAAAAAAAAAGTTCCAGCTGCAACGAAAATGCTGCAGAGTTACTGGAGAGAGAGAGCTGGAACTCCAAAAATGGAGAATGAAACTACTTCTCCTCCTTGGACTGGTATAAAGGGGGGAGGAGTATTTCTGTAAATATATAGCACTTTAACTTAAGTAGAAATTGTTGGAGATATAGTTCTTTAACTATGTGTTAAGATAATCTCCTAAAGGTAAAGTTAGTAAGTCTACACAGAAGTCATGTAGAAATGATTCCTGATCTACAGATGAGATTCAGATAAGTGTTTCTCTGTATCTCTGTTTCTCTGTTAAGCTTAACTCATAGTTAAGCTTATCATCTTAGATAAGAATGATAAGAACATTAATAAAGAACATCATCTCTTGATCAGAATAAAACCTGTATTATTAACCACACTGTCTTTTGATAGTTCCTATGTACAGATTGATAGTGTACAGACTATTACTGTAGCATAGTTGGAGGATGCAGAGCATCTTGTAACATTGAGCATTTCCAGCCTTTCTACAGGCAATCTGTGATGTAATTGTGTGTACAGAGGGTGTTTAAATCTATCCCTATGTAAACAGGTGTTGCTTTGAGATTTTATGCTCCTTACTCAGAAATTCAGAAAGGAATATTATCCAAAAAGCTTGTTTAGTAGTGAATTTCTGAGAAGAGAAACTTATCTCTTCAAGACACCAACAGCAAGTCTGCTTTTGCAAGGAATAGATGGCTGATGGTACTGATGGATGGGTACTTTGCAGCTTCTAGTAAGGTCTGAAGCCTCACAGTACTTATTAGAGCTCATTTGGTACATCTAAATGACAACAAAATATCAAACTATGATGACATTTTTAATGGATTAGAAAAGTGTCTGAACTCATTAGAATTGATTTTTTTTCTGTCTAGATATATTTCATGATGGTGTCTTACTACATTTGCTTGATAAACCTTCTAAACTATTTGTCACTTTTTTTCTGTTGTTGAGTGAATGTGTGATAAGTACCACTCTTGCTTATACTGGATGATTTCCAGTCAACAGATTTATGCCACATTATGGTGTTTTAATGATGGAAGTATTGCAGGAAGCATTTGGTTCTTGAAGCCACCTGAGTGTAGGTGAATCATGGAATAATTTGGGTTGGAAGGGACCTTCGTAGGTCATGTAGTCATTCATATGTGCTAAAGAGTCAGAGGGGGTAGGGCTTTTTTTTTTTTCTTTAAATTCAGCTGTGCTTGTTGGCTGTCTCAGCTTCTGCAGGTATCAGCCAGAGTATAGAGAGAAGGTTATGTTCATGAGAAGTGCTTTGTAACTCAGGTTCTCCAATGTGAAGTTTGGTAGCCCAAGTAGAGGCATAAGTTTGGCACAAAACCTACTGGGGATAAATTTAGACTTTCTTTAGCAATGACAGATGGTAGTACTATTCAGTTTATTTGTTCACAGTTTACTGTTTAAAGATTCTGAGTGGTGTATTTTGTTAAAAAAGTATGGGAGAGTGACAAAGAATAGAGAATGGGACTGATAAGGAGGGAAGAAGTGGTAAGTAGGGGTACTGTAGCAGGAGTGCAGGCTGGGAGGAAAGCGTGAAGGGCAAAGAAGTTTAACAGAGATGAGAAGAAAAAGGTTCTCACGAGGATTCAGAGGCTGAGTAGGGTTGCTTCAGTCCAGGGGGCACTGAGGACAAATGATCTGGAAAATAATGCTTGATAAAATGACAGTTGCTCTCCTTAGTCCCTTTCAGGGACACTCCATAGCACGTTGCTTTATGATCTGAGAAACTGGAGCAATAGCAAGTAAGGGGAGGTTGTACATTTAGGTGCATTTGCTTCTCCATCCTTCCTCTTCATTCAATAACTAGAGTATTATATTGTTCACATTCTGGTCTGAGATGCTTATTTGGAAAGGATTGTTCATAAAAGATGGTATGTTAACTGCCCCTTTTTCTCTAATAAGTAATTGTGTGTGGTTTATTGCTCCTTCTGATATATAATAATATTATACATAAATATTATTTCTAGTGGTGCTTGTGTAGATTATTTTTTTGCAGAGTCTAGTTATCTTTTTTTATTGAATTATACCTTATTGTGTGACTGCTCCCATTGATTTCACCAGAATTTCTTAGTTAAGAATTATATATACATGGACCACAGAGATTTGTTTCAGTTTTTCCAGAATAATTTTTTGTATTTCTTTATTGATAAAAGGACCCAGATGAAGGATTGATTGCTGTGAGGTTAATATTGAAAACTTGGTATAGATCTCATTCTAACACTCAGGTGTGTTGCTATTTAGATTTCTTATCCAAAATTGGTTAATTATGTTTCTTTTTTTCCAATAGGCAATGTTTAGTCTCTGCATGGTTGAAAGTGAAGCTGATGAGGTGAATTTACATGGTGTCACAAGCCTTGGTTTAAAACAAGCCCTGGACTTTGCATATACTGGACAGGTATTGTACAGTTCTTCAAAGGAAGAAACACGGTTGAAAGCAAGTGCAATAAAAACTAAATATGACCTTTTCAGAAGTACTAGATATTATTTCTCTTGTGTACTACCCAGTACAAGGTATTTTAATTCAACAGATCCCAAAGTTTTTATACTGTGATGGATTTATTTCTTTAGAAGGATTGTTTAATAAAAACACCACTTATGTGCATTATTGCCAGGTAGTGAACCATGTAAGACTTGTATTTCCTTTTTGTGGTTGCCTGACTGCTCAAATAATGTGAGTTGATTCTGCATGCTAAATAAAAAAGTAAAGAGGTGTTTTCCTAGTAAAAAATATTTATGAACTCTACTGTGTTTGACGAATTATGTAATTGAGGAGAAAAGTAGTCTCTTACTCTCTGGACAGATGCATTTCAAGCATCTTTGTGAATGCTTGTAGGCACTATACAGTTTCAGTGTGGCACTCTTTATGACCACAGCTTAGATATCACATTACATTACTTCAGAAAATGCAGAGCAATGCTCCTTTTCCCTCTGCCCCTTGCCATATCTCTGCACTGCATGGTTTGAGAGCATTGCTGTGTGACTTCATCTCAGTTCAGAGTTCATGGATAGTGAGCTCAGAACACCTAGCTATTTCTGCTTTGGACCCTAAAATTCCAGATAACTAAACTATTTTTGGAATGTTGCTACAACAGTTGAGTCCACTGATGTATTAGTGATGTTTATTAGTTAATTTCAAAACTGAAAGCTTAAATCCATATTGCGTTATTCTGGAAGAGCTGTTGGGTTATATAAATTTAAGGCATCTGCTTCCATACTTTGGATCAAGTATATGGCTTTATGGGGGTATTTTGTTGTTGTTGTTGTGGTTTTTTTTTGTTTTTTTTTTTTTTTTTTTTTTTTTTTTTTTTTTTTGTTTTTGTTTTTTTTTTTTTTTGTTTTTTTTTTGTTTTTTTTTTTTTTACAAAGAAACTAAATAGGAATAAGGAAAAAAAGCCCTACCTGTTTTAAAGAATCTATTTTTGTCACTAGCCTACACAACACTTAAGGTTTAGCATTGGTCTTGGATATTAGCACTTTAATTTCTGTGTTTCTGCTGTCATGGAAAACAGAACTTATTGGAAGATTTCTTTTATATAAGCGATAGATAGAGATGCCATACTGTATTAGTGAATTGGCTGAAGATCTCAATACATGACTTGACATTGGTATGCTTCTTGTTCTTTTTGAAAGTTTTGATAAAAATTGAAATGTTAGGCACCTATATCACCTTTTTAGTAATTTTAAACTATAGATTGATTATTCTGAAGGGAGTACTCTTGTTAGAAGGATCTTTTAAGAAGATGGGTTGTATTTGATTTCTGTCTGACCTATCCTGTCTGTTGTGATTAGAGATATTCTCCATCTTTAAGCAAAACTCGAAGTCTAATAAACCTGTGTAAAATACATTGAGAACCTTTGAAAGGGTGGATACGGCTTTTATGTAACCCAACAAGTAACCTCACATTCCTTCCAGCTCCCTAGCAAATAATATGCCTTCTGTCCTTGGTTCTTTAGAGCCTTTTGAGTCTTTCGTTTTCAGCCGTAATCTACCTTGAATAAATGAGTGGGCTTCTTGAGTTAAATATAGATAAGTGCTTATAAAGTGAAGTTTGCTCTGTCCTGTCCATCAGGTATACCAAGTGCTACTTTGGTGCACAGAGAAATGAGAAGGATTCTGCAGGAGTTTTCCTGTAAGGGTGCCTTTGAAGCATAAACTCAAGTGATATGTGGGTCTGAGAATCAGCAGCATTGCTTTTTTGCTTTAGTCCTTGAAATTCTCTTTTGGCACTGGGTTTGTATGTCTTGAGCATTGCTTATGTGCTGACTCAGGCTGACAAAATCTGGGTGAGCATTTCAAGGTAGTGAGTGGGAGTAATCCACAAAGGTTGTTAATAAACAACTGGATTATTGGATGCTTACATCAGAGAGAGTTCTGAAAACAGTCATCTTCAGTTTGGTTTGCAAACTCTTTATGATTTAAAAATAAAATATTGTTTAGTAGCCCAAAACTCACTCATGCCGAATGCAATCTTATATTGCCCTGAAAATATAGGTATCAAGACATGATCTGAAATACCTCTTAAGAATGAAAGCCGTGAACTCTATTTATTTTCTTTTTTTTTTTACAACCATATTTGGCCAAAATGTTGGTCAAAAAAATGGGTGTTTCTGTAGGTAACACTTTGAAACTCCTAAGGTATTCATGTTTAAACAGATGAGTAATTAGTTGCAGCTTTCTTCTCTTTATTTTTTTAATATCCTGAACTTATGTTTGAGATGCTACACTTCAATTGAATGCAGCTTTCTGTGAAAAATAATATATTGGAGACATCTGGTGGAAATATTTGATATTGCACAATGGCCTGCAGTTTTTAAAAGTTATCAAAATTAAGACATTTAGCTTTTAGGATGACACTGAAATCTGAAATTAAACTCTGTCATCCTTGCCTCTATTTTGTTAATTCTAAATATGCCTGTGGACTTAAAATAAAACCTCCATCTTCCTGTCGACTTAGGCAGACAGTGCCTTATAATTACTCTTGGAAATATTTTGTTTGCATTGGAAACCTGATTGTTCAGAAGAAAAAATGTTTTAAAACTCAAATTAAATGTAAATAATACTATAATTCCAACTGAGTTAATACATTACTATGGTTCTTGATCATCACGAAGAAAGAAATTTGGTACTGAAATAGGTAAAGCAAATTAAAGGAATGGCAGCAGAATTCAATTTTGTTCTATGCATTTAAGTTCTCAATAATCCTCTAATATTGAAATCTTTGGCAAAAAAAAGTCTTAAATATGTTTCATCTTGACCATAATCATTTTACCATATAATTCCCATATTCAGAATTTAGGGAGATACAATTGCTTTCCTGCTGCTTTCCTGTTGTAGTTGTCATATCCTTTCTTCATAAAAGGGCTTTAAGGTCATTCTCTCTTCTGCTTCATAGCTGGCAGCTGCAGTAAGACCAAGCCAGAGCCTTAGTGAATAGATTCCTTGCCCTGACTTTTCCAAGTGTTAGATTTGCACTGGAAGGGACATGGATGAAGTACAATCAATATAGGAACTATTTTGTTTTAGATTATTAATATAGATAAGCAGTTCTTGGTGCAGAGTTTGGAGCTCTCAATTCTTTCTATCCGACTAAGGGTCTTAACCACTGTATCAGAGAGTCATGGGTTCTTTTCTTTTTGACTTTTTTTTTAACTCTTCTGTTAGCAAGACTCACAATCTTATTTGGAGGAATGGGATAGCCTCCACATAGTGCCTACCAGTATAGTTGGCTGGCAAGTCACAAGAACATTGGCTTTATTTTACGGTGGATGATCCTAATTCAACAAAAATACAAACACACAGTTGGAGTCCTATGCATACTGAAATGCTCCAGACAAGTAATCACTGTCCTTACTTTGCTGCATCATAAACAGGAAATTATTTTGGGAGAAAAATAACTTTCCAAAGACAGCACAGCAAACCAGTAGCTTTATTAGGGTGTAATACCAAGTTCTGCTGTTTTCCTAACTGGCTGGTCTCTTTTCTTGTTGGTTGTTTTGTGGTTTTTTTTCCTAAACTATAATATTTTGTTTCTATATTAATAAAAATTAACTTGTTGTCGCAAAGTTATAAAATTATTCTGAATTGTCAAAGCTGAAATAAAAACATTAGTGAGGAAGCCCTTATATGGGAGATTTTTTTATGTTTGGCTCTTTCTCCCAAAGTGAATTTTGAGGTAACTTGCCCTGCAGTACCTTCTTAGCCCAAGATTAACACAGCCTGTTGGAATGTTGAAATGTTTCCTTTAATAAAAGCCACAGATGAAGCTGCATTTATAATGATTCAAAAATAGTCTTTAAACTTTTTCTGTTTATTAGCATATTTAACAGATTTTCTTTTACTCCCAAAATGCTAATATAGCAGCAGCCTTTTAATAAAGGTAATATCAGTATATTATCCCACTTACTAATCTAGAACTTCATTGTATTTTTAGGTATATTGCTCTCAATGTTACTTTAATGGATTATCAATGTGTGTCCTATTTAACTATTGCCTTTACTTACTGACTTTACTTTGTATTCAGTTAGTTTGAAATCTGTCATCCTGTTAACAGCTACTATCACGTTACGAAGCAGGTTCCAGGAATTGGTAGGAGTATCATCTGGTGATTTTTCAAATTCATGCACACAAACCTCTGATTAGTTTAAGTATTACTTTACGGCTCCTTTGTGAAATTGTAGTTCCATTAGTTATTTCTTTAACAAAAAAAGCCCCAAAAAACAAAACATGAAAGAATGAAAGGTCTTCCCAGATGGTGAAGAAATAGTAGAAATAAATATTTTCAAGTTCAACAATTTCTCCTGATAATTGCTTTGATTCTTTTATAGAATCTTGGCTTTCATTTCTCATCAATTCCTCCCCTCATTTGATATTGACTGTTTTTCCAGTGATCAACAAGTATTTCATCTGCCATTTTTAGTTAAGACTGGGGAAAAATAGGAATCAATATCTTAGCACTTCTTATTGTGTTAATCCTCTCTATCTCTCTTGTGGATGGAGGGGTACTGTAGAGGTGTATTGTGATGCTTGATTTTCTTGGGTGAGTGTCCTTCTGCACACTGTGCTTAGCAGTTCAACTGGCTGCCTTTTGAGTAAAAAGAATCAGTTAAACCACCTGCTGTCCCTCTCAAAAGTGACTTCAACTGTCCTTCTTTTTTACTGGGGACAGAATGCCAAAGTCATGGACACCTGAATACAACAGGTCCGTGTCTTACTGTAAATACTTAGCATCCTTTTTCAATGCAATGTCAAAGCCAAAAATAAAAATTTGATACTTAGATCAGGGCATTTCCTTTATCACTTATATCAGGAGGATAATCTAGTTTCTGTGCTTAGCACTAGGTTATAGCTGCTAGGTGTTAGGTTCACAGTTCAGCTGCAGATTGCCCAGAAGGCTTAGAATAATACAAAGGTTAATTAACTCACTTTATGCAGTTTATTGTACAGAAAGTTAAATGTTCTATGTTATTTGCCCTGAACAGGAATTAATCTTAGGATAAGACAGCTTTTCTAGAGCTGAATATGATCAAAGAAATGAAACATCTACCCCAAAAAATAGTGAATTTGCTTGAAGTCTTGCTTATTCAAACCCTGTTTACTTCTAATAATGGTACTTTCTTCATTGCTGTATGAAGCTATGTCAGGGAAAATCAGGCTGGACATTAGAAAAAGGTTCTTCATTGAGAGGGTGGTAGATCACTGGAATAGGCTCCCCAGGGAAGTGGTCATGGCACCAAGCTTGTCAGAGTTCAAGGAGTGCCTGAACAACACTCTTAGTCATGTGGTTTAGGAGGAACATGGAGCAGGAACATAGGGCTAGATGATCTTTATGGGTGTCTTCCAATGTGAAATATTCTACGATTTTATGATGTATATGGTGTGCATTTAACACAGAGTTTCATTTAGTTTTCTGGAAAAATATTCTAACATGTATCAGAGGATGCTGGTCATGATTCCTTCTGGTATTGGCTAACGAGACGTCTGGATTTTGTAACAAGTGCAACCAAACATTACATGGCAGGGCTTTGCGCTGTTGCCTGCAGGGGACTAGAACATTCTTTCCCCACTCACTTTTTTGAAGCAACACTTGTCAATGTGCAAGGAGCTCAGAATTCAACTGAAGTATGAATGAACAGGGAGACGGGCAAAAGTGCTGTCTGGTTGAGAGTGAAATGCAGTCTAAATTACTTTAAAAGAAAAGTTAAGGGTTTTGATTGCCCTCAAGCACACAGAACCATCTCCATCAGGCAAAACCAAGTGATACTTTTGTTAGATGCCTGTCTCATTTTAAATGCTGATCACTGCAAGTGGAGTCAAGAGAGAATTTTCTTTTTCATCAAAGTGGCACGATCTTAGATTTTTTTTCTCGTTTTCTGTGTTAAATTCCATATGGTTTACTTTCTAGAATTTTTTGACATGAAATTACATATTTCCTTACTGTGTGTACTTGTGGTGTGCATGTGGTGGTATTTAACTGCATTTATGTTAATATTCAGCTGGATGGCCTGAATAACATATACACAGCTATGCTGGTAATTAATAAAAATCAAGTCATTTTCTTAGTGTATAGAAGCTGAGAGGTGCGGAATAATTTTGAATCACCCCAGTACAGTAGAAGGAAGGTTTGCAATATTTTCTTCCTTTCTTATTGTTTTCTTTTTCTTGTGGATTTCCCCAGCATGCAGTTTGCTTTTGGTGAATGTTTAACATAGATGAACTAGTATTTTTGCCTATCTCCAAATGAGTATTGAATAAAAGTTGAGATAGTTCCATTTATGGCAAACTTTTTTGAAGAGATAAACTAGGCTTTCCTCAGTTACCTTGGGAAACACAAAGGTGAATATGTTTTCTCAGCAGAATAAATCTTGCATGGTATAGGAAAGCTGTCAGAAATGTAAGAGCATGTAAGAAATACGTCTGCCACCTTGAAATACACTTTTGTTGCTGACTTTGTGCAGATCACCTCTAGACAGTGGCCAGTCACCCTCCTTGTCTCATCTTACTTCTCATCTCAAAATGCTACTAGTATTATTTATAAATGGATTGCTGTAGCTTTAAAACACGAATGTATTATATATATAATATATATATCTTTATATCCTATCAGAGTTAAATATAATTTGTCTATGCCTACAAGGTAGTAATGTGCTTGAGGTTCTGATTCTCTTCATATTGTGTCTTTAACAATGCAAAACTGGTGGCTGGCACTTAGTAAGTAACACGCCATCAGATGGCAACTTTCTCAGTGTAAATCATGTTTGAATAACATACACTGCAAGATCTGTATCAGCTTGTTTTGTCAGTCTGACCTTGAGTTCTCACTTGAACATACTTGACGGTGCTGCTTCTTTTTTTTTTAAGATCCATACCTGTTGGAGATAATTTTGTGACTGAAATCTGTTCTAGTTTTCCACATTTTTCTCATCATGCATAGCAACCTCAGTAGCACCAGCCAAAAACCTGGATGGTGCTGGGCCTGATTCTCATTTACATCAAGATCCTTACAGGTCTTTCTGACTTGATGAAGAACTTTAATGTAGTATGTAAATTGCATATAATGTTCAGTTAAAACCTAGTATTAAAATATATAGTGATTTGTACAAGCTTTAAGCATATATATACTCCCAGAACTCAGTGTAAATGAGTTCTTGGTATAAACAAGGATTTCTTGGTATAAACAAGGATCAGACCCCTTCTCTCCTACTCCTAATATATCCATTATGTTGGAGATATTTTGTGGTTTTGCTTGAAGAAATGCATACAAATTTTTAATTTCCCTCAAAAATAGTTTAACTACAAAATATGCAGATGAGTGGTTTTCCTTTTGTTTGCCTTCTTCCTTATTCCACTGGACTTGAGGCTGATGCAGTTGATGCTGTGAGATAAAACTGAATTGTGTGGGCAGAAGAAAAAGGATCTGAAAAAAAGCTTTACTTCCCTATGGAGCAGTGAGACACTGACCTCATGTGGCGTGAAACCAAAGTTGCCAAGGGAAATACAAGGATAAAACTGAATAAACTAAGCATCTTTGAAAAAATTAACTTTTCTTATGCATTTCTGATTTTTGTTGGATATTGCACTGCTTAAATAATTTTAGTTTGTATAGTTTGTAGTGTGGTTGCTGATAAGAAATTGAACAGTGTCTGTATTCCTAAAGACTTTTTTGTTTCCTGAAAGGGATGCTCTAAAAAGCTGACCCCAAGACAGCAGTCTAGGGACTGTGGTCCAGTTATCCTTACTGCTGTCTCTACATGGTTTTAATTGAAATGAGTAGGAGATTCATGTGAGCAAGTGACTGAATAATCAGTCTTGGTTTCTAAGCCCTTTCTGGCACTTCCCCAGCAGCATGCTCACTGCGCTGTCAGAGCCCTGCTCTATAAAATGAAGACAGTGGTTAGGAAAATTATGAAGTGGTACCATGCAGAATAGGAAGGGTGTTCCTAGCCTGTATATTTTTAATATGCATGAATAATATTAATAGTGGAGACTTTTGAGTCAATTCTGTTGGCCTGATTCATCAGTATATATGGATGCATCCAAGTATGTCGATAACAAAAGGAGGTTCTGTTATTTTGAAAAGTCTCTGTCTTAAATAAACAGCATGCATTTAATTGCAAAATATTTATAGGGTAATGTGGCTTATTGATTGTCACAGATAAAAAAAATCAGCTTAAAAATCTTTTGGGCAATTCAGATAAACTTTAGGCACTGTCCCCATCCTGCAAAGACTTCTCTATATGCTTAGTTGTACTCTTTCTGTTCTTTATGTTGACTCAAATGTCTGAAATAACAAAGGCCTTTACTGTTTTCTACAAGTACTCTGAGTTCCAGATGACAAACCTTCCATTTTCTGCTTTACAGATCCTCTTGGAACCAGGGGTGATACAGGACGTCCTGGCAGCTGGGAGCCATTTGCAGCTGCTGGAGCTTCTCAGTTTATGTTCTCACTATCTCATTGAGGTGAGGCTTCTCGGCCGGATCAGCCACTTCTGTTTGGTACACTTTTGTTAAAAGTCGAATTTCATTAGGAGAGTATTAGTACCATGCCTGGTGTAACCTAAATGGCAAAAACTGGATTTCAGGAGGTCTGATTTTTGAGTGTAATTTGGGTTTAAGTTTGTGGGAGATGTTTTTTCCTTCTATCTGTTTTGTCCATTTCATTCCTGAAAGCAAGAATGATCCACTGGTTAATATTAGCACATGGGAGTTTGATTACCTCTTTTACCAGAGAATTTACTTTCTTCTACCTCAGTTTACCAAATGCTAGGCATTTCCCTTTTGGAATCATGAGTGTTATGAAGAATTCAGATGCATAAGTGTTCACAACAGATATGGATATGTATCTCAGGGTGCTACTACCTCTCACTGAAGGGATAGGGCTTATTATAATGGCACCTTATTTTCAGCTGGCCTCATGCCCATAATGCTGATGTTTATGAAACAAAAAATTTGAGTGCAGTAAACTAGTCTTCTGTGATGGCTTATAGCAAGAACACAGCTTTGATGTGTATACATGAAAAACCTTATAAAAATGAAATAACAATAGCAATTCTATAGAACTGTTTGCTTTTTTGATAATTTTTCAGTACTGTTTCTGTGGGTTAGCTGCTTCTGGGCAACAGGTGGGCATGGAAATGAACATCAGCACAGTCCTCTTAGTATGAACCTGCCTTCCAACAGCACAACTGCCTTTGAACAGTCTGAGTGTGCTTGGCAGCACGCTGAGCTACTGAGTACCAGGGCAGGCAGGATCTCATGGTAAGAACTTCAGGATGTACTTGAAGTCTCTGTGTCTTACAGAGAAGTGTTAGCCTTACGAAACCCTTCAAAATGTATGTTCAGATAATAAGACAGAATTAATTTGTACATTATAAATTGATTAGAAAGAGGAGCTGGTAGACTACTGCAATTCATTTTCTTTTTTTTTTTTTTCAGGAATGTAAGGAGGGATTTAATTTTTCTGAGAAAATAGATATGAATTGTAGTGGGAAAGGTGATTGGTTTGAGAAATAAGAGCTGTGAGATGCCAAATAAGCCACAAAACCATTTGGCCTACTAGTTGTCAAGCAGGCACAGGAAGGGGTTACTGTAATGAAAAGAAGATACAAATCTAACATTATACCCTGTATTTTATGCCCCCCTAACAAATCAATCAGTGTGAGTATGCCTCTGCTGCTAATGTGGTGCTGTGTTTGCCAGAAATTGAACCAAAGAGAATACTGCAGCAAAGAATCTAGGGAAAATATTGAGAAGCAGGGAAGAAGCTGGGTATTGTGCTGGTGAGGTGGAGACATGAGAGAACTGTAGGAGAAGAGCAGGTATATGCTCAACATAAATCCTTGTGCTATTTTTATTATAGTAGTCTCTATGGGTAGTCTCTGGTATTTGTAGCTCTTCCCTCCGCACCATCTCAATGGTTTTAATCCTGAGGCCACTGCAGGGGAAAGGCAGACAACTGTAGGATTAGCAGTGCTTTGGGTCTCGTCCTTGATGTGCAAACCATAGTCAATTACTTAGGAAGAGGTTGATAACAAATTAAAAATCTCCCAAAACAAACCAAATCAATCCCAAAATCACATTACCCCCACAAGAAAACCACTCTGGAGTGAGTAAGCATTGCTTCCAAATTATTCTGTAATTAACAGACCAGTAAAAATTCTCTGGGGATGACAATCATAGAACCCTTGAAAAGGATTGGAAAAGACCAACCGTAAAATGATAACTTGCAAAAGTGTTTTAATTCCTCTCCTGCTAATGCTTTTCCTGTTGCTCTCATGTCTTTAGATGCCATTTGTCTCATGCATATGTTTATTTACATGATTTTTCTCTTTCTATAATTTAGAAGAGACCCATGTCCTTCATGAGTTATAGAAACCACAGCTCTGTGGTCTGCAATTGCTGTAAGACGTGTAAAAGATGTGAAATAGCACTGTTGTACTCTTGAGTAGTATGCCAGGGTAGGATAACTGGAGCTACACTGGTGTAAAAATTAGGAGGAAGTGGGACTCAGTGTCCAGATTTTTAGTAATGGAGGTAGGGAATAAGGTAGGGGTTAAGGGGAAAAAGGAGGAGTGTATGTGTTGGAAGACAGAGAGCAGTGCTACTTCTGTAGATTTTTTTAATCAGGATCTTATTGTAAGGTTTTGAAACTGCATGAATGTCTGTGGGATGGCTATAGCTTATATCATATTGGGTTCTAGGCTGTATTTTACTCTTTTTACAGTATTTATTAACCTGGCTCACCTCAACAAGACATATATTTAGACTGATTTCCTGTCCAAATAGATCATAGTTCGAGTTTACCTGTCTTTTTTGTTCTGTAGTGTTGCAGTCCATGCAAGTAATCAGCCTTGAGTAGTTGTGTAAGCCTTTTTAACAGAGGCCAACAAGGTACTGCACATTAAGGCTGTGATCCCTTTCAGGGTCCAAACTAATTATATCAAATACCTGTTTTTTCTACATATTATTGAGTGACTTTAAAAAATGCCTGTTGCTTAATTTTAGTACTATCTGAAAATAAAATCAAAGTATTTAAGGAAGTCTTCTGTAAAGCCACTTATCCTTGCTGCAGTTGTTAACTGGGGTGCCTATCATCCCACATGCTGTGATACAGATGCTGGAAAGAGATTAGTGCTTGCCCTTTCTCTTCTTTCTGATGAATCTGAGTGTGCCAGAGTTCTTTCTTTGCAGTGCTAGTGAATTTCTTTCTTGCTGTTTGGAGTCATGCAGATAGCATGAACTTAGCTTAGTTTAGCATAAATTCAGGAAATACAGTATCTGGGATCTAGCTGTCATTTAATGTTATGTAATAATGACACAGAGTTTTAACTTGTGAGGATTGTCTTTAAATGTTTGGATTAGACCAGGCTTTTCCCAGATGACTGCTGCTTTTATTGCTAACACTCGTTCCAGCTCTCCTCTCTCTCTAGATGTTCCAGCTTGTCATTTTGTTGGAACTGTCTTGAACGGTTTCATCTTTTCTTGATGCTTTTATCTGGGGCCTGTAATGGTTCCATGGATTTCAATAAGGAGTATTTCTTTGCTACGAATGCAGTTGGCATCACTCATACAAGTATCTCTTTCAAGGCACATTGATAGCCTGTGAGATTCCAAAGATGACTGTTCTGATTGGATTCATCTAAGATGATTGTTGAAGTGTCTTAATAGTCAAAAATTATTTGTAGTGCACTGGGCACACATTAATTTGCAGCCAACACTGCATATTCATTTTTTTGGTCTTTAGGAATTTACTCTCAGTTGTCTCAAAGTAAACAAGATGTTATTTTGCCTACAAGAGATATCCCCTTTGTCATAGACCAAACAGCTTAGAAGACTTTGTTGATGTATCTCAAAAAGATTTCTGTTACAAATTGCTTGAATTGCATTTGTGGCAATTTTTTTAAGAAATCCCATTCAAAGGAACAACAGAAAAAAAGGAATGGAACATTCTTTCTCCTCACCCTCAATTAGGTAGTATCAATCTCCAAGACATTTATGATAGTGTGATGCAGTGGAGATTTCTGACAACACTGATAGTTTATTAAATGCATTTTATCATCTAGAAAGTTCTCATTATCAAATGTTCTGTAGCATCTAATGTTGGTTCAATATTCTTATTTGAAACTCATGCTCATTTTGGATTGATAATTTACTAATTTTTATTTTAAAATAGCTACTGATCATATTTTCTGTATTTGCAAACAAGAGAAATGCTGAAATATTCCCTACTTGAGGTCTTAATTCCAGCTTGGTGTTGTGCAGACTTTTCCCCCCACCTCAGTCATATCCTGAATTTTGATTGCTCCACAACCTCTGCTGTTTGGGGGTTTTGATTTTAGCTTCATTTGTAGAGAGGGACTCTTTCAAAGCATGCTGATGTATTTTATTTGAGACACATACATATTCATGAATCTTATGTCATCTACATAATTCTCAGGTACATTAAACATTGAAACAAGGCTTGTAAGCTCACACATCTGTTTCAAGCTGAACAAACGGTAAGGCAATGTGATTTTTCTTAGCTGTGTTGGTGCTACATAGGTGTGTGAGAGCTAAGCTAAAGACTTGAACTTTGTGTACCTTGAATTGCGCTTAGGTCTGTGATCAAGCACACAGCATTTGCCTGGAGAGTGCACATCTAACTCTCCAAGATTCTTGTTTTCTGCAGCAGAGAGCTGCAGCCAACAGGCAGACTTGGAAATCTAATGGGAACAGGTTATCTGAATATCTTCTTTACCTTTTGAAAGTTTTAGTCTGTCAAGTTCCAGTGGACTATATTTGTCCTATAATGTTGGAGAAGGCAAGAGAAAGCTTAGCTGAAGGCATTGAATGTAAAGTACATCTGAGCGTGGACTTCTTAAATGGAGCATGGTATTAGGTAGTGTGTTGTTGATGACCTATTTTGCACTTTAAAGCTTGTAAATGTTTTTCTGAAGAATATATGACAACTTTATTCTTATGCAAGAAAATAAACGTGTTAAATCATTTATTCAGAACAGAGGAATGTTTGTTTCATAAATAAGTCTGAGTTATATAACTGATTGTAGATCTAAGAGGTTTTGTCTTTTTTCTCAACTGTTTTGTGTATTCACTACCAAAGAGAGCCACAATCGGCAAATTATTTCAACAATCAAAGAGTCTTAATAAAGATAGAGTGCTTTTGAGAATACAAGTTTTTAATGGAATTTCCTTCTACTGATCAACATCAACTCAGTATTGTACGGGAAGTAATTGGTTTTTAAACCAGAGTTTGATTACCACTAGCATATAGGGATCTGGGACATTTGACTGTCCATATTTGAAATCATAAATCTAAGAGATTTTTCTGGATTTTCCAAAGTCCAGTATTATTTTTTCAGTGGAGTTCAAGGTACTTCCTGAGTTACATTCAAGATAATAAGGTATAGTTGTGAGGGGTCTTAGAAGTTACAGAACTGTTCAAAGCACCCATTTCTGAGAGGTGGCATGTAACATGATTGTTAGTTGGCATTTATCCCGTTAACTTTCTGCTGCCAAATCAGGCACTTTTCGTGAAGAACAAGTTACATTTACATACTGGATGGAGTCTGAGGTATCACTTATGTTGGATTTATTGATTAGACAGTTGAATATTTTAAATAACACCTTATCAGATGTGGAGTTAGCTGACTGTCCTTGTACTCAGGGCTGGAAAGGATATGCTATTCCCACAATAGCTAGGAGCACTAGGTGTAGTAGACATGAGCAGTGATCCTGGTTACTGCTAGAGCTACTCCGACTGGAAGAATTGTTATTGGGATCATAAATTTTTTTGTGTCAAGTGAACTTGAACTTTGATGCCCATTTTCTTATTACTTTTAAGTGCATTAATGCTCCCTGCTAAATGGTAAATGTTGCATCTTACCCTTTTAGAAACTTCATTACAGTAGACAGAACTCTGCTATAGGTGTATCTACTTGCTTGCTACTGATGTCATTCACAGCATCTTTAAACAGAGCTAATTTAAGCTGAAAAGAGCATTTTAGGTGAGTGATTAAAATGATCCTGAAAAAACACAGCATTGGACAGCAGCAGTCAACTGGAATTTTCTTGTGTCTCTACTGTACTGCTGTGGATTCTTGCATACAAAAGCAGGCAGTGGACAGGATCAAGCCTGGAATGTAAAAATTAGATTAATCAACACACAAATGATAGAATAAGGCCTCCTGGAATAATTCTTGGTAATATTTGAAGCAGGCAAATTATCATGGGTAGGGGCATTTGATTTTTAACCTTCTAGTAATGGTCAATTTAGGCTTATAAAACAATTTTTTTTCATGTTGTATGGATGCCTAATGATCTGTATCTTTTCTTCTTCTAATTTTAAGCTATTTGAATGTGTTGTAGATTGAAATATGTTACTCTTTTTACCAGGAAGAAGCTAAAAATGAATCTGCCTGTGGAATTAAAAGGAGGAGTGTGTGTTGTTTATATGCATGGTGAGGCCAGAGCTTCAAAGTTACTTGTTTTTCTTAAACACAATTTCTCCATTTGGAACAGTGCCAATGACACAATCCCAACTTTCTCTAAGATACACTCCTTCAGAGATGAATTAATTTGTACACCAGAGATTGAGAGCATCACCTTTGTATTGCTAGAAACCCCAGCTCAGTTGGGATTTTAGCTCGTGGGTTTTTCATACAGAGCAAATTAAACTGCTGGAAAAAAAATCTAAAGGTCATCTAGCAACCAAGGCTTGCCTTTTTTAACTAATACAGAGTTTTTAATCCAAGTATGTGCATGCACACTCTACACACCCCACAATCCCCCAGAATTAGTCACCACCATTAAACTTTAGTCTACCTACTTTATCCTATGGTGGAGAGACCTTCCAGTGCTAAGAATACAAACTAGACAGAAATAATGGCAATTGCCTTGCATTTTGCTGGTTTTAAGTGTTATGCAACCATTTGTTGCTGTGCTAGCCTGCTGTTTTTTGAAAGAGCATGTTTTGTCAGCTGTTGTCATTTGAGCTATTGATAGTCATTAGGAAAGTTCATGTGAAAACCTCAAAAATAACTTGTGTAATTTTTCTCTGCTCTCTCTTTAATGTACAGATACATTACAGAGATACAGATATACGAAATGTGAATGCACTGTGATTCCAGCTTAGAATAGGACTGTATAAAAAAATGGCAGTGGTTTTCTCCATTTTTCAGTTGGTGTCAGTGAGGAAAGTGAAAATATACCAAAGTGACTATACCCAGTCACTTTGAATCCTATTCTTACTGCAACCCACTTGCTGCTATTTACCTACAATGTGAATTGAAATTGCCAATAGGTATGTAAAAAAATGATTCTGGAATGTCTAGGTTAACTATTGCTGGCAAGATTAAAGCTCCTGAGCTAGCTAGTAAGCTGTATGGATACACATTGCCAGTCCTCTGCAGCAGAGTTGCAGAAGGGGCACAAGTTGGGAAGAGGCTGTTACTGCTCTACCTGCCTTCTCTTTGCAGATTCTGTCATGAATGGAGAGCAGCTTTGGTGTGTATTTTAAATAGAAACACAGAAACTGCATGGCTTCACAGTTTCCCTCCCTGCCCTTCTGATATTGTCTTTCTAGCCAGTGAGGCCTCCCTGCCTGACCTTTCTGTCCAACAGCCCCTGAAAGACTTCTGCTTCTGGAATCTTTCCAGTATTTTTATAAAGCTGTAAACAGAGACTGGTGAATCCCAGAATGCTTAGTGTACAAAATTCTTCTTTGGTTTTATTACAATCTGATCAATACTGATGTTTTACATTCTTCCTGTGCCTCCTGGTCACCAGTGTCTTTAGCTTTAGTCTCCTGATTAATTGAGGCAGTTTAGATGCATAAACCCCAAAAATGGAAGTATTTGTAAATGGGTAGTGCAGCTACCCTTATCTGCTGCTGTTCTCGGTGACATGCCCAGTTAGCAGCCTGGGAGGAAAATTTTGTTGGGTTGCAAGAGATGACACCCAGAAGACAGAATGGCTGAACTGACTTGAAATAAGACAGTCAGGGCCCTTCCTCCCCGGGACTGGACAGCAGGTGGCAGTGTGAGTCCATAACAGTTTGAGCAGATAAATTCAAGCTAAAATCAGAAAAAATGAAAAGAAAAATTATTTATTTTTACTCCATATTAGTCTTCTGACCTAATCAGTAAAAAAGTCATTATTCACACAACACTGGGCAATATGCATTGTAATTTTTAACAAATAATAGGAAACTGTTAATGTTTTCACAGGAAATGTTTTCACTGTCTTGTGCAGCAATGGTCATTTATCACTGCACTTTGTGAAATCACTCATTTGTTCTAATTTGAATGTAAATGACTCTAAGGTTTTACAAATAAGGTGACAGACTCACATAAATGTAATTGCAGGGTTCATCTCTCTCTTTTTATATATCACTCATTAAGTTATGAATTAAATACATCGTATTAAACCAGGGGCATGTCCAATGATGATATTGTAATGGCAAATTACTCTATGCTATTAGAGGTGTATTTTTTATTCATGGACATTAATTTGTCATTAAGCGGCATTAGTTTAGCACTTTTATGTGGAAGACGTGACCTGAAAGAGGAGACTTAACAGCTCTAATGTGAAAGAACAGAAATACGGGCACCAGATATACAGGGTTTTGTTGTGTGTTTTTTTTTCTCCTTACCTCCTGTAAAGAAGCAGAGGGACATTTTATTTGAATTTGCTTTGATCTAAAGCACTTTGAGTTATGTTAAGCTATTTTAGCAAAGGTATTTCTGGAACATGAACATGCTTTGGTTATAAAGTATTTACCAATATGGGAAAAGCCAGAATGCTAAGTACAAAATAGTGACTCTAAATCATGTGTAACCTATGAACATGAAGAGAACACTGGGCTTGAAGTGAGTTACAGTTTGATTTTATCTCAGAAATGTCACTGTGGTAGAGATTTAATTGTCCATCTTTTCTTTCCTTTGTACTGGCTTAGCCAAAATAGAACTGTTTTGGTTTTTTTTCATGCATAATTATGAATTAAGTATATTTTAACTCCTCTCTACCTTATATTTTTAAGTACAGTATTATTATGTTCCCAAAGGTATATTTCAAGTTTGAAATGCAGGAGCAGAATCTTTCTTAAGGAAATGAGTGAGAAAATGAATTATTTGATGGAATTTCAGAGGCAACTTAGCCCCTGAAGTATTAAACTAAGGAAAATAGTGAATGACTCACTCTGCTCCATCTTTAAAAGATTTTTAAGAAGAGCTTGTAAAGTTTATTTACAGTCAATTTAATAATTCAATTTCAAAACTGTGTTTTGTAATAGTGAAGATGGACTGAAGTCATAAGGATCCAAGTTGATACATTCTCCAGTTTTTGCATTTTAGTCTGTTTTGTAGACCATCTCTAATTAAAGGCAAAAGAAGTATGGGCTTGATATGAACCTATGTATTTGGCAGTTGATTCCCTGCCCACCCACTCTGTTACATTTTTCTGATTAGTCATTACTGTTTGAGCCACCTATGTGAAGTGCTCACAGCATATTCAGCTAGTGTTGTGGAAGTCGTGAAAATGACCTAAGCCCAAATTATTTTAAACCCAATTTAACACTTTAAACTACTGGTAAATATTATTTTGGTACTTAATAGAGAAGCATTTTTCAATGAACCATTAAAGTTTGTAGGGCAGCACAACAAATGAAACAAGTTCCATGTCAGGTTGTGGATGTTCTCCAGTAGATCTGTTAGCAGCAGTAAATCAAACAGTATTCTAGCACATTCCATCATTTATGGTGTGTTGCTTGCACAAATGCATGAGTAGAATTTGCCAGGGAACCATCATTTTCCCTCAGAATGGTGATGACTAACTATTTAGAGCAAAAACTCCGTTTCTGTCCAGGGTACTGAATAGGCCTTGAACCCAGAATGAATATAAATATACACATGCTGAATGACTTACTGAATGTTCAGCAATATGTCATCAGAGCTTTGAAGGTTATAAATTGTCCTCATTCATCTCACTAATTCTAAAAAGTAGAGATGCAAACCTAGGGATTAGTGATATCAACAACTTTTTAACCATCAATATTGTCCTGCAAGTGTGTTATTTCAAACTGAGAAATATCTGTAACTTCATTCACCTGTTTTTTCCTGTGTAATCTAGTCTAAACATCTGTTTATTAATTTTGAGGAAGTTGTTGCTAAATTTCCCATCTGTTAAACAGATTTTACAGAGTCTGCTATTTCTACCACAGAGCGTGTCTAGCTGCATAGGTAGCACTGGATCTTAAATGACTTAAATCAGGAAATTTATTTGTGCTTTAGTGGGAATGGAGCTGGTAACATGTGGTATTGTCTCTATGGCAATTTTTATGGGAGCTGTAGTATCCTCTGGATTAGAGGGGTAGTAATATATTGGCTGGACCTATAAACGCTTTGACCTTTGTTATGAAAGCTATACAATGGAATTTTTTTCTAAATTCCACTTCAGTGTTTTCTCCTTCTTTACTGTAAGCCACATCTGTTCCAATTATATATGTAAAGGGCCTTGAATTTACATAGCATCTCAGCACACCTGTTTATCTTGAGGAAAGTATTGTAGTAACCAACACTCATTGAGATTGGAATTCCCACTGACTTGAGATGGCATGTTGTGGACATATAGAAAGCTAGAGGGACAGGCCTAATCTATGTCAGGCCCCAAATCAGTGTTCTTATGTGCTTGAGTTTTGTTTTTGCCTGCCTCTCAATATTTTTACTCATATTTGCAGCATTACCATCTTCATGGGGAACTGAAGGATGCAGGGAGTATATGTATGCAATGGTGATGTCAAGGACCCCCAGAAACTGATATTGAAAGTTTACTGTAACTATATACTTGAAATTATTTGATAGCCTAGATACAATTGTGACTCTTAACTTGTGTGTGTGTTGTTATACACAATTGGTAAAAAGTCCTAATGAAGTTCTGAACTCGTATAGTGCCATTCAGCCGTGGACCAAAACTTGAGCAGATTAAGGGAACTTCTTGGAAAGGAATAAAACAAGTAGCAAAAATGATCAGTGTGTGTGGAGGGAATATTTTGGGTTGGGGGAAAGCAAACAACATTAGATATATGTAACCTTTCATATTCTGTTAATAGGGTTTTGCTTTTAGATCTGGTTGAAATCTTTGAAATTTGAATGTTTTAGCAATATTTCTTAATAAAATTTGTATTTGAAAAGGACTAATTTTTTTAACATTGCATGGAATAATCATTGACTAAAGACTTCTTCAGTAAGCTGTAGTTAGTTTTTAAAAGCAGTCACTGTTGATAGATTAACTGCAGAAATACAGTATTTTGAAGTAACTGAGCTATGTCCCATCTTTAAATGCCCTTCAACTGTTAGAGTGTCACAGAATCCCAGAATGGGTCAGGTTGGAAGGGACCACAGTGGGCTACCTGGTGTAATGTCCCTGCTCAAGCAGGGTCATCTTGTAGCACATGGACACAGGATTGCATCCAGACAGTTCTTGAATATCTCCAGTGAGGGTGACTCCACAACCTCTCTGGGCAACCTGTTCCAGTGCACAGTCACCTGCACAGTGAAGCTCTTCCTCATATTCAGGTGGAACTTCCTGTGCATCAGTTTCTACCCATTGCCTCTTGTCTTATTGCTTGTGACCACTGAGAAGAGCCTGGATCCATCCTCTTGTCACCCTCCCTTTAGATACAGTGCTGAGGTGCCCTCTCAGTCATCTCTTCTCAAGGCTGAACAGGCCCAACTCTCTCAGTCTGTTCTCGTAAGAGAGATGCTCAAATCTCCTAATCATCTTTGTAGCCCTCCACCGGCCTCGCTCCAGTAGCTCCATGTCTCCCCTGTACTGAGAAACCCAGAACTGGACACAGCACTCCAGATGTGGCCTCACTAGGGCTGAGTAGAGGGGCAGGATCACTTCCCTTGACCTGCTAACAGTGCTTTCCCTAAGGTGCCTCAGGATACTATTAGCCTTCTTGGCCAAAAGGGCACACTGCTGGCTCATGGACATCTTGTTGTCCACCAGGATCCCCAGGTCCTTCTCCTCAGAGAGTGTTGCTTTGCTTGATTCTGTTGTGTCTAAAGGGGAGCACAGGAGAGGGGCCCTTCAAACCCATCATGACTCTGAGAACCTGGCAAGTATCTGTAGTTGTGAACACTTAGAAACTCGTTCTACAATGATCTCTTCTGCTTTTAAAAGTAGTGTCTTCAAGGTGAAATCTTGAAGTTGGTGAGAAATGTCTTAAATATATGGTGCATTTAATACATGTTTTTTTCTTGTATTTCTGTGGGGAAAAATAAGTCTGGTGGTAAAGCAAGGAATTGTGATGGTTAGCTGTTTGGGATTTGGGAGTGGGAGGTTGAATTATTTTTTCGTTCTTGGTAAGAGCTGCTAGAAACTAAATGAACAAAATTCGTCATGATCTTTGAAGGCTCATGCACTGCTGCTGGTTGTCATCTTCAGCTTCAGCAGTGTGAACATTCACGTGTATTAGTTTTGAGAGGACTTGAGACTTGTTTGGTACTACTGAAGATCAGATATAGGAAATGTCGAGCTGGACATTGAGTCAAGGCTCATTTTTTATGTTTGGCCTTTGTCCTTTCTAGATTTTCGGATTTCGAAAGGCAGATTTATCATAATTTCTGACTAAGGGAATACTAGGTGAATCCCTAATCAATAATGCTCAAAATACGACTCAACTCCCCATGATCCTCACATGTACTGTTTTTTTTCTTTTTTAATTCGGTGGTTCTTCCAGATTCTTTTTCATTCATTTACTTTTCTACCCGTTTATGGCCTACTACTGTCCCTTTTTATGCTGTTAACCTCCTGAAATCAGTTGTGATTATTACATTGTAAACCTACTAATCATGCAGTTCTTAGTTATGGGAAAGTGACATGTTCTTTTCACTGCACAAATTTAGGAACAGAGTGTTGTACAGTTTTTTACTGGGAAAAATGCCTGTACAAAACACGTTCAGACATTTTGCTGATATATTGAGTTGTACCCTAACTTTAAATTCTGTTAAAGTTTGTGAAGACAGGAGTTATCTAACTACTAAAGCACTGGAGTGGGTTCCAGTCATTTGGGGTTCTGTTCTTTGTATGTTCTGCATCCTGGGAAATCTTTTAAGTTATTCCTCTGCTCCTCCTTTTTTCTTCTCTAAAATGAAAATTTGCCTTGAATTTAGTGCTGTGAGCTAAAAAAAAATATCTAAGTGATTCTTGAGCTGAGGTCAGATATTGCAGGAGCATAGAGATACCTGAACAAATAACAGTTTTCCAAATAAAATGGAAATGTTGCCTTTTTATCATTCACATACAATCAGGTTCTTCTAACTGCTGAGTAAATTCATATCTTCCTGCAACTCCAAAAAATCTTGCTTTTGAGAGAAATGAGAAACCTTTAAACCTCAGAGGTCAAAATTGCACAAATATTTCCTTCTTTACCTGTACAGACAGTTGCCAAAAAATCTTGTTTTATTGCAGTCGTTTTTTTTAATGCAGAGCTGCAAAAAGTTCATAATCCCATGATAGCAATGTGAACAGCCCTATACTTTCTAGCTCTTTGGCCAGGGTAACTCTGATCCTACATTCATGCGCTAGAAACTATTTTCTGAAAATTTAGTCAAAGCTTTTTTTACTTTCATATAATCTCTCCATTTTATAAATATCTTTGCTCAAGATCAAATCCTCCAGCAGTCTTTCTTTAAAAAACTAAGTTGAGCACCTTAAATCTTGTAAGATTGTTTTTCCATCTTATAGTTTTTTCATATCCTTAAAGTGTGGACTTCAGAACTGGGACCAGTAATTGAAAAATAGCTAAAAAATGCAATGTGGAAGCAGCAATAGGGTTTGTTTCTTTTATTGAACAGTACTTGGTGTGCATTTTATGACATGAGTATCGCCGGTCGAGGCGGGAGGCGACATGGGTTTCAGGATACCAGCTTTTTTATTGCAACAGTACAGCTACCTTTATACAGTTCTGGGTGCCACATGTACACACAGCATTGGTTTACAACTTCATAACAACTCTTGATTGGACATACAGCCACATGTCCCAACACAATAGGTTAACCTCTAACAGGAAACCCACTCTGTGTTACAGTCCTACTGTCCGTGGTTAACCCTCTGCCAGGTGTAAGAAGTTCCATCTTCGATATCTCAGTTTAGAGAGAGCCCAGAACCAGCTGAGCTCCCCCACACATGAGTTTTTTGTTTTGCTTTGGTTTGGTTTGTTGTTTGTTTTGTTTTTTTTTTTTTTGCCACAGCACTGTTCTGAGAAATTATGTTGCTATTTATGTCGGCTTCTTGGTGCCTCCTGATAGCTTGTCAGTGTTGTGCCAAATAGAGCCTGGTATATTTTCTATATCTGTGTAGCTGTTTTACTGGTTCTCAGACAGATATGGATATACACACACTTTTTCTTTTCTTAATGTGATTACTTAAACGGGAAAGCCTGACCATACTCTCTCATTCTCATAATTTCTTACCCAACTGCTCTTGCAGAATCTTCTCCAAAGTCTGCAGACAAAACTTACTATTCTCTAATTCAATTAAACTGTTAGCAGTATTGGATCTAGAATTGTTTCCTTGAGGACTTTGCTGGGAGAAGTTGAACTGCTTTAGAAGTTACAATTAATAACTTCATTTTAAGACTGTCATTTAATAAATTTTTGATCTAACATGCATCCTACTGTATGTGCTGTATGAAATTTATGAAATATTATAGCACACAACATTCCCTAATTCTCTGTGTGTTAAATTTTTCCCATTTTATGCTGCCAGTATTTCTTGTAAACTTGGAAAACTGAGCTCTTCTGAGATTTCAAAAACATATGTTCCTTTACTGATGCCTTACTCCTTTCATGCAAGTCAAATGTTAGTAGACAGCTCAGGTGATGTAATTTTTATAATGCATTGGGAACTACTGATTTTAAATAGGTGATTGGTTCTGCTTTGTCTATCAAGGTTATACTCATTGCTGAGTTATCTTACACTGGATTCAGCCTTTCTGTAGGTAGAGTATCACATACTGCCTTAAAATTCTAACAGAGTTTGTTGGTTTGGGTTGTATAGCAAATATTTCTGAGATTTGAATTTGTCTGTGTTAGTCAACTCATCGTTCCACATATTTTAGACAATTTGTTTCATTCTCTGATGTTATTAGGTGTTCAGCTCACTACAGTTACTCTTTTCCAGTTCCCAATTTTTAGCTGTTTTATTAGCTTTGTTAGCCTTAAGCTTTTGGTAACAGGCTATTGCCTGGGAGAGGTCTTCAAGAAAAGTACCCACTTGCTGGGCTTATTACAGAGCACACATATACATCAATAAAGTGTTCCAGAAAGAAAATGTCATAAAAATATTGTGAAACAGTTGTTTGCATCATATTATATATTCTTTGCATATGAATACCCTTATTCTTATTTACACCTAGAGTGTTAAAATTAGTATATTGATATTTTTTAATATATTCTATGTTCTTTTGTGTAACATCATGAGTGTTGACTTTGTTAGTGACTATGATGCTATTTATCAATCTTCATTATTTTTCATTTACATATATGCAGAGCAGTTGGGGGAACTATCATCCAACCTCACTAAGAAGCCACGTCTTCTCTGAATTGTGATTCTAACTCTCCTGCTATATTCCAGTACTGTTTGCCCCTTGTAATCTCTGTGCTTCTTGTCTGGATCTGCTCTCCTGTTCTTTGGTCTGGGTTTTTTTCATGCTTCTGTATCTGAAAGTGATAGTGTCTTTCTATGACCTGCTGGACCTCCAAAGTGAGTCCCAAGCAGCACAACAGAAACAAACTTTCAGCCTTCAAGTTTTGTCATTGTGATTAGGCCCGCAGTGGACAATGATGCAAACAGAATCTTGCTTAGCAGTGGAATAGATGGTTCGACTAGAATGGGATGAGATTTTAGACTGAAAAGTTTAAAGTCCTTACTGAACATATCCAAATTATTTTTCTAGAGGCTGGTGGAGAGTGTCAGTGGAAGTTTTTCACAGTGATGGCAACTCCTATGAGCTATTTCCATTCCAAATATTTTTAATGTGGAAAGAGTAATGGTCTTTACCTGTCAGTCTCATTCTTAGTAAAGTGTAATATGCTTTTAGAAATGTTTTCAAGAGATTTTGAGATGATTCACCTGGAAGCTGGAAAACTTCAGCTTGATGTATTAACTGTTGGCAAAATAGTAAGTTACTTAAAAAAAGGCACTGGAAAGGGAAACTGTCAGGTACACTAATACTTATATTAATAGATATGTCGTTAATGTTGATTTTTAATTTGTTTTCTTTTTACTCTTAGCCTCTCTTTTTGCTGGTAATGGGGATGGGCATTAAGAATAAAAATCACACTTTAATAAACCCTGAATTAGAAATATTTTTTCTATTTGTATTTTCATAATGTCTGAAATTTTTACTACTTATTACTGATTTAAAACTTACATTGGCTTTCAGTATATTTATGGTGATTTACTTGCCTACTTTTCACAGAATAGAATCATTAAAGTTGGGAATGACTCCCAGGTCACTGAGTACAACCTTTGAACACCAGTGTGTCAATTAGACCACAACACTAAGTGCCATGTCCAGTTGTTTCTGGAACACCTTCAGGAATGATGACTCCACCACTTCCCTGGGCAGCCTGTTCTAGTGCTTAACCACTCTTTCAATGAAGAAATTCTTCCTGATGTCCAACCTGAACCTCCTCTTCACATCTTGAGGCCATTTCCTTTTGTCCTGTCACTAGTTGCTTGGCTACAACCTCCTTTCAGGCAGTTGTAGAGAGCAATAAGATCATTCCTGAACCTCCTTTATTCCAGGCTAAACAACCCCAGCTCCCTCAGTTGCTCCTCACAGGGCATGTGCACCAGACGATTCCCCAGCTCTGTTGCCCTTCTCTGGATATGCTCCAGCACCTCCATGTCCTTGTAGTGAGGAGCCCAGAACTGGACACAGGACTCGAGGTGTGGCCTCACCAGGGCCGCATATAGAGCGACCATCACTTCCCTGGTCCTGCTGGCCACACTATTTTTGTTACAATCCGGGATGCCATTGGCCTTCTTGGACACGTGGGCACACTGCTGGCTCATGTTCAGCTTCCTGTCAATCAGCACCCCAAGTCCTTTCCCACTGGACTGCTTTCCAGCCACTCTGCTCCCAGCCTGGGGGTCACAACAACATGGCGTTGTTGTGACCAAGTGCAGGACCTGGCATTTCACCTTATTAAACCTTATACCACTGGCCTTGGCCCACTGATCTGTCCTGTCTAGGTCTGATTTGAAACAAATCTTAAGAAAATTATTGAAATAATTTTCCCTTCATTAAGTAACTGGTATGGACCAGGACAATTACAAGATTTGTTACTCAAATATAGAAAGAAATTAAATAAGTTATTGGAAAATAGTTTCTGAGCATCCTCAGTAGAATCTGTTGCATCACACCTAATTTGTAACATATCATATTGTTTCTGTCCTGCCTGGCAGACGGAAGGGCTGTTACTGTGTCTCACTTCAGGACCAAGTTTGTAGAGAATTTTCATGTTTGAGTCTATTTCATGCAAGATAATTTATAAAGTTAAAGAAGCATTAATGCTAGTTTACAAGGTACTGCTGAAGAACCATGAGTACTGTGAAGAGTTTGCCCATGCAGAAGAAGAAATGTAATCTTACTATGAGAGGTATAGGAAAGGGCAGCTAAGATGATCAGGAAGGCTTGTTTTATGTGAGGAGATGGAAGAGCTTGGCTTGTTTAGTCTAGCAAAATGAGGGCTGAGGAGGAAAATGATTGCTTTCTGTAAATATATCAAGGGAGTGAATACTGGGGGATGGGGGAGCAGAGAGAGAGACACAGTGGTGTTAAATCTAAAAGATATTGTCACAGAATCAAATGCATATTAACTGTCTAAATAAATTAAGATAGAAATTAGGAGATGGAGTCTCAAAATCAGGTGAACCTTCTTGTAATACTAGTTGGGAACAATATGGATCTTTCTTAAGTTATGCTGAAGATGCTTTGATGAGCTTGTATAATATGGTAGAGGAATAGGCTTAAAATAAGTGAAGGCCTCTAACTGCTATTAGAGCCTGTAAAAAATATATATATAAAAGGAAGTAATACTACAGTCCTATTTTTATTTATTCTATCTTTTTGTTTGTAATTATTTATTTTAGCTGCTACTCCTATGAACTTTGGGTTTCTAAAGGACAACACTTGCTCTTTCAGGACTTGTCGGTATTAGCAACAAAAACAAAAAAAAGGGAATGTTTACCAGAAAAAATTGATAATTGTTGATGGATACACTAACTCTGAGGAGTTAGCAAAAATATAAAATAATAAAACATCTGTAAAGACTATTTACCAATATTTTACGATTGCTACTGGAGTAAAGAGTACAGGAATGGGTATGGAATATGTCATTCCTCACAACATATTTGAAGACAAGGAAAGCTCTCATAATTGGAAAAACCAGTAAATGCTGATAAATCTTATCAAATCCTCCTTTTGTGTTTCTACTCTCTGAAATGGCATAAAATGGCCAGATGAAGGGTTAGAAGATCCTCAGTTTCCAATTTATCCCTGTATTTTTATTTGTTACATAGTACACTGAGTGCTACAGTTATCTGACAGAGAGTACCTGGTAAGATGTGAAGCTTTTAATTTCAGGAGTTTCTGTGCCAGGTACAGTTAAAAAAAAAAATCTAGAAATTCCTACAGCAGCATCTGTTAGCCAAGGGAAAGCAACTATTGAAACCTCTGCAGAACCTTCCCTGTGGGTGTTCCACTGGTCCTGTGAAACTTTAACTGTGTAGTCTTAATGTTTCAATATTGTATTTCTTTCCAAGACACACATAATTGTGTATGCAGTCTATAATAGGTATGTATAATCACAGTCATTTAAAATATTTGATTTGATTGCCAATTGAAAATATTTTCAGTATTTAATAATGTAGAATAATCTGGATGAGATTCTAGAAAATGTTTGCTTTTTTGGTTTTACTTTAGAGTATCTGTATATGGCATGTTTCACTATCTTTTTCGAAGACCACACACTTGTGTCATCACATGAGCACTCTGAGGATGTCATTCTTCCTGCCATGCGTGTGAAGCTCATGGGCCTCCTTTGTGCCTTCAAAGAGGATTCTCACTAGCACTAGCCAACAGGATGGAACCAGAAAACCAAGCAGACATAGAGGAACTCTGAGAAGGGAAATGAGCTCTCATGGGGTAGAGGGAAAATAATAGGGCTGACATATTTTGATATTGTTGGTCTTTTACTTACCTCTAGACCTACTTTGAAATAGCAGCAAGGATGCAAATAAATTTTTCATGCTCTAAGGAGAAAACAAAAGAAATAATAAGAGAAAGTGTAATTACCAGAAAAAATATTTTATAAAATGAGTCAGTTAGAAAGTCATTCTTTTCTGTGCCTATAAACACATCTGCAGTCTGCACTTACAGTAAATGTGATCAATTTTATACATTGAAACATTCTGACCCAGCTGTTTCACTGTAAACAGGCTTCAGCAAAATGCCTTTCATGGCTCAACTGGATGGCTTTGGTGTTTGATGGAGGGAAATTTCAAATGAGATCTAAAATACATTTTTTGTGCTTATGCTGATTATGAAACATGTCTGTCTGTTGCTATGCTGTTGAGTGTGTGCATGTTCTATTAGTTCTTTGATAAATGTGTTAGGTTTTGCAGAATTAAAAGCTCTGATATAGAAAGGGAGAGCTAGAACCAGCAGAACTGTATTTCTTTTCTCCAAAAATTGTGTTGATCACTTTTGTTGTCAGGTAAGTATATTTTTGTCACTACAGTTTTTCATTTTGTTACTATGCCTTATCTATTTAAAGTCCATCTTTGCTATGCTTTTTGTCTAGGTTCTATTCTGAATAGTGCAGCTGGTTCACAGTATTTAATGTAGCAGAGAACCTGGAGGGCATAGGGTCAAGACCTGTCGTGCTAGGTGCTGCTTAACGATTTTGAATAACCCTGTCCCAAGTACCTCACATTTGGGGTCTTTTTGCTTTAAAGAGGCTGAACTCCTTTTACGAAAAGGGGAAATAGTGTCACCATGCAACTCTTCTCTGCTACAGCAGCCGGGCTAGTCGTTTAATACCTTGATTTATAACGGTGTTGTAATCTAAATAGGAAGCAGGTGGAGTTACAACTGGGTACGATACTTTGGATATTAATGGCTTGGCTTGGCAGTGGAATTCTGAAGCTGTATATACTTTTTCTGTCTTAATTATGCATTCATTAAAAGCTTTTATACCCAACAGAATAAAGTAAATATTGTTTGATCTCCGTAGTGTGCTCCCAGACTGTAGATTTGCACAGCAGGGTCTTGATAATCTGAATAAATTGTATTTCCCCAAGGAGTTTATCTTTCAAATAAGGTCATAAAGAAATGCATTCTTTCCCCTTAGTTCTCCTTGTGCTTTTTCTGCTATTTATAACAGGGAGCAGAGGAATAGAGGTATATTGTAGTCTGCTGTGTACTTGGTTATGATTAACTCTAATTTATCAATCTGTTACATCCTTTTCTTTGGCTTGTGCAAGGCAATTATTCTTTAAAGTACAAATGAATAAAGATGGATTTGGAAGTAATTTAAACACAATGTTTATATCTATTTTTCCTGTTTCGCAATTTATCATATCTCTATATTAAAATACAACTCTGCATTAAAATATAGACAATGTCACATAATTTATTTTGAATATTTAATATTGTCATCTTTCAGATTATGTTTGTTTGGAAAACATATTTTCTTTTATGAGAGTTTTAAATGTCAGCTGATTGTTAAATTGGTTTGGCATCTAAAGGTTGATATTACTGAATCAGAAGACCAGTAGTGTGGAGCAGTGGATTCCCTTACTTCAGGAGGGATGTGCACTAAGTAGGATGCATAGGATCAAAGGTAGTTCTTATTTTAGCAGTACACACTAATAAATAATTTGGCCAATTTACTAAATTGGTTTGAGTTTACTGTGATATTTCAGAACAATTTCAACTTCACTTGTAAGTGCTGTATATGATTTTATACATGTTTTCTCAGTCTGAATGTGTTTCAGCAGTGTAAGGTATATCATGTTAGAAGAGATAGGATCGCTACCTTTCTCTAATTCTCTCCAGCTCTTAGTGACAGTTCTGCTTGTGTTCATATTTCATCCTTCATTTCAGAAAAGATAAGTGGAACATACTTAAAAGTTTATAAAAAGAGAGATTAAAAGTTTCGAGAATTTACATAAGCCTGTTTTGTATTGGATGTTTTTAAAGAACAAACTGTAATACAGTACCGGAAGGAAGCTGCACTCTACTTTAAAATTTTATAGTCTTTTGACACAATATAATAAGATCTGTGAAAAATAGAGACTGCCAGTACTCTTACTCATGACCACACCTAAATTTCCTATTTAGTAACGTATTTCATCATTTATCAAAGTTTTTAATTCAATTAAGTGTTTAGTGTGAAAAATCTATTCAAATCAGACTCAGCTGGCAGTGATTGCTTTGATCCTTCCCATGGGATTTTATTAAAGCTAGAAGGTAAGATGCATTTTACTTGCAACTAACTTATCTACTGCATTTTAGCCTATTTCTGAAAGTCTTGCCACTTATTAAGGGCAAAGTTATCTGATCTGGGCTATACACCGAGCAATCTCACTGTGACATTTTTGCCCTCTAGAATCATCACAGAGACAGTAATGTACAATACTGTATAATCTGGATTTGAATATTGTTATGACAATCTGATAATTATCATTTGTAAAAGCTAAAGCACTGCTTGCCTCTTTGTCTGTGAAATACAAACCTGTAGATCAACTAACCTTACAACACCAAAAATGAAATGTCTCTGATTCCAGGCCAAGACCAGTTTTAACAAAACATACTTGCAGTATTCATCAAGCAGTAAACTCTAAGTCCAGCAGGTCACTAGCATATTATATTAAGTGAAGCATCAAAAATCATCTCAAACTTCACAATAAAAATAAGTAAACAAATAACCTCCATAATAAATAAATAAACACACCTACATAAATAAGCATATGAAATAAGTTATTACATATAGTATAGTAAATAAATAATTGGTGAGATTTTATTTATCCATCCGTGAGTATCTTCAACTGTAAGGCAGCCTTCGTAAAAACAACTTCAGCTGGTGTTGATTTGAGGGCATAGGGGAGTTTGGATGATCATGAAAAAATAGCCAAACCAAAAATGAAGGCTTAGCAGTGTCATTCAGATTTCACTGGAAAGGTGAAGACTTTTCAGGGGAAGACTGCATTTGTGTCTCATTGCTGTTTCTCTCTAATGAAGAAAGATTTTATTATGTTATCTACAGTTTTGTCCTCTTCTGAAGCCCACTAAAAGCCACGTCTCCTTCTCCATTGACACTTAGTGGGGTTTGATCAGGCATTTATTTTAATTGGGCTGTTGATCCTCGGTCACAGTGCTTGACTTTTTTTTTTTTTTTTTTTTTTTAATCCTCCCCAAATACAGCCATTAACTACAAAAAAAGCTCAATAAATACACACTGAGCTCTTCTAAATTTCTTTCTGGCATTTGGCATTCATTCAATCAGTGAGTTCTTTGAAAAGAAAGTTTTCCAAACCAGGGACAATGAACTAGGGTTGTTGCTTGTCAAATACTGTGATGTTTACTTTGATTAGACTCTTATTTGTTGTTGCCACTACTGCGTAGCCATAACAGAAGTGGTGTTGTGAGGTACCATCTGTGATCTGAAGATACTAAGTCACCAAGCAAGCATACAGACCAGATACTTCTCATGTAAAATTCATTCCTTTCTCTTTCTTTCTGCAACTGCAAATTTATCCTTACCTCCTCTGTTAGTGTGAAGAGGAGCTGACACCAGAATATCTGTGGCTTTTGGGATGATGGCTGTTAGTGCTTGTTCTGACAGCGTAAAGAACTTTTCTTTGTTCTTCAAAGAAAGCAATGCAAAAGTCCTATGCAGCTGTTTAAGTAGATAATGAACAGGATTTATCTTTAGTGTAGGTCTCTGCTAGAGAAGGTGCACTGTTCAGACTGGGAGGTTATGTAACAAGCAGGAACCTCCACAGGAATTCGATTTCATTTCCTCTGGTACTGACTCCTCTAAGCAGGTAAAAAAAATTTCTTTCTCCACTCTCCATTGCATATGCATAAACAGCTCCACAGTCATTGGGACAGGCACCCAATTCACACCTTCAAGATGTAGTCCATAAAACATTCCAAAAAACCCCTCTTCGCACTTTCCCATCTTCCCTGTTGCTCTGCTCTATCTGCCAGCCGTGCAGCTCATTTGACATTTACAAGATTTCTTGTCAGTTTCATTTGGTGCTGCCATTCCATCCAGCAGAGCAGTGAAAGTGAAATTGACTTAATTTAGTCTGTTTCTCTTCCTTGCTCTAGTCCCTATGTTAACTAACCAGCAAAGTGAAACTGACGAGACTTCTTGTCATTTTCACACATGGGGCTGGTCAAAGAGAAGGCAGCTGATAGGGAGCAATGCAGGAAATTGAAAGATGAAAACCAGGATTTCGGAGGAGAGAAGAAGAGAGGTGTGAGCATACAGCAAGAACAGAGAAAATGAGTAAACATGCTTTATTTCCAAGATGCTCTGGGTACTTTCGTATAATGCAAGTGACTTCTTGGCCTCTCTCCCGAAGAGAACGGTATGGTCTAGAGCAGCAGTAGTCAGTTGTCCAGATACTAATTTATGAGGGATGCCAAGTTAAAAACGTTAGCCCATGAATATAGGTCATCTGTTAGCAGGGTGGAAAAAACCTTCCTGCCTTGAGTTACTGTAGCTTTTGTCTCTTCAAATTTTCAGCTGCTAGAAGGAGGGGGAGAAAAAGCAGGAGGCCAACATCTACTACAGGTTGATGTCAGTGGTTGGAGAAAAAAAAGGATTAATTTTTTTCATTGAAGAAAAATTCATATGTAATAAGATGTAGCTAAGAATCTTGTATTTTGTGAGGTTTCATGGAACTAAAAGTTGTACTACACAGGTGCTCTAGCTCAATCAAAACAGTAAATAATGAACAAACAACTGATTAGTAACAAATCATGGTACTTAACAAATACATTTTTTAAATCCACTTGTTAGATCCTATGTGCTCTTGTCATACAGTGTAAATCATGCTGGTTTATTACATTATGTGCTAATCCATATTTCTTACAGATGCTTTATGCACATATAACCTTGGAAGTTGCAATATAAATTAGTACTATCATATGTATTAGCATATGCACTGGTAGCATTTACACATACATTTTGAATGAGGCTATGTTAATTAATTTCAAGTTCTATTGCTTTCCTTCTCCACAGCTCCAAAAGAATAACCATTTTCCATTATCTGAGACCTGTGGGGGGTTCTGTTCTCTGTTTTGTGTTTGTTTGTTTTTCTGAGATGTATTTTATTTGCTTCATCCATTTAGGAATTAAATAGTTTTAATTACTTGGACCTGTATAAGCTTGCGGACCTCTTCAACCTCACTTTGTTGGAGAATGCAGTCATTGGCTTCCTAGTAAAACATCTCTCTGAGCTACTGAAGAGTCATCCTGAAGAAGTTCTGGCACTCCCATACTGTCTTCTTCGAGAGGTTTTTAAAAGCGATAGACTCACTTCACTCAGTGAAGAGCAGATCTGGCAGGTAAGGAGATTGGTGAACAACCAGAATGTGTGATACTCTATAAACCATAGCAGTAATCTGTTGTTTTGAAACCCTGGAGCAATCTCGAGGGAGAATAAGCACTTGAGCAAAAACTGTGAATAACAACTGAGGGAAATTTCTAAATGAAATTCCAAAAATGTTGTGTTGTGTTAATGCAATTACTTTGTTTGAAAGAGAAATTTGTCATACTGCTTAACTTGTGCTACTTAAATATAGCCCAAGATTTCCTTCCAGATCGAGTTTTGTTGGTGGGAAGACATGGTTGATGCATGCAAGTCAGTTATCATTGCCTCTGATGAGGCTAGTGCTACAAGTCTGGTGGCAAACCTGCTTCTGCAGTCTGTCCCATTCACGTCAGTCACATTTAGCTGGGTAACTTCAATAGTCATTTAAATTGTTTGGGCCACCACAGCTGACTTTGCCTGAAGCAAATTAGAGAATCATCACACAGGCAGCTCTGCTCAGAGATGAGTGGAAGCTTCAGCGAAAGGTTTGTGACAAAAAGCTGGAAGTGGTGATCACTTCCTTTAAAAAAGCAGGATTTAGAAAATAGCCAGGTTGCTACCCATAGAATATTTACAAGATAAAAGCCTTATATTGTGACCTTAAGTGTGTGTCTTGGGAAGAAACCTAATAGAAAAAAACACATAGCCTCTTAAGAGAAAATCAAAAACTAAACCAGAATTTATCCTTGGAAACATTCCCATCATATGTCTGTAAAAATTGTAATTCATGATATAGTGGAAGGCAATCTCTATAATATTGGTTACCCAAAGACTTCTCTCTGTTTCCTTTTTGCTGTCATGTTTTATAGAGGAAAGTATTCCTTTGTATTTCAAGGCAGAATGTAACTTGCGTGAAAGAAACCTGTGCATTCTTTTTAGGGTTATACTGATCCAACAGAGAAGACTGTGAGTCAGAAAACTGATTTATATTTCAGTGCCTGTTATTTATCTACTTATCTTTTGGATTATTCTAAGGAAGTAATTACATTTGTATGCCATCGTTTTCTCTAAGTGTAAAATGTGTTTTTATCTGTGGGGCAGTTCATGTTCTGCAGATTAATAATGGCAAGCAGGAACAAGTATTTATTCTTAAAAAAGTTAAATTTACAAGTTAAGCTCTTCAAGCCACAAAACCAATATGTAGATATAACTTAACCCTTCAGGCTGGTAACCGGCATATTTGTTTCCAAAACTTTGAGGCTTTAGATTATGTAGTATTTTACAAAGATGATATTTTCTGCAAATACTGATGTGAAGTTAGACTTCTTCCTATCTTAATCCCTGGAGGATACCTGTACAACAGAGCCTGCAGCACACTACAAATGATGATGGCTTGGGTTTGGTTGAGGTTTTTTAGGCACAGTACAGTACTCTACATTCCTAGCCCACATTCTGTTTACTAGAAATAAGTACAAGTTTTTGATGCACAGGCTTATTCATGGAGCATGTTTGATTGGCGGATAAAGTTTTATTGTCATTTCTCTGCGGGGTCAGTGAAATCCCCTAGCAACATGCTTGTGTATACTTTTGCTAGAAAAGTTGCTGCAGAAAGCCATGAAAATACAACTTCGTGTTAGCTCAGTAGTGAGCAACTGCATCCAGAGTAATATGCTGTCTGTAACATGCTGTAATGACATTTGGGAAGTGGGAGTGATGCCTTTTTCTTCCATTTAGGCATCAGGAGTTTTTAAATCCTGTGTCACTGTCCTGTCCTGTCCTGCAGAAAAACTCAGAAATAATATTCTTAATTGTATGCACTCCAGTCAATGAGCACTTCATGAGGCAAATATGACAAAGCCTCTGTTTCTGTTGCAGGATCATACTGGGGAAAGATACTTATAGGTAATATGCTGCTCTCTGAGTGACAACAAACTCCACACTGTCCATTTAAGTGTTATCATAATTGCCTCTCTAAAGGTTACTAATGCTGCTCGGAAGAATTTTTTTAAACTAGTTTTCCGCTGCAGGCAAAACGTGCATGGGTGTTTTTAATTCAGTCTGTGCAACCTGGCAAAAAACCCATATATTTATAAATATTCCAGGTCTTCAGAATGAATTAAAAGACACGTATAAATATTTACCAATTTGGGCATTCAGAAGGAAATAATAAACTGTTTTTTTGCTTTATCTTAGTAAATAAGTAATTCCCTCATAGTCAACCCAATAGAAGAAAATCAAATCAGACTAGCTATATTGCCTCAAGTGTAGTTAAGTTCATCATTTTTGCTAAGGTTATAGTGGTAATGCAATATACCATGGAAGAATCTAATATTCAGCCCAGGGTGAAGATTGGGCATGCCAGAGGATTAGTGTCAGGGTGCTTTATAGAAGTGAAACTTGATGGACAGGCTGGAGACAGATCTACAGAATCTCATTAAATTGCTGAATTGTTCATTACTGAGCACTCTCACTGTAATAAAGTGCTCATTGACTTTGACAAATCCCCATCCCATGTCTTAAGGAAGAACAGCAAAGCAAGAGGTGTTGGGGAAGCTGGAGGAAATTGGCACAAAGTGGGGGAGATAATAGAAAAGCTGATGGGGGGATGCTACCATTTGATTTGTCTTACCTGTGACTAGTGTGGCCTCCTGCACACACATGCCTGCACGTTATGGTGATACTAATTCAGCATGTTCCCCAAGGCACCTCTGCTAGTTGGCTGCCACAAAGCCCTAAGCAAAAATTAAAGTTTCCCCTCAGAGAACCTTGGAAAGGGTGCCACTGTCTGCAGAGCACAGTTATTTACACTAGTTGGAATTCCCAATGTCCGCTGGGTGATTTGATCCTAATCCACATAAAGATTAAGGCAGTTATTTTAATGTACCAAATGTGTACACAGAAGGATGCTTGAATGTGATTTAAACTGAAGTGACTGCAGTTCTTATCTGTCACATTTTGGATTTTTGTTAGACTACCCATTCACAATTGGCCGATTTTAGTGAATATGGTGAAATACAGCTGCGAACAGATCAAGTTTGAGAAAGCTAAACATTAATAGTAGTGGCAGTGTGCTAGGATATAAATTAATGTAGAGTACTACAGTAATTCCTGTTGATTTTTCAGACTCCATGGCTTTGTGTGAGTGTCTTAAGTGGAGACAATAGACAAGGACTATAATGATGTATTTCCTAAAACAAATAAACAACGAAAAGCCTGCGTAGGCTGTGAAATTGGAGAAATTTACTATTTACACCATTAGGGGATTTTTAGGTGGGCTAAGCCTTGAGTAATGATTATTAGTTGATACAAGATTTGTTTTCATATTGAGTTTTTACATTTTACTAGCATGTGAGATTATGAAATATTATTTTGTATATAGGAAATTTATTATTCGTAAGCTTCATTAAAATGTATAAACTTAAAACAATAACGTGGAAGAAAGAATTAAATAAAAAAAGATGAAGGAAGAATCTTGAAGAAGTTGGAGGAAAAGAAACTATTTTTTTATTTTTTTACTTTTTCATTATGACCTGCGCAGCACATTTTTTTTTCATAGGAAGAAGTCCTGACAAGGACATAAATGTCTAGTTTATCATGAAGTGAAAAGTGAGTCTTTTCATAATTGGCCATTATAAGAAAGGCTCATTGGCTTTACTTTAAGGAAGCAGGTGAATTCTTTCTCTTGATAATTGAAAAAGTAACCAACCCTGTAAGATGGAACATGTTGGAGAAATATAGCAGTAGAGGACTTGTTCTTGGAACCTTAGCAAATAGAAAGCAAGCCAAAGATTTATGAAAAAACTAATGTTAGTTATAATACAGTTATGCCTTATGGTTTTTATTAGAAAATTCAGTGTCACAATGCTTAAATACTTGTATTTCAAAGATCATACTAATAGTTACATATAGAAATATCTACTGGATCATTCTGTCTCCCCACAGTACATTGGTCAGGTGGTACTGTATTAAATACTGCCTTTCATCCAAGGTGAACTCCCAGATCACATTTGGAAAAAAAATCTTAATGTGAGATGAGTATAGAGTAGTTTCTTTCATCTCTACTACTGTTTAAGTAGGTGGTTAAACAATATATATCTTTTTAATAGCTAACATTAAAAACAAATCAATTTTAATATTTTTCAGTACTTCTGAAGCTGAGGAAAAAACAACTTTTTTCTTGGTTTAGTTTTGTTTTTTTTTTTTTTACTTTGCCATGCATCTTGCTTTCTTGGTAATCAACTGATAAGCAAGGAATCTAGGAAGAATTGGTAAATAAAACTGCAAGAGTGGTTTATTCAGCTAGAAAGCATGCACCTGTGTTGTGTCTTTTCCAGTGCTAGTCTCCTAAGAGATTCTATCTCTGTTAACTTCTTTGTGTGTAAATTCTGAACCTGAGTTCATGAAGAACAAGTTCCACATATGAAAGTGTAGCACTAGTTATTCTTTTTATTCCTTTAGATATGATGTGTTTGGTCTCTATATTAGAAAATTGTCTTTGCTTGAATAAATAGAAAAATAAATGACAGGCTACAGTGTTATAGGTCAATATGAGTTAACATCAATGTTATAAAAACAGTAAATGTACAAATCCAGTTTTCTTATTACAGTCATGTTTATGCTCCTCCAAGGCAGAGTAGAGTGCCCTATTTTCAGCTGCCTTCTTTTATACTTGAGCTCCATTTTGAATTTCCTGGTGACATTTGTGGAGGGCCAAAAGTATTCAGCAGAAATCCTGCAGTAGGATATTTTGCAGGGCATGCATTGTGGCTGGCTGTTATGATGAAACAGTTCTCTGCTGAAGACGGGCCCAAAGACATCTTCTATTCATCCCCAGTGATGCACACATTTACCTATGCAGAACAGCAGTTTCTAAAGTGGGTTGTCATGTTCCAGTACAAACTTGCCATTCCTTCAGTGCAGTACTTGATTTTTTTTCTGTCAATCTCTTGGTATTGTAGAGCAATTTTAAATATGGAGAGAGCAAAAATAATTTTTCTCAGGGATATATGTATGTTTTGCTGAAATGTGGCCTAATTGCCTTGCTAAATGTGAACTTAAGTTTTACTGCAAAACAAGTAATGACATGAGTGAAGGAAAGCATCTCAGTAATCAATGTTATGTTTAAGCAGTATATTAGCCTTTCACTGTTCAAGAAATAAGCTTAAGTGCTCTCTTGGGCAATAAGTGAAATAATGTCTGGTCTAATGCTTGTTCCTAGTGAATATTTACCCTAAGCAGAAAACCAGCACACTAAAATGTAGCTGTCAGCCTCTCATCAAGTGAGATGTAGGAGAGAAAAAAAGAGTTTAATGCATATCAAGACTGAGGTGAATTGGTGAGGCTAAATGGGAAAATTAACATATTGCCTGTGCATGTTTTGCGGTGCTTTTACCTCCTGTTTTGTACCCTTTTCATGAGTAGTCTACATAAAAGTTCCAGAGAGCCACCTGTGAATCCCAGTATCCACTGTTGCACTGTGTGTATCATGACTAGCTGCAAGCAAGATCACATAGTTTCCCTCAAAATAGTGGGAAAACATAACCTATGATAGGACATACATTTCCTTTTCCTAAGGCTAACCCTCATAAACATAAGTATTTCCCCTGATTCCTCACAGTATCTCCCGACTGTGTGGGTTTAGTATTGCGTATGCAATATTTTTGGTAGGACATCCATTATATACAGGCCAGGCTGGCAGTTGTGGCCTAAGGTCTGCAAGGAGGTCAGTGTCCACTGGAACTGCGGACTAGACGCAGGATACGTGGATCAAGCAGCGGAACCTCACACTGTCCTGCTGATGTGCTCAGGTCACATGTTATTTTACTGATACAATTTCTGCATCATTTGTAATATGCCAAAATGGCATTTTGGCTTACAGGGAAAATGAGCGCTGCCCCTGTTGGCACTGTCCCCTTACTTTATGAAACACCTTGCCCCTTTATCTGCCTTAGCTTAATTCTAATGGGCTCTTAATCTTGTCCTTGACAGTAAAGTTTTGTGAACTTTACATATGCTTTGGTTCTGAACTTTTAAAAGTTTCTGCCTCCTATTTTTCCAGTGTTAGCTAATATTGTTATTTATCAAGTATAGCAGTATAGAAAGGGATTTTCTCTATTAAAGCTGGGTTTATGTTAGGAACAACTGTGTGTTCTTCTAATTTTCTTTTTGATATATGTCAGTTCCAATCAGAAAACTTGATTATTTTGCTGCTATTGCTGCGAGCAGTAGAGAATTACTGAAGAACATTACTTTTGTTTCACTGTTCTACAGTAATATTGCCTCACCTTATTTATCCCAGATTATGTTCAGAAGTGCACAGAATATCACACCAGTATTTAGAAAGGCTGCTGTGCCCACAGCTCTTGAATTTAGGTCACTTCTTCAGCTAAGCAATGGATGTGCATTTTGATTTAGAAAGCCAAAGAAGGACACCAAGGTGTACAAACAGCAAGATATCTTCTGTTATTACATTTTGTGTTTGACTTTGTCTGTTATGGGGGGGGTTGTGTTGACTGTTATGCTCTTTGTGGCTCTGATCTGTTGGAGATTAGCTGAAGTATAATTGTTTTAGTATACACATATATGGTTATATAAAAAAAAAAGTTGCTGAGGCTATTATGAAAGCCAGGTGTGGTTGGAAATATAAATCACTTTAATTTTTAACTTAAAGAAAATAACATAAAGTCTACAACCACAGATACCACAGACAATCAAATGAGGCAGTCTGTTGTTTCTACCTTAATTACTGTCTTCTATTCAGAGATATAAATATTAGTAATCTCTCCTCTTTCAAACTCCCAGTAAAGCTATTTAACACTGTTACCAGTCGACTTAAGCTTGTGGAAAATGATAGAAAATTAGAAGCTCTTGTGAGAATTCCAAGCTCCATATTTCAACAAGTTTTCCTTTGGAGCTGGTAGAAACATTACTTCTATTTGTAACTACAAAGCCAAAGAAGATGGAGAAAGAAAGTTGAATTCCAGGTTTTCTGAAATCGTACAAATGATCATCAATATGTTAAGATCTCTAGAATCTACTTTTGGGGTTGAGCACCTAAAGTAATTGTGCCAAGTTAGATGTAGTAAAGTTGCTCTCATGTGTCTAGACCTGGTGATAAGTGGATTAGTTCAGCATGACTGCTGAGATCTGATTAGCTGTTGACCTGTGCTATCACTTCTGCCCCAGGACCAGGACACTAGTGACTTCAGGAGGTTGAGGAGGCAAGGAGATAGAAAAGCAGTGACACTCCTGCACGTCTTTGCTTACGGCAGCTGTGCCGCCCTTGGCAGCTTCCAGATGTGCAAGTGAGCTGCATGGCTGTGGGTTTCATTGCCTTAGGACAAAGGGTTCCTTGTACTCTTTTGATCACCTTGGACTCCCTTGTGCCGGGAAGAAGTGGAAGAAATTACAACAAATACATTTGTCAAAAAGATCTTAAGAAGCCTTACTGTGAAGTGGCTTCCAAGCTGTAGGTCTATGTGGGATAGTAATGACAGATCGAAAGATCAGAGTCTCTGAAATGAAAATCTGCGCTGAAAAGCTTTCAAAGTGCTCCTTTAGGGTGGGGCCTATTTTAATGTCTGTTTGAAACCATAGAGGTGTGCATTTTATGAGGTTCAGCTTTTAGCAGTTGCAGGTGTTTCAGTTTGCTTCAGATATTATTGAGTCAGTTTAAATAATAAATTTATGTTTGTTTCAATCTTATAGCGGGGAAGCTCTGACATTCTTAATTCATCAGATATGTTTGGGTTCTTAAATGCATTTACAAATGTGGTTCTAAGTGTCTGAGTTATTTTTTAAAAGAAATAGCTTTTTTTTTTTTTTTTAGAAAGATAAATTGATTTTGAAAAATTAACTCATCATTTAAAAATGATACCTGCAATAATCTGAAGCCCATCATGTGGGGATTAAACGAGAGTCAATAAATTGATTGAGAGAGTGGCATTTGTTCAGACTGGAGAAGAGAAGACTTCAGAAAGACCTTATGACAGCCTTTCAGTACCTAAAGGGGGCCTACAAGAGAGCCGGAGAGGGACTTTTTACAAGGGCACATAGTGATAGGACAGGAGGCAGTGGTTTTAAACTGAAAGAGAGTAGATTTGGATTAGATATTGGGAAAAAATTCCTTACTGGGAGAGTAGTGAAGCACTGGAACAGGTTGCCCAGAGAAACTGTGGGTGCTCCATCCCTTGAAGTGTTCAAGGCCAAACCGGATGAGGCTTTGAGCAAGCTGGTGTAATGGATCCTGCCCACAGCAAGGGGTTGGAACTAAAAACTTTTCAGGTCCCTTCCAGCCCAAACCATTCTGTGATTTCAGGTGGAAAATTTGACCTCGATGGTTTTGTAGTAACACAGCATGTTGAGAGCCTGAATATTTATAAAGCAACTACTTTGCTTTATATATATATAAATATACTATATATATATATATAAAGCATATACTTTGAAGTACATTTTTGTATGTGACCAAAGGTATTAATGACATACAAGTCCTGTATAGCTGTTGTAAAGATTATTATAGAAAATGATACATTTTTATGTGATTTGTTGGATTTGTCTATTAAATCCCTAGAAAATTATAGCCTAACAATAGGGAAGAAAGGAATAAGAATCTTTTTACATTCAAGAACCATTTAGACTAATTTTCACAGAGCTGAATTGCATTTTTATAGAATTTTGTTGATTTTGTGCCTATTTCATTTTCTAACAACTTTTACTGATGAAAGCTTGTAGGTTCCTGTCGCCATAGTGAGCCACTACACTTCTAAAATATATTTCAGAGGTAAAAGTAACAAGAAAGGAATAGCAATAAAAACAATATGTATCAGATGGTGAAAAAATTTCATTTCCACTTATAATTATGTAGCAGCAACTTATTTTAATGCTAAATGTGTCTACGTAAAGTTTCAATGCATTTGATGTCAGCCTGAATGTTTCTTCTAAAAATTAAAAAGACCAGGTGTAGATTTTGAAATTATGGCTCCTGGGAGGGAGATCCTTTTCTACCTCCCATGTGCTCTGTCCTTACCCTGTTTCAGAAAAGATAAATGCTATCATAAACCCTGATCTGCTTAAACTGAAGTAAAATCACAGTTAAGAGCCCTAGTTAGACAGATGAGTATATGAAGAGAAAAGCTTCTGTTCTTTGCAGCTTCACAAAAACTTATCAAATATAAAGCACCTAGCAATGTTGGTTCTGCCATCATAACAAATGATGGAGGGTCCAAACTTGTGCATTTTGTGATGAATTAGAAAATGGATGGCAAGAAGTTTTTATCTCAGAGCTTCTTGCCATTTGATCCAGTTATTGAAGAGAGTCAGGTTTTAGGGATGTATGAATCTACATTTTAGAAACGTTTATAATGGGGAGGCTTCCTTTTAATTTCCAACTGTCTATGGCTGGACTTGTTTCAAAGGAAAAAGGTGAGATTGTGTCTCTGGAAAAAGCAAGATTGTGTTTCTGGATACCAGATTTTGAATTTGATTTTATTGCTTTGCTCATTTTATTTGCTTTGCTTTGTCACCCTCCACAAACTCCTTTTTTGATGATCTTGTTAAAACAAAATTTACCTTGATTGCAAGAGTAAGTAGAGCCTTTCCAGTGTGATCAATCCCAGCTCACTCATTTTATTTTTTTACACTCCCAGCTGTGGCAGTCATTGCAGTGCACAGGAAAATAGAATTGTTGTGAATAGTGGGGTAGCTGTAAAGTCTCTTGCAGTAGGAGCTACACACAAGCTCATACATTAAACACACACCTCTAAGTATGGAGTGTCATTGCTAGGAGTTACACTGGGCCTTGCTTGCTCCTTCTGTCATAGTGAAGCAAGAAGTTCGGTGCAAAAAGAGCATTTGTGGGTCTCTGAAGCTCTGAATGACTCTAGAGGAAACTCCTCCATGGTTTGAGGACCTGATCACACAGGAGTGGACTTCTCTTGAAGCAAACTGTGGGATAGTTTTGTCTTTGCTACTCCAAAGTTAAGGAAAAAAAAAAAAAGGCAGTTTTACTGGTTGTATGGAGATGTACTTAGAGCTGAAAAAGTGCCTCAAGTACTTTTGACGGAAGATATTTAGGGAACTGTTTTATCCTCAGTTTCTGATACCTGCATCTCACTAGAATTTGCTCTGTGGCATGGAACACCAAAATCTCCACAGGATTTTTGTAGTGGAGTAAAGAGACTCAGTTGGACAGCTTGAAGGGACAGAAGATTTTGATTAAGCCACTTAATTTTTCTGTATCTTAGTTCCCTCTTTATGAAAGTGGTAGAAATGTACACTTCTCTCAGAGAACCTTGAGTTATACTGCTTATAAATTGCTTTGAGATACTTGGAATGAAAATGCTATATAATTTTGAAGTTCAGATTCCCCAGAAGGTGTAAAATGGCAAGCTTCCATAAGCTGTGATAATTTACAACAGCTGAGAGTTTACCGTCTGTCTGTACCTTATTTCACTTTAAGCTCCAGTAGATCAGTTCTTCTTTTATAGCAACTCTTCCTTACTGTATATCATTTTATATATTAATGTAGTTTGGCTAGCCTTTTGTTAAGCTGATTTTTTGATCACAGTTGTTTTATTGTAAGTTTAAGAAGTGGGAATATCTTTATTGAGTTTAGTCAATGTCTTCCATATGGACTTCTTCCTAGTCTCATTGCCAGTAAATGTAAGAAACGGAGAGAGTGTGTAAAAGAAGTTAATACAATTGTAAAATGCAAACATTTTATTCTTAACTATTATTATAAAAGTGACAGTTTTTTCTACGTGTTTCATAAGAAACACATACATAAAAAATGGAACTAAAACTGTCTTTCTCACAAACCTATTTGATAAAATATTGTCCCTTTTGAGAAGGCCATTATAATTAAATAGCACCAGGGAAGAAGGAAACTTGCAGTAAATCACTGGGCTGAGAATGCAAGGAACTCTACTTGGTTGGTGGAGATTTTGTCCTTGGATGAAGAATTCCTTTCTTCCTCACAAGGATGTTGTGTGTAAATATTTAATGAAAATTTCTGAGATGGAAGTACAGGTGTTAAAATTGTTACCAGTGGAGCTGTATAATTATGACTAAGAAATCTGCCAAAGGTGTGTAGGTTGTGTATCCTCCTTGCACCAATAGAAAGACTGTACAGGACAGTATTTTTGTCTGGCAGCCTTGTGAGGAAATCGGGCAGCTGGTGATGGTTGCTTTACAGCTTAAATGGTTTAAAAAGATGGATCTTATCAGCACTTGAGAAAAATTGAGAAGTATTCTTAATACATTGTGATTCACTTTAATGCTATTTATTTTTATAATTTCTTTATTAATACAGCTCCATTATGTACGTCTGCTTTAATAACAGTATAATATTGTAAAATAAATCACTTTTGGTGCTAGAGCCTTCAACCAATAACTCAGCTTGCTGCAGTGTTTTTCAGCTGAAAGATTGAAATCAAATTTCTACCTCGTGCAAAGTGGCTTACAGATTGCAGGGGTCATGTTCTGAAAGTTGCAGGTTGTCATCTTGACAGCACATAGGTCCCAAAACAGCAAACTCCAACCAAGAGGTATAGTATTTCTTATTTAGCAGACCTAGAGCTTCCTTCAGTAGTATTCTGAACAAATCCACTGCAGCTTTTGCAGAGACTGATCACAGGTCAGGAGGACACACACTAAAAAGTGTTTTCACCCTCCAGGTATAATGAACCTTGGTCTTCTCTAATCTTCATTTGGGGCCATATATTTCCTGAAGTCATAACTCATTTATATTTGGCTTCCCTCCTTATTGCATGAGCCAATCTCTCGGTCCTCCAAACCCTGTCCATCTGTGAAGCTAAGAATCTGACTGCATGGCAGTGATTATGGTTGAGTCTGGAGGGATGCATATTTTGTCTTTCCCGCCAGCTGGGATCTCAGTCTTCAGTTTGGGAAGACACTTTCTGCTATATCCAACAAAGCCCTCCTGTACACAATGCCAGTGCCACTGTTGAGGCAAGGATCTAGAACTAGTGTGGGGTTGGCTCGGTAGGAGTTGGGGACAAATAGCAGAATAACAGGATCTTTGAATATGTGCTGTGATCCCTTGTGGTGGGGAATCATGAATGTGAGACATTGCTATTTATGTAAAGAAACATGTTTGCTTCTGAGTCTTCTTTCTGCTATATCCAACAAAGCATGTGTTGGCAGCTTCCTAAACTGTTACTTCCCTTCTTCACTGGTGTGTTAGGAATGTTTTGGGTTCATTCCCAAGAGTTCACTAAATATATAGATATATATACATAGATATATATATATTTCATAAACAGTGTCTTTATACTTGGGAAATGTTTAATGTTTGAAATGGGAGGAAGGGTGAAACTCAGCTGTCAGCCAAGTGGAAGCACTGAGGGGAAAGTACTTGCCAAATCACTGCAAGACTGGGCAACTTCGTTTATTCTTCTTTTACCTAGGACTTGGAGCTAATAAATCTTAATTGGGCTGGCTTAAAGCCTCCAAACTCTCTGAGGGTAGCAAGACTTCCCTAACTATACAAATAAAAAGGACCAGAAAGCCTTTCAACTTACTTATATCAACAATAGACTTCAAGAATTCTAAATGGCATCCTCTGTGTCAGCAAGGATGTGCAAGTCTGCTCACAGCTTCTTCCACTGAGGGCACTTGTGTCTTCCACTTAAATGAATGTTCTTGCTTATGGTCCCAAACTTTTAATGAACTAAAACTTCCATTCGGTCTTGTGAGAAGAGGTACATGACATAAAATTTCTGAAGATCCATTGGTGTTTGGATCAAACTTCTCTATACGCTCCCCTTCCAGGCAAATCTTAATCTTGGCTTCTGAGCTGCTTTTTTGTTTTGGTATGCTGACCTGAATATATTGGTGTGCATTTTGTGATGCTTGACAAACTAGAGAACATCTGATGATGATCAAGAACACGCAACAAAAGATTTACCACTCACCACTTGAAATACTTGCTTCTCTCAGAGGTACTATTCAGTTTGATTCTTTTTGACCTGACTTTCCTTACAGCAGCACTGTGAGGATAGGAAGCCATGTGGCTGGAGCAGTGCAAGTCTAGGAGAGGAAATGAACTAGCTGAGGAGGCGCAGGAAACTTGAATCTTTTGTTCTTTCCAAATTTTGTCTAAGCAGCCACTAAATTATTTCCCTCCCTTCCCCCCCCCCCCATTCATTTGTGAGACACTCTGAATCTGTGCTGATGAGTAAGGTAAGAAACACCTGGTGGGATTGATTGATTAATTTTCCATCCTTTAGAATGTGGGAATGAACAACCCAACACACCAGAAAACTAAATATTGATGCTGTCAGTGGCATGATAATTGGTCTCTGCTTTCATCTCCAAACAAACCTTTGCTTGGATTCTATTATTCATTCAAAGAGGAAAAGGGTTATTAATGCAGTGTTCTTTAATTTTTTTTTCTTTTGTGTGTTTGTAAGAGAGAACAATGTGTGTGAGGAGAGCAATAATGCAATAAATACATTGGCTAAGAGAAAACATTTGCAAGAGATCTTTGCCCATTTTTTTTAATCTTCTCTTATCATGAAGAATGTGAGCTGTGATAAATTGTTCTGCTAATCAAACAGCACTGAAAGGTTAGGTCACTGGAAGTCTTTAGTCATTTTGTGCTTTTCAAGAGTGAATTTGTTAAAATTATGCTGAATACCCACTTAAAGCCTGGGCTGAAAACCCTACCTGTGTTTTATAACTCTGCACTGTCAGAACCCATAATAAGTCAAACATTCTTTCAGAGGTACTCATAAGGGAGAAAAAACCCTGTAAATTTAAGAGTAATTTCAGATTGTAAATGAAAAAGAGAGGCACGACTGTTCATTTGCACCAATCATGCCTTCCTTTCATCTGCTCTGATTAGGCCTGGTGCGGTTTCATCAAACTACTCCATCACTGAGCTGTCACTCCAGTCGTCTGTTGATTGAAAACAATCAGGGCTCTGATGGCACAATTATTCTGACCCTTTAACTAGAGGCTGCTGTGATAATGAAAGGTTGATTATGATAGTTTGTGCCTCTTTCAGTTTGCCAAGAAGGTTAATTTGGGCATCAGACGGATGTTTAATGGGCGCTTGCTGGCTACACTGAGGTAAATGAGAACGTGCAGTCTTCGATATTGCACGGATATAGTTTGGCTGTCAATCATTGTCATTTTGAGTTTGTGCCTCACACTCTGGAAATCACATTTTATTTTTTCCTTGGGATTTAATTTATTCTGTGCCCTGAGGAAGTTCTTTCACTCTGTGACCTTCACAGTAGCTTTCTCTGTCTTTTTTCCCTTCCCTCACATGGAGCCCAAAGGCATAATACATCTAGAGGAACGTTTTTCTTTCATTTTTCACATTGCAAAAAAAAAAAAAAAAGGAAATTGTAAAATCCCTGTTTATCAGCTCACCCTGAACAGAGCAAATGTTTTAATTCTAATTGTAAAATCAGAAAGAGCAAGTGAAAGCATGCCTACTTGCTAATGCAGCGCCACACCGGGGGCTGCTTACGTAGACACACATTTGTAAAACTGACAAACAGGTAATTTTAAAATGTCTCTGTGTAGAGAGGGTGGGGGATGGCACAGCTTTGTTTTCACAGGCTACACGCACATGGCTCAGCTCGGTGCCGTGTAAATGTGGTCTCCGTCACTGTACTACAACTTTTTGAGTTGGAAAGTCTCTTCAGGGTTCAGGGGCAAAAGGCATTTCATTGCTGATTCAGAGATTATTAATATTTACTGTGTTCAGATTGAGAGAATCATATGCATAATTTTGTAGCTGTTTGGCTCAAGGTGCAAAAGAAATGCAAATACCTCATAATTTTGATTGTTCCACATGCAGCTCATTAGAGTCTTATTTTTATGCACATTTTGAATTCAAAATAAAAAGAAGAAAAAGATTTTTATCTTTAAGGCTCTTCTGCATCTAGGCTTGAGACATTCATTTTCCATGCTGCCCACAACTGAAAGATAGTACCTGACTGATAAAATTGCAGAGTCTGGAGGCTGTGCTGCGTGGTTACTAACTTCTAAAAATATTCATGTGTAACTCAAGGCTTTGAAAAATTGTGTGTGTGTTTTGTTGTGTGGTGGGGTTTTTTTCCTCAGCAATTCTTAGATTTTTCTTCTTAAATGAGTGATACAGACCAATGTAGTTCACCTTACTTAAATAAAATGCTTAAATGAATGCCCTAACCCCTCTGGGTTTTGTCCTTTGTAGTCTCTAGAGAGAGAGGAGGACTAAGGACCCTTTTGAGGTTTAGATTTAGACCCTTTAGAAACCCCTCTTCGTTGCCAATCGAGATGTGGTTATGAGACAGGAGATTCCAGTCTGGAACACCTGAGGCTTGCTGAGTTAGATAAAATCAAAAACCCAGCAAAATTATGTGTGAGTTTAGAGCTAAAATATGTATTTCCAGGGTTCTCAAAGACCTAACTAGTAAAGTCCAAGTTTTGCTCTTTGAAGTTCCCTTGGTGGTGCTTTATGGTGATTGCTGTAGTAAATGTGTTGCTTTTAAGACTCTTTTTGGCTTATCAATCAATAGGATCAGATCTATAGCACTGTTCAATATGCTAAGGATACAAAGATATTGACTTTTTTTTCTGGCCAAAATGTTTTGCTTATTTTAAGAAACAGGTGAGATTTGTATTGAAAGAAGATATTTGCTGTTCTTCCTCTTTGCCCAGTGTATATCAACAGATTGTCACATACAAATGAGATAATTTGTGTTGCATATAGCTGATCTCAGTCCAGGAAAACACATCTCTCCCCTTTTGTTTCCATATTTAAAATTTTCCTTTCTCCTAAAATGGGAATGTTCACTAAGTTATTACAGTCAAGATTTCCATTTGTTTTAATGAGACAGTGTGAATTCATTGTTTTAAAACTTTGGAAAATTTATTTCCTTGTATTTGTAGTTGCTAAAACAAACAAACAAACAACCCCCCAAAAAAAGACAACATTCCAATGCCCTCATTTTTTCCACTGCTGTCACTTTTTGGCTTCATATCAGTTATTAGACACCTTGGAGGATATAAGGTACCATATTTCCTTTGCAGTCCATTGGGCTACAGTATGAATACGTCAGCTAAAAGCAGACCAAGATGACTTTAATGGAGTTCCTGTGGCCCCTGCCAGAGCCTAGACTTAGAAAACTGTTTGCTTTCTTTAGAGCTCTGTGAACAGCAACTTTCCCTAACACTGACTTTGTTACTTAAAGTAGTTTACAGGTGAAACTGATAAGTATGTCAAGCTTTTTGCACTCATGAAGTAGCTTGGCTTTTCTGATTGGAAAACTTCCTGTGATGTCAAGTGAAGCACGTTTCCTAGCAGAGTGACACGAGAAGGATTTTAGGGGGATGCTGAACGGGCAAGGCACAGGTGTGATGGGCTATCTTGCTTCCTGGGATAGCTGGTAGCCCAAAAGACCAGGTAACTACTTCCTGCAGGATTATCTTCAACAGGAGTGAAATTCCTGATTCAGCTTTAACCTCCACTGCCTCTCTGCCCTCTCCGGCTCTGCGATGTGTGTGGTATGTACACTATTAACAGCTGGGAGGGAAGGACTGAGCTCTGTGGCTGTGTGACTTGGACTGGAATTGGAAGCAGGTGTTGGAAAAGCAATGAAATCACTATCCGACATGCAGGTGTACTTCTATGTATGCTCCAACTGTGCCACAGCATATTTTTCCATCTCTTTTCTGCTGTTTAGAGAATGCACTCTATTGCTAAATCGTATAATGTAACCTTGAAGAAGAAGAATCCTGTGGGTTAAGGCATTAGAATAAGAGAATTAATCTGGTTTGAAAATCCTGTCCTTCTGAGGGTCTACATTTGTCATTTACTTAGTTTAGAAGATGAATATGGCAAAATATATTATTTATTGAAGTTGATATAGGGACTAGGCTGTAGCTTCCTTTTCTCACACATTCTTACATTAAAATTAATAGAAAAGAAGCTTCTAGCAGTTTAAACAGAATTTGCCTATATGTCAGAAGGAGTAGGAGCCTTTCCTTATTTTTGTAAATTATTTAGCAGCGATACAAATATTTTAAAGCTCAAAATTGTGGATGGTTTTGTTTTGTTTTGTTTTTTCTTGCTTACTTGTGAGCATTTTAAACAGCATTATAAAGTCTATAATAGCTTTGACTTTATTTTGCCAATACTGATTATAGCTGCTAATTGTTACTGCCAGTGCGGCTAAAACACAGGCACTCTAATTATTCACAAAGTGGAGAAAGATGTATATATATATATAATTGGTGTATGGACATGGTGGATTTTGGAGTTTCTGTGTTGGTACCAGGCTTTTAAGTCTGGATTAAACAAAACCTGAGTAAAGATGTTATAAATTGTATTCATAAATACACTCTGCCACATGTTGATGAGAGTTACATTTCACTCCTTTGCACTGAAGGAAATCTAGAACTGCGTTACAGCCCATCAGTGGCTATTTCTACTACAAGTAGTTTTGGTTTGCCGTCTTCCTTCTCTTCCAGAATACAGAAGCAGTAATGAATTTAATACATCATATATGAAAGCCATGAGTAACAGAAACCTTTATTTTCAGCTCCTTCATGTGACATTCCCATGATCAATACAGGGCAGTAAGTTTTAGCCAAAACTTTATCACGCAGCTAATTAAAAACAACTGCTACACAAGTTCTGTGTCATCATGATTTGAAGTATCAAGTAGAGGAGTCTGTCCTTACACAGAACTAATCAATGTCTTTGATAATGACTTGGATGAAGGAATAATATGGGGTTTATGTTTTCAGAAAATGAGAAGCTGGAATGGTCTTCAAGCACTTTTGAAAATACAATTAGGATTGAGAATCATCTTGACAGACTGGAGCAGTGGCCTGAAGTAAATAGTAGAGATCAGTAACGACAGAGAAAGCATGACACTTAGTGGTACACGTATTGTGTTATATTCCTTTAGTCTGTTGTCATAAATAGAATGAAAGATGGAGGGGAGAAAAGGTTTCTCTTTCTAATCCTGTAACATTAGTCTTACTTCTTTGTAGTGTACCTGTGGTATCCAGTGATCCCATAGCCCCTATTTTTATATTATTGCTCCAGCAGCTTGGTTCAGGGATAGTATGGTCTCCTACAGCATCACAGATTGTATGATGGGAGTATTGCATAGCAGTAGTGCCAGCTGATAATGCTGTGGAAATTCTTCAGGGGGGCTGGTGCAATAAAATGCTTCTGTGTATACACTGTATATACTACTATAAGTAGCTTCTTAGTAGGTATCTTTTTATGTTGACTAATAGGCTTTCATAACTGCTTTTTAGATTGATAGATACCACTACTGAGGCAAATACACAGCTGCTTTTGCAATGCAGGCAGTTTGCAAAAGACCAAATTTTTACGGAATTGTACACGAATAATTGCTGTCTTGTTTTTTCCTTTCCTTCCCCGCAATTTTAGCTGGCTGTAAGGTGGTTGGAACACAACTGCCGCTACCAGTACCTGGATGAACTTCTCCAGTACGTCCGATTTGGCCTTATGGATGTGGACACACTGCATACTGTAGCTCTTACTCATCCGCTTGTCCAAGCAAGTGAAACTGCGACAGCTCTCATTAACGAGGCCTTGGCTTACCACCAGAGCGTCTATGCACAGCCAGTTTGGCAAACCGCAAGGACAAAACCCCGCTTCCAGTCAGACACCCTCTACATTATTGGTGGGAAAAAACGTGAAGTCTGTAAAGTGAAGGAATTGCGATACTTCAATCCGGTAGATCAGGAGAACGTTCATATCGCAGGGATTGCTAACTGGAGCGAGCTAGCACCTATGCCTGTAGGGAGAAGCCACCACTGTGTTGCTGTCATGGGAGACTTTCTTTTTGTAGCTGGTGGAGAGGCAGAGCACTCCACAGGGCGCACGTGTGCAGTGAGAACAGTCTGTCGGTACGACCCTCGCACTAACTCTTGGGCTGAGATAGCTCCGATGAAGAACTGTCGGGAACACTTTGTGCTGGGAGCCGTGGATGAGTACCTGTATGCCGTAGGGGGCAGAAATGAATTGCGTCAGGTGTTACCTACCGTGGAACGCTACTGCCCCAAGAAGAACAAGTGGACCTTTGTACAGTCCTTTGATCGGTCGCTCTCATGCCACGCGGGATATGTGGTGGATGGTCTTCTTTGGATATCAGGTAGAAAACGTTTCACACAGTTTGAGGTACTAAAAAAATACCAAAATACTGTATTGAATTAAACTAGTAAATCTTCTTTGGTTTATATGTCATGATAACTTTTGTCTTAGGAGATGACTGTTTCAAAGAATTGAAGTCTGAGTAGAAGTATAGGAGCATAACGTACCTACACAATATTTTATTTCTCCAAAATGTCTCTCTGTCTTGCAAAGCTGCACATGTCATATGTGCTATCTCATAGCTGCCATTCATAAATCTCAATGAATTGGAATGATAATTCACTTTTGGACAAATTTCAGGTCATAAATTCTGTGTGCTTCCTAAAAACAAACAAACAAAATTCTGTAGTATGATCTGGTACTTCTGACAGTGACAGGACCTGAGGGAATCGTCTCAAGTTGTGTCAGGGGAGATTTAGGTTTGATATTAGAAAGAGGTTCTTCATCCAGAGGCTGATGGGCATTGGAACTTACTCCTCAGGGAAGTGGTCACAGCACCAAGCCTGACAGAGTTCAGGAAGAGTTTGGACAGCATTCTCAGGCACATGGTGTGATTTTTGAGCCGGTCCTGTGCAGGGCCAGGACTTGGATTTCTATGATCCTTGCGAGTTCCTTCCAACTCAGGATATTTTATGATTCTACGATTCATTTAGTCCTGATATTGAAATGGAAAATTAGGTGCTTGTTGGCTTGTATTGTTCCAGGGCTTGAAGGCAGATGTATGAATTGCTCCCACTTGCTCATGAGGATACTATAACAGGCCAAGATAACCTTTCTTAGAAATATCCATAGAAATCTATCCATAACAAGTGCCCAGGACTGTCTGAGTGTAATCATAGCTTTATGGCACAGATAGATCAATGTGTAGGCCTTATAATTGTAAACTAAGGTATCATTTGCAACTGAGTCTGATGTAGTTTTTATGTTATGTGTTACATTGTTATGTTGAGGACATGGTTTTCTTAGTCTTTGTAGTGACTTCTAGTATTAGTTATTTTGTAATACAGTCAATAGTGTCTACAGAAGATTTGTTAGAAAAATATTCCTATTTTACTAAGAAGTGTTCCATGGAAGGTTATATAGTTATAATATTTATTAAGAAAGCTAATGAGTAAATGGGGCCAGCCCTTGAGGTAAATGTTCATTGTTTGGCATCTTCACTGTAGATACCCTCTGGTATCCCCTCTGGGGATTTTAATATGGTCTGGAATACCTCTGGTGGAAAGATGGTGTTATGAATGGAAGATTAAGTTAGCTACTTAGGCCTTCACTGTGCTTCCTAAAGTATGTTGTTTAGGTTAGCAGATGTACCTTTTTGTCCATATGGATTAAGTGCCTCATGAAATGGATTCCTAAGCATTGGAGGGGACTTAGCAGGTATCTTTCTTTATTAATACACACTGAAATCATGAATGATGACTTTGGAATTAACAGCAGGACAAAACGCAGAAAATCACTGAGATCCCTGGCAGGTATTTCCATCACCTCCTTCAGTAATCGTCATTTACGGAATCTTGTAGAGCCTGTGCTGTTTATTAATCCTGAAGTGAGACTCAGAAACAGTACAGGAAAAGGGTTTCTGTTTTAGGGTACCTGCAGGGTGTGTTCAGAGCATTATCCTCTTTATTGACTACCTTTCCTATTTTATTAGTGGAGAGGGATGTGTGTCTGTGGTGGCCACTTCAAATACATGGAGGTTACAACTCTTGTGTCTTGCTCACTGTTTTTTTCCCCATCTGGCAGTTTACATTTGCCAGCCTCCATTTATGAAGAACAGGGCTTTTTAGGAAATTGTGGTAAGCATATTCATATAAAATCATTGAATGTGCACTAGAGATCCATCAGTGTGGTCTTTCCTCCAGTAAAAACTCCAAAATATCCGAAACACAAGATAGCATTGGGTAGGGTTTTTAAGTCAAATATGGGACTGATTGAAGATTAAATTTAATCTTTCCAGATATTCTAGGAAAGGGGAAATTAAGCTGAGGATTAATTCATGTGATTAGTTACATAGGTGAAATGCATGCCTGCCTGTGTGTTTTAAATACTACCTGCGTTTAGATAATGATGCAGTGTGATACTGTGTTCAAGGATATGCCTGTAATAGAGCTCAGAATAAAGGGAAGAGGTACGTGGAAGCCTGTTAGGTCAACTTTTTAAAACTGGGCAAAGCAACAAAAAGTATCTTGTCACTATTGTTCCATTTATATTTGTATGAACACAACTTCTGTTGTAAAGCCACCGTCAAGAGCAATGTTTTGGCAGTGTAATAAGATAGAAAGGGCTTTTCAGTTGTATTTGGGTAGTTTTTGAGAAAATGCCTAGAAGTTTTGAGTTGCTAGATTCCAACAGGTTATTATGAAGTACGAGAGCATACTATGCTACACTGCAGTAGTGTATTGATCTGAATTATGTACTCACAGATTGAAAACTGGTTTCTGTGTACTGAATAGAGTTATTTTAAAATGAAAGGGAGATGGAGATGTCATAACTGTAGCTAGCTTTCTATTATTAATTAATTGCTCAGGACTAAAATGTAGCTTCTGGTATATTCAGGGCTGAGGGAATAGTACAGAGAGATGTTTTATTGTATCATAGTCACTGCTGAAAACTTTCACTGTTCATCACTGAATATAAGATGTTAGCATAAAAGTAATCAGTAATGCAAGAGGGAACCTAATTTTAAAGTATGTGGCCTAAAATTAAGTAATTAAAAAATTAGTCTGAGTTAGAGATGTTTCTGAGCTGTATCCCTGCTGCTTTTTCTGGGAAATTTGGGTCATCAGCAAAAAGCTCTCAAAGTCAGTCTGCTGCTACCAGCTGGCAAGGGAACCCTGAAAATGTGCCCAGTTTTTTTGTGAGTGAATAAATTAAACAGTGACAATATAAGTTTCTAGCCCTTGTATTTGTGGAGGGAGTTATCAAAGCATGACCTGCACACTGACCATTTACTTACTCAGTACCTCTGCTACAGCTGCTTGCCCTCTTAAAGGCTTTGCTGATCAAAAGCTGACTAGACTTAAGGGGTTTCTATTATTATTGGGAGTAATTTTCAGCTTTACTTTGCTGCTCCTTTGGTACAATTATGACAAAGATTCAAAAACAATAGAGCATAAAATCATGGCAAAAAGGCAGCAGGAAAGGGAAATTAGCTAAATAGAATGCTATACAAGTGTAAGCACATAGAGGAGATGGGTGGCTGGTGTTTCAGGAGACAGGGGCTCCTAGGCTGCTACCACCTCCTTAGGGTTTTTAACCTGACAGAAACATGTTAAACTTTTGCACTATAGAACTAGTCAGACCCTCTGGTCAGCAGAAGTGGGTTCAGCTCTTGAGTTTTCTGGGCTCCATATTGTTATATAATTATTTTTTCTTGGTTGTTTTGTTTGTTTAGGGGTTTTTAGTTTGTTTGTTGTTTGGTTGGTTTTTTTTACAGCCATTATTATATTTCCTTATTTAAAAAAACAAACATGAGAATTCATCAGAATAATGTGCTTGTTTTACTCGGATACAGTTAATTTTCCTCATAGCAGCCAATATGGGCTGTGTTTGTATTTGTGCTGGAAATGGTCATGATGACACAGGGATGTTTTTGTTACTGCTGAGCAGTGTTTGCACAGAGTCAAGGCTTCTCACCCCACCACACCAGCAAGGATGCTGGGGTGGGCAAGAGGTTGGGAGGGGACACAGCTGGGACCCCCAGTGACCAAAGGCATATTCCATACCATATGGCATCATGCTCAGCATATAAAGCTGGGGGAAGAAGAAGGAAGTGGGAGGACATTCAATAGTGAATGGCTTTTGTCTTCCCAAGTCACCATTATGTTTGAGGAATCCCTGCTTTCCTGAGGATGGCTGAATTAATTCCTTGTTTCGCTTTGCTTGTGTGTGTGTGTGGCTTTTACTTTACCTGTTAAACTGTCTTTTTCCCAACCCATGAGTTTTATCGCTTTTACTCTTCCAATTCTTTCCCCACCCCACCCGGGGGGAGTGAATGAGCAGCTGAGTTGCTGACTGAGGTTAAACCACAAAAAATAAGTTCTCTGTACTGACACTGCAGCTCAGGCAGATGGTTTGGAAATTTTATAGAAGGATGACTCTTCCAGACCCCAGTTAACCCCCCATCTGATGCCATGACCAATTTCACAAACGAATTGCATGCCACATGCTTGAAAAGTGAAGTATTTCAGTGAAAGAGAAACAAAATTCACCAAACACTTTGGAGTTCATCTTTACTAACAATCATTAACTATAAAAGCGGGGAAGTGTCTTCCATAAGAGGAAAAACTTGAGCTATGCCCATTTCCTTGTATCCTCCGTGGTGTGCACATGTAAATCTGGAGATCTGCTTTTCAGTGCACCTTAACCTTCCTCCACCCGTGTAGGTGTAGTGCCCCTGGGGACATCGAGGGGCAGGGAACCTCTGCCAGGCACTCCAGCTCTGGGCCATTCCTGTGCCTGCATCTTGGGATAATGATGCTTCCCCTGCCTCAAGTGCTCAAGATATTAGCACATGAAAAGTGTTGTTTAAAGCAAAGTGTTATGCTATTGTTTTGCAGAGGCTGGGTTGTCTGACCTTAAGTGTGTCAGCTAAAATCACATCTTGACATAAACATAAAAACTCAACTTGAGGAAAGGGGTAAACAAGCCAACCCTGTACAGTTGCTTTGTATTTAATATAAGATATAAATATTTTTTCTTCAAAATTCAAGATTCCTTTTGGGGTTTAACTGTTATTTTTTCCCTAATGGTGGTGATTTTGACCAAGAAAGTGATGGTGCTAACATATCTTGGAGAATTATTCTGAGTTTGCAAGTGATTCAGAATGAAAGGTATTACCTTACTATCAGTATGCTGTTGTGAAGAGAAAAATATTTTCTCAGTAATGCCTAGAAAATTCCTTTATGAAAAATAGATCTGGAATAATAAGAATTTACAGAATCTAACCAAATCAAGTTGTACACTGTGGCTGGCACAGGATTTACCAGGAGCAGGAGGTTAACAAGCACATAAAAATTGCCTCAGTGGCCCAGTCTTAGTCTCTGTATGAAACATGTACAACTTCATTATTACTGTATTTGAATAACAGTAATAAATCTCACACCTTTCAATCATGGACATTATAAGTTTGATGCCGTTGATTCTTCTTAGATTGAATGTAAACATACAGCTTTAATGATTTAAAAAAAAACCAAACCAAAATAGTCCGCTAACAAACCTAGGGCTTGTGCCCCTCTTGTTTGCAGCTGGATTGCATCTGGAGTGGGACAGTGTTAATTAGAGCTGCAGTTGGCATCTTCCAGGGGACTTCTTAGGATGGGAGAGTATGCTCCAGCTTAGCTGCCCTCATTGCACCAGGGCTGGCTGAAGTAAGAGGCAGTGGGGTTTGCATGTTGAGGAAGGGTTATCTTGTGTTTAACACACAGACACCTAAGAGAGGAGAGATTTCTATTTTAAAATAGCAGAGCACCTTGGGGTGTATGTCATGTCAGTTTCTATATATTCCCTGGATTTGCTGGAAGGAATACACATGGGGGCTCTTTGCCAATATGTAGTTTTACACATCTCCCAGTGAACTCGGATTCACACAGCAATTGGGGACTTCAGAGAGAGTTGTGAGGTTTTCTGGGGGATTTGGATTGAATTAGATTTTTCAAGTCATATGGAGGTCTTGCTAGGACATGTTATAAATATGAATTATAAATTGTCATTTGGGAAAATGGTTGAATCTACTACCTCCCACCCTTCTCTCTTTTTGCAAGTGTGTGTCTTGTAGATGTATTTCAGTGGAGTTTGTGGACAGATTGAGTGGGCCGTAACAACCCAAAATGTTTCCCATGTGTGGAAAAGGGCTGGACAAGGTATGTCTTGGAATCCTCCAGCAAATTCCTCATATAGACAGGCACTGTTGCATGAGCTGGGAAGTAACAGGTCCTGGAGGGCTTAAAAAGCAACATTTTCAGCCTGCAAGGGAGTGAGCAATAGTGACTGTGGCAGTGTGAAAACATTGGAAGCCCACAGGTTGAATGATGGGCTTTTTGTGAAGGTGTGCTCGTGTCTGTAAGAGCAAGACACAGACTTGTCCTGAGGGTGCTTCTTGCCTCCCAGGAACTGGAGTCCTCTGAGGCAGCTGCTCATGTCAAAATGGTGTAACCCTTGCTCTGTTTATAAAATCCAGCAAGTACTGATCAAACTGTAAATTTTCTGTCATTTATTCAGCCAGACTTTTTTTTTTCTCCCTCTTTAACTGTTGGGTTACTACCATATTAGCTGCTATTGCTTGACATCAAATTTAGTAGCATGGTCTGTATTTTTAAATACTTTGTGTTGTTATGATGTCTCTCTTTCTATCCTCTCCTTTTCTCATAGAAAAAACAGCAGAGAAGTTTAAGAAATTCTCTCAGAATTACACAATTTTTTTTCTGAGAAAGTATGTATTATTTTTAGTACCATTTAAACTTTTTTCCTCCTCCTTTTGCTATGTTTTAAGAGACATATTGCTGTTCTTTTGCCCTTTCCCTGCTGCCTTGAGTATTTTTAAAAAATTAGTTCAAGAGGGCATTGCAGACTTGTTAAATCTGAATTTTGGCAGAAAATTTTAAACTTTTGCTATAGCACTTCAAAGTTAGGAGGAACTAGAGTTTGAAAATTGATGCAGATATAAGATGGCATATTTAATGACAGATGTATCTATAGAAACCTGTTAAGATGCAGATTATCCCCCTGGGGAGGGGAGATCAAAACTGCCAATCTATAAAATATACTTGTTAGGGGAAGGCATGGAATCTATCTCTGTGAGCACTTTGATTGCAGGGGACAGTGTAGCAGCATGTGGCATCATAACCTAAGAGCAGACAAATCAGCTTGATGACTTTCAAAGCCAAGAATACTGCTGGAGGCAAGGGTACTCCAGTCTAGAAGAAATTAAAACATATAGAGACTGTTATTAATTCCAGATCTATTTTTGTGTAGTCAAATCTGTATGCAAATCCTTAGCATCTCATTTTGGCAGATTAATCTAAAAGTGAAGAGCGGTATGTGAAGGGAATGTAATGACAAAACACCAGAGAGGAGCAATATTGCAGGGGAAAAGATGTAAGCTGTGTACTTGATGTGAGGGGCTCTTTGTGAAGAGAAGCAAAGAATTTTGCTTATTTGCTTATTTTATTATTTTACAAGGAAGCAACACCCTTCTTTCTCTTCTTCCTTCACATCTTTCACCCGAATTAAGGTGTCCTTTTGGAATGGAAATACATGACCCACCATTGTGTTTCTGATGTGTCTCCTGTAGTTTAACGTTCTGGACATAATCATCCAAATAACTATGATTTTTGTTTTTCAAAATGCTAATCTGACATCTCATTTTAAGCATTGTGCTGGGAGTGAAAATAACTGTATGTAAAGGAAAATCAAATTACAAAACAGGTATTAGAAAAGATGGGTTTGTGCGTGTGGCTGATGGCCGCTAGGACTGTGGAGGCTGCACAAGAGTGTAGAGACAAATAACAGATTGTGAGATTAGACACAGGAGCAGTCACTGCTTTCCAATGCCTGTTCCTGTGTGTGCACTTCACAGGTGCATTGATGGGCAGGGTGCAGCACAGTGTGATGGAAATGGTTTGGAAAGACTGCATCTCACCCTAGCTCTCTCTGAACCTGTAAGTGTCTCTGAGCTGGGAGTTTGTGCCACTGTCCACATGTCAGGCCCAGCACAGGTTTGATGCTTGCTGAGATGCACCCAAGTAACAGTGTTATTTCTCCCTGCTACTGCATCTGAAGACGACTCTAAAATAGATACATCTGTAGTTTCTGCTATCCATTGATCACATTCTCGGCCTCTTTCAAATTATTTGGAGTAATCAGAGGGTACTTCTATGTTAGCAAGTAGCTCAACCCATTAGGAGCAGATCAGCACCAAACTTTGGTGCTGAGTTCTCTGTATTTACTCCGTGTACATGTTCACATCTTTTGATTTGGACTAGATTTGTTCTGGTCCTCTGGCCCAAATGTTCCCAGTACTAGGAGGGAACAAAGCCATCTAAAAGACCAGTTATTATTCCATACCCTTCAGTCACCACTAGGAAGTGGAGCACAGCTGGTGCAAATCTGGAACAGAGCTTCTGGTTTAACTTCAGTGCACACCCGTCCGAACGTACAGCCTAAAACGACATGTGAGAGGTGGGGGAGTTGCTTCAAAATCTCAATATGGCTCTGAACCAAAACTCTGCCCTAGCTGCAGCTGGAAGCTGGCAAAATGAGAATTCCCCAGCATGGAGCTTGGAGATAAAAGAAAAAAAAACCCAGCAGTAGTAGTGGGAGTAGCTATAGCTCAGCTGGCAGGAATGAGTAGTAGGAATTAGTAGTTACATAACAGCTTATTGTGTGATCAGTGTTGCAGGTGTCGGTCATCTTACTGGTATAAACGTTAGGTATAGGTGGTAGAGGTTAGACAAGATTGAGTTCTTGTCATATGTCTAAAAGGGGGACTGATGCCTATGGATTTTTTTGATTTTTAGCTTTTTGTAGATTTTAGAAGTAGCTGTAGTTAGCTCACCCTTTAGCACAGTAGTTTACACATTTACCCAGCCCTCTTACCCATTTAATATCTAGCTTTCTAAATTTCTGTAGCTTGTTTAGACTTCCCTCAAGGTAGGCCTTCTTTCTGTTTAAGAACATTTGCACCCTGGCTTGAACAACAAGATATATCATTGTCAAAGCATCCTTCAAAACCCAGAACTTCGGAGAATCTCCAAGGACTGAATGTACTGTGATGAAGAGGAAGATGAGGAAGAGGGGATCCCAGAACCCCCTAACTCAATTCCCAAAGGGGCGTGCTGAGGGACAGAACTTGGGGGCAGATAAATCTGGGATTGGTTGGGATAATACCTTAAATTGTGAAACCCCCTGGACACAGAGGCGCGCATCGTATGTATTCCCCTGGGCCTAAGGGCCTAATCAAAGGACCTGCTCATCTTATATACTAAACTGGCCGCGAGTTATTTTCTCTGGGATCTTTTCAGGTGTCAGTTTGGCCATAGCTCAGCTAGCAGGAATGAAAATCACTGTGCTGCTGCCCTGGCTGAAACAGGGTATGTCCTCACAAAAAGAGAAGCATCAACAAATGCAATGACTGATAAAATTCCTTCTCATTGCTGTGGATTTTGTCCACTATTGGCATGTGCCATTAAAACGCTAATATAAAAAGTCTGTCTGTCAGTATGAGCCTCACTGGCGTGTGGCCAGTGGCATGCCCTAGTTCTGCCCACACCTCTTGGTAGGATGGTGAGGTGCATCTTGCAGGCATTATTTCTGATCCCACCTTCCCATGGGCCCAGGGTGGTGAGAGAGGGGGGCTGGGACCTGTGGCAGTGCTGCAGTGACATTGTTTTCCTAGGAGGTTTGAGCACACTCCAGAACATGTATGCACAGGTAAGATTACAGACTTGACACTGAAGAAATTTTCCATGTTTACTCAATGAGATTTGTCTTTTAAAACTAATGGAGGACAGGATGATTGAGCATTAAACATCTTTTTACTGTGTTGAGGTAAACGGTTCACAGCATCTACTTGGGTCAGACTCTGTTCTAAACATTTCTGAGGTGCTTTACACTTTGCTTTCTGGCTGTTATTGAAAAGTAAGTGGTAGTGCTGTTTCTGTCGCTATGGAGGAACCTTCCAACCTAAGTCTACAACTAAGCTAGGAGATGTTCTGTCTACAAACTAAATCGCATTTCTTTCAAATATGTAGGTGAGCCCAGTTGCATAGGTTTGCTCCATGCTGTCCAGCTGGCAGTGGTATCCCACATCATGCTCCTGGTTAGGCAGAGCTTCTCTCTGACCTCTTCTCTGTGATGCAAGCCCATCTCCTCCTCCTTTTTAAACTGTGTCACACTCTGCACACTCCTTGGAACAGAGACGGGTTTTATCTTAAGTGTCTTGACTAAGGCTGAATGCACAGTTATTTAAAAACAGCTCAGTTTTTATCTCACTTTTAGCCCATAGAATTAGCTTTACTAAGGAAGTGTGTGTAGGGTGTTAATTGTTATTGTTTCTGTGTTTCTCTATGACAAATAGGGCTACTTATTACCTTGTAACCAGATTAAAAAGTGCAGTGGAATGTAAGCAGAAGTGGTGGTAGTTTCGTACTTCTATCAGCACATGAACTCTAGAATTGGTTGTTTTGTTGTACCTGATCTTCGTCCTGGTTTTGCTTATATGAAAAAATATAACTTGTGTAAACTCTTTCATAGGAGGAGTAACAAATACTGCACAGTATCAAAACAGGCTCATGGTCTATGATCCTAAGCAGGTGGGTATCTGTGTTGTATGTTTTTTTCTCAAATGTTTTGCTTCAAACAGGTCTCCTGGCAAATACATACAATGATTAGTAAAGCTAAAAGCACTGACCATTTGAATTAGTGGTGTTTTAAATTCACTGTTTACTGATGTGTGAATTTAGCAGAGTGATGGAGACCCTGATGACTTATTATGTTTTTTAAGCCTGTAGGCGTTAGAACCATCTAGATTAAATACAGAAATGTGCTTTAAATCCCCTGTATTTGTCCGTATTTATTTTGCTTGTTCATTTTTTTTTTGTAATCCAGCAGCCTTGGGCAACTTATACCCTAAGTCAGTGTCCCAAAACAGCTCCGTGTCATTGGCATTTCTGCTTTGAATTGCATATATGAGCCCTTTTGTTTCCTGTATGTTTTGAGAACTGTACTACGTGACTGTGACTTACTCTGCTGCCTGCAAGGGTGACTATCATTTCATTACCCAAGCACCTAAAATATCTTTTAGGGATTATTTCATACATTATGTATGTGTTTTGATTAGGTTAGCATGGCTCAGTAACCATTTCAGAGGGTTAAGGCATGGTTATGCCCTCTTGCTTGTATTAGGAATTAAAAGTCCTAAGCTTGCAATCAGAGTTGCATAGCCTGATTTACACCCATGTGGAAGATTTTGAATTTGCTGATTGTAGGACAGGGGCTTTGATTGCTGTATTTGGAACCAAATTGTGCCCAGAGATACTTCTGTGTGGTTCCCACTGACTTTTTAAAGCGTAGCACATATAGGGCCTGAAGCAGAAAGCAGGCAATGGCACATCTTTCTTTTTGAGGTGCAGTTTTATGCATCGACTGTACAAATGCTGACTGTCCTAAATCCAAGAAGTAATTACAGGCAGCAATCTTATTTTGCTTTTGAGGGGGACACACATTTAGGTACTGTGTCTCTACTGTGTATCTGTCATTTAGATTCTTTACTTGCTGATGTGAAAGTTGCACCCCAAAATACCAGTGGCAGGGCTGCTTCAGCGTGCCGTGCTGACAGCGAGAAAATCGGCCTGGCACGTAAGGAGTTACAGAGGAATTGTGTGCCTGCATTCTTCAAATGAGGTCCGCTTCATGTTTGTACACACAAGCTCTTTTTAAAAATTCTGCTGGCATATTGTTTACGGTGGGTACTGGAAACCATCACATCTGCTTGCATCTCGCACAGAATCTCAATAACTCTATCATTCAGCACCAGCGTTTGCTTCTGCGCGAGGCCTTTGTGGCGAGTCGATAATGCCTGCCATCTGCCACAGAGCACACAGCTACCTGCCAACAAGCCGGCTGGGGTGACCTCTGCTTCCCCACCACTGATTAGTATTCACACACCGGCTTATTAGAAATGACCCCACCAGGCCCCTCTGTTTCTTTGCCTTTGCAGCGCTTTGCGGCTCACCTGGCAGGCACTGCAGTGGAGGAAGCTAAAGATATAATCAGGGGATGCAGGCAGGCTTTCCAAAGCAGATGGTGTCTATAGTCTGGTGTTAAGAGACTGGACTACTAATGCAATCATTAATGCCTAATATTCAACTATTACACATTGAAATGTATAGCTATATATTGTGGAGGTTAAAAGGCAGAAGTTTTAGAGGCTCTTGAGTTCCCACAAGTGGTAGCACATGTGTCACAAAGAATTTCCTCACAGATTTTAACTTCCTCCACTTAAATTAATCTAATCTGTAGCCAGGTTGTTTGATTTGGTAAGCAAAGCAGGAGCAATTGTTTTCTTGGGTTTAAATACTGTGCTTTAATCCCTTATCTTCCATGTCTTCTTGCTTCTCCCCATAACAGGTAGAATTCCTGAAATATTGTTAAGAAGCAATAAAAATATACAAAAGGATGTTACTTTGTAAGTTCCCACAAACAAAGGGTTAACATTAAACCAAATACATGAATCATTTGAGAAGATTCTTTAGGAAATTATTTTTCCTTGTTTCTTCATTCCCCAAGGATAAGATCAAATAAGCTTCTGAATAAAGAAACGTAGAAGAATCTCTCATCTCATAACAGAGCTCATTGGTACAGATAATTCTGGCACTGTATACAGAGCAGACATCTAATAGTCAGGCTTAAGTAGCATTTGCTACAGAGTTATAAAGTTAAAAAAAAAGACTTTTGAAAGCTGATGATCTAGGCAGAAATAATACAGAGCAAGAACTACTATTAAATTAATGAATTTAAATGTGAGAACTGTTAACCACATGTTGAAAGTCCAGTACATCTAGTCAGTGTTATAACCAAGACACGTCTAGCTTGTGAACAACACAAGTATGTGCACTTGTGATTCCAGACCAAAGGTAAGAAGAACATCAGTAAAGTGCTACTGTTTCTTGTACTACTAATACAGATGTGTCTTTGAGCAGTTCTCTCTCAAGTTCTCTCTTCCTCTTTCCAGAATAAGTGGTTAAGCCGTAGCCCAATGTTGCAGAGGAGAGTGTATCACTCCATGGCAGCTGTCCAAAGGAAACTTTACGTGTTAGGTGGGAATGATCTCGACTACAACAATGATCGGATCCTGGTCCGGCACATAGACTCCTACAGCATAGATGCTGACCAGTGGACACGTTGCAACTTCAACATGTTGACAGGTGAGTATTGAACACCAAAAGGGGAACTTGCTACTGTTGAAGAGAAACACCAGTTCTTTTCCCTTTAGATGCCTTTAGAATTTGGAACTACATGACTTTTGCTGCAATTGTTTCTGATTTATGGACAGTCGTCAGCCAACAAGACATTTTTGATTATGGTTCTGGCACTCAGTGGTCTACAAAACCTTTGTGTTAGCACATTGTACACTAAATTTTTAAGAAGGTGCACATAAATTTAATTTAATGAAGCAGTAAAAAATAATTTGTCATAATATTACCAGTCCTGTGTTTTGATTCTCCCGAAGCTTGCCCACAGTCATAGATTTAGCTTCCTGAATGTACTGACTGATGCATCTCTACCATGATAACATAATTTTGTAGTGCTTTCTACTGGAGTTACAGGGCAAAGATTTCACTCAACTCCATTAAGCCTCACTTATTTCTAAACAGTATCTTCTTAATCAAATACCGAAAAGGAGGTGTCCTTGTTGGAATTCTGTCGAGTCAGGAATGAGTTGAGCAGCTCAGTTAGCTAGAGGATCTGTAAAATTCTTCTTGACTTTCACTAGGAAGAACTGTTACAGCCAGAACTTGCAAAGCAGTGCAACTCTCTGTCCCTGCCATCCAGTCCACCAAAGTTCACCTCCACTTGATACAATTCCCAGATGTACTACCCCCTTGAATCCCTGGGAGAGATATAGAGTCAGAATGGTTTGGGTTGGTAGGGACCTCAAAGATCATCCATTTCCAAACCCCCTGCCATGGGCCAGGACACCTCCTACTAGACCAGGCTGCTCAGACCCCATCCAACCTGGCCTTGACCACTTCCATGGATGGGGCATCCACAGCTTCTCTTCATATCCTATTCCAGTGCCTCACCACCCTCACAGTGAAGATTTTTTTCCTAATATCTAATCTAAACCTACTCTCTTTCAGTTTGAATCTATTCCCCTTGTCCTGTCACTACATGCCCTTGTAAAAAGTCTCTCTCCAGCTTTCTTGTAGACTCCCTTCAGGTACTGGAAGGCCACAAATAAGTCACCCTGAAGCCTTCTCTTTTCCAGGCTGAGCAGCCTTTCCTTGTAGGAGAGGTGCTCCATCCCTCTGATCATCTTTGTGGCCTCCTCTGGACCCACTCCCACAGGTCTGTGTCCTTCCTGTGCTGAGGTCCCCAGAGCTGGATGCAGCACTACAGGTCAGGTCTCACCAGAGTGGAGTAGAGGGGCAGGATCACCTCCCTCGACCTGCTGGCCAGGCTATGAGGCAGGCATGTGACACATTCTTAGAGTAGCACCAACAGTAGCTTTGCACAAAAGGTTGGATTTCCAGGGCAGCACAGCATTAATGTTGTGGCCGTTCTCTTGTGCAGCAAACTTGAAGCTCAGTTACTAACTACTGGCTGCCAAAAAGTTTCAGCTCAGACTGCTATAGGAGGCCTACAACTGAGCCTACCTCACTTTTCAACCTTTTTCATTTGGTATGGCAATAATTTCTGAGATCTACCACTGAAAAGGATACAAAGGCTGTAGGAGCCTAACTTAGAAGCTCAAGGTAACTAGAAACGCTGTGTCAGAGAGATGAACATCTGACAAATAAGGCAGTCATCTTAAGTTGTTTTCTGCCTGGTAGGTTTAAAACTGCTCTAATGGCAACTTTGTTCTTTTAAGATATTGCACTGGGTTTCATAATTTCTGGGATCTGGAAAAGGCTTGCTTGGTTTCTGAGTCAGGCCGTTAGAGTTCTTGATGAACACTGAGAGGCACAGATTAGAAAGGAGTTACGCATTGTCAAAAAGAACCAGTTTTTCATCTCTCTTTTGCTCACCAGTTAATTATTTTATTATCTGGAGGAACTGACAGCCTTTGATAAGGATGCCATCTGATTTGCAAGTGCAAAACCCTGATTCTGGAGCTGACCCTGTCCTGCTACAGATAGCTGCCTCTCCATAAACTGCAGGGTTGTTTCCACAACCTGCACCTTAAGAAGCCATCTAAGCCTTTCTTTCTGTCTGTGCAACTGGCAGTAAATGTTGGCCTGTTGCACTGTGTCGTGCAGATTTTTCTAAGGCTGCATTTACCCTTCAAAACTTCCAAACTTGTTCAGGAGACTGTTGCCATGGGGATGAACTTGCGCAGCAGCTTCTGCCTTTTTCACCATAGTTGTACCTGGAGGAACGGTGTGGGGGAACAGGTGTGGGAAGCACATGAGGGGCGCTCCTCACTCTCAGCCTCAGTGTCTGTTGGGATGTTCATGCCTGATGGTGGCTGAGAGGCAGGAGAGGACTGTGCCTGTGGGCTGTGAAGCTCGTGGATGTGTATGCAAACCGGTGCCATTGAGAAGAGAGTGGATGGTCCCTGCACTGACACATTATTGCTCATCTGGGGCATCTCTGGGCAGCAGCACTGTACAGGGCTCCTGTGTAGAGCAAGGAACAGCCCTCACACTTCACCTTCGCTCCAACATGTTGTGAATTCTGAAACAGTCAAGTTACTGCCAGGTACATTTGCATCCTATTACAGAACTCCAGCATTTGGTGTTAAAAGGGTTAATTAAACACTGAAAATGGTTTCTATTTCCTTCCTTGCTTTAGGTCAAAATGAGTCTGGAGTTGCAGTCCACAATGGTAGAATATATTTAGTTGGTGGCTATTCGATTTGGACAAATGAGCCTTTGGCATGTATCCAGGTGAGTGATTTATGCTTCTTTTAAAGTCTTTTCCAATAATTTTGCAAGGATAAGTTTTGCACAGAGGTTATTAAAAAAGGAAAATACATGTGAAGTGGAGAGATTAAGGATATTTCTTATGCAGCTACTGAACCTGCATAAACACAGAGAGGGAATATTAAAAATGCTTCCAGATGAGCCAATAGATGCAATTCCTCTGAGATATTCCAGTAAACCAGGGTTGAGTCGTCTTTCCTTTGGCAAGGTTTGGATAAAATAATGTGTATATATTCACAGGTTACACAATCAAGTTCAAAAGAAGAAGGGTTACAGAAATGGATGACAAGACATGGGCTAAGAATTTTTCAGCCTGTCTTGCCTCTTTATTTTTTTTCTTTGCAAGTCGTTTTTCTGAAGGGCAGCCAGAGTTAACGAGTTGTTCCTTGACTAAGTTCAGTCAGCCTGCAACCTGCCCTCATACTGACTGCTTTAAAGCTTCAGTGGAAGGTTTTTGATCCCTGCTCTCCCATCTTGTATAAGAGCAACTCACCTACAGATCCATGGCTTTCTGGTATTCCTGTACAGAAGTCAGGAATTCTTATTTTTCTGCATGTTCCTGAGTGAAGCAGTTCTGCATCACAGCCATCGCTTTGTGACATCTCAGTTTCTGCCCTTTTGTTGATTAAACAACATTTTCATTAACTTCCTACTTTTGGGGGTTTAGGATTTCTCCTCCAGACTGTCCCCATAAAGTAAGGCTTAGCATAAGAAGGGAATACGTTAGGATGCTGAGCTGCTGGTCTTATAATGAATTAGTAAAACACACTTATACTATGACTAGAACATGGTTTTTAACTGTTTATCTTGCATGATCTACTCTTTACAAAGTTGTTGGATACTATACCTAACTCTTTGTTGGAAAAAGTCATTCCGAGTGGCTTCAGTAACAAACACTAGCTGACAGACAGTGCTTTCGATGGAGCAATAGTGCAATATAGAGGTGGTGGCTCTACTCCTCCAACGGGCTCATTTATAATCAACAGGTACTCTGCAGTATTGCACCTGGGTTTAAATGTGGCTTAGTGACAAGTAAAAATGATCCTGGGATCTTGCTGTCTTAAATGGACATTTGTCCACATCCCCAAAGTAGTTGTGAACTGGCAGCCTGCCTGACAATCCCCACATTAAAGGAAAAAGCAGTATAATGAGCGATTTGGCAGAGCTGTGTGTGCTGCCCCTTCTCAGCTGCTGGCAGAGTGCCTGGCTTTAACCAGCATAAGTAGCCCTTTTATCTTCAAATTGAGGAAAACTGAGGTTGTTTTCTCCTTTGGAAGAAAAGAAATACACCTTTCCTATATACTTTTACTTTCTTTAAGTCAGTCATTTATTTGGCATTTCTATCTTCTATAGAGCTTCCGTGCTCCTTATGTACCACCAAAGCCGACAAATGATTTCTGCTCTGTGCCAGCAGGAGCCCTTCTGTGCAGAGTAACCCACTTGCATGGCTGCACATTCTGCTGCCAGAAAGCAGGATCTAATGACACTGTTTGCTACTGAGTGCCTGAGCACTCAGGTTTTGGTTTGGTTGATGAAGACAGCCAGTGGAGCACCAGACCACCAGTACAATCTAAAACTTATCTGAAACTACCTTTCTGTTGGGATCAATAGTACATACATGTGGTGTGTGCCAGCAAATTTGTTTCAGCCTTCTTTTGTGATCCTGAAAATATTTTGTATGCTTTGACCTGCAGGTGCTGGATGTCAGCAAGGAGGGGAAGGAAGAGGTGTTCTATGGGCCTACGCTCCCCTTCGCTTCCAATGGAATAGCTGCATGCTTTCTCCCAGCTCCGTATTTCACATGCCCCAACCTTCAGACTTTGCAAGTGCCTCACCACAGGATTGGCACAATGTGAGACACTCCTTGTGCTTCAAAGAATCAGAAGTGGAGGGGGAAAACATCAATCCCTGCGTATAGAAGGGTTTCTCTGGGTCAGTAAGAATCAACCCACACGGGCTGCTGCTTTACCATCACACATTTGTCTTAAGGTCAGATCACAACAAGCAGGAAGGACGCTACAAAAACTGTCTGCAGTTTCTCTCCTCTGCCTCAGATGTAGAAGCACGTACATGAGAGTGTTTGGCATTTTTGCTGGTGACTACTTGCTACTTGTCTACTTCATTTCCTTATGCAACTTTGTAAGGCATTGTGGATGCCCTCAGCTCGTCCTGGGCTGCTTTTTTTTGGGTCTTTATGTTCAGTTGTTCACCAATGGCGCTTTCAAAGACGATAGAAAGCTCTGTTTATGTTGATAAAGATGATATCATACTCTGGTAATTATGCAACTTACTCGATACCTTTGGCAAAAAGAATAACAAATGTGTTGACTTCCAATCCTGAACTCTGTCGTTTACAGTTTCTCATTTAATAATACTTCATTTTAAATTTAAATACTTCAAAACAGATTAAAACAAAGCTAAAAAGCAAAGAAGCCCTGTAGGATATGGGTAACAGATAAAAATTGTCTCAGCTGAAAGAGAAAGAAACTGAAGCCTCATGGTTAAACTAAAGTCTGAACTGAATTTGTTTGTCTGAGAATCTAAATACTGTTTGGGATGTCATTTACCAAGGTCTACTATCAAATAAATGTTACCTTCTGTCATATGATCAATTCTTCCTGACAGCTGCAGTCTTTTAATGGTGGAGATCAGCCTCTTTACTGTATAATTAAAATGTGCCATTTACTTAATATTTTTAATATCCAGTTTGCAAGGGGTCACCACATTTACAATTATCAATGAACAGTCTCATTTTGTCCAACATATGGTCCCACAAATCACTGGTCTCCAGAGGCTAAACAGGTGTAGAACAATGTCAATATTTATTTATTTATTCTTTCCGTTTATATAGTGTGTCTCCTTTCCATTCTCCAGGCATATGCCAGCTCACAACAAATACTCTAACCTGGTATATTTTGATTTTGCTTGGCTACTGCAGCCCCTGTCTCTTATTTCTGTGTTTTATTTACATATCTAACAAACTTTTCAATGTTTGTAAATACTAACCAAGCATGTTATTAAATCTTCCTCTATTTCTGATTTGTGGGTACTCTTCACTTCTCTGCTTTACCTACTGATCAGCTCCCTGCCACTGTGCGGTCTGAGCAGACCTGACAAATTCCTACTGATGGTCCCACAAATGCCACCTGCAGAATATGCTGTGGCAGTAGCCCGTGCCTGCTGGACAGGAACAGGTTGGGTTTTGTCCAGGGAGAAGTGTTTTCAAATCAAATGCTTCTTTTAACTTCTAAGGGTCTGGTTACTGGGAAGTGTCACCATTTCTGTCTCCTGCTGGGCAGTGTACTCATGGAACATCACCTTTCCTTTTCCAGTACTTATCAGGCTAGAATGTTTTATGGTGTTTTTTTTTTTTTTTGCTAAGCTTTCTCACTCTCATTGCCTAGAGAAGAGGTGCAGCTGCACAGTCTTTGCCTGGTGCACTGACTTGAGTTGCTAACATTGCCTCCCTCTGTGCACCAAGCAAGCCTACGTCCAGGCAGTACTTTTCTCTATACTGCATGAAAGCTGTATAGGCTGTACATGAAGATATATTTTAGTTTCTTGGTTTAATTTGTTTGATCTCCTGGAAATCTGCATGCAAGGGACGGCTCTTCTAACAGGCCATTTACAATTTAGAAATTGTTTTCCTGTGTGAGCTGCAGGGCCCGAGCCCGGAAACTACTCCAACTTTGACTTATGTGTGGTTTTCAGGGATACAAGCATATTACACCTCATTCTCAAGAGGAGGGCAGCTAAAATAATCAAAACATGTATGCAGGGGCTTTGAGCCTCATCCTGGAGGTATCACACCAGGTGGGTGATCAGCTTTTGCTCCGGGGTCAGAACTGACATATACTTCCTATTTTGCAGGTGGTGGGAGGATTAATTTCTCAGCCTTTATAAAGCCCAGTGCACTTTTGGCAATAGTGCAAAATAGGAATCTGTATGCCTTAACTTACTTTGGAGGGTTTTATTTCTAGGCCTCATAGCTTACCACAGTTGCAACTATGGGATAATTTCTAAACTGCTGCTCCTGGAGAACAAGGAGAGGGATTACGATGGATCTGGATGACTGAGTGGTGACAGAAAGCAGCAACAGTGACCCGCATTTGAGAAGCAGAGGTGGGGGCAGCTTCCTTATGCAAAGCAGCATGTGCTCCTTGGTTCGAGGTCTGAAAGGCAAGAAAGTTATTTATCATGTTTGTTCTGCCCTTTAGACGCTTTTACTGCTCTGCTTGTTATCACCAATTGTCTGTACTGTGAATAGCAGTTCTAAACAGCTGTGCAATTGCATTATATTAGTTAGGGGTACCTCTGCCACAGAGCCTCAGGACAACACATATGCTCTTATTAGTGTCAGGATTCTGCTCTGGCTCTTAATCATCAGACTCCACTGATTACTGAGAAGTCCCTCTTAGCCTCTAAGTTTTTGTGTCACACTTTCCTATCTGTGTCCTTTTGCTTTTGTTGCAGGATCTACAGGACAGATGGGTGTGCTTTGCTGCATCTGAAGTCAGAAAATGCCACATAGCCCTTGGCAGTTGAGCAAAACCTGGTTAGTTATTGCCAGGTAAGAAAAGAATGGTGTGGATGCAAGATCAGAGAGCGAGCATCCTGCTGTGGCTGAGGGGGTCTCAGCTGGGGAGAAGTGGGGGTGGGAGAGCAAGGATGGCTTCACCTGCCACCTGCAGCTGTGCAGGACTCCAGCCGGCAAAGGCTGCCCAGTGAGCTGAAGTTGCTCAGTCACCATGTCCTCACTCTGACTGAGTGTCTCAGGCTTCTGAAACTGCCACAGTTGCAGGTTCCTGTGAGTGAGCTCCGGATCTGCCTCTAAATTTTGTACCATTTTTGGCAAACATACAACTCTGAACCCTACCTTTGTCCCTACCAGGCCTACCAGTTTTGGTTCATACCTCTGAAATGCAGTTTAGCTCAGTTTTTCCACAGAGCCTTGAGGTTTTGTTACCGGAGTCTGATCAGCACAGAGTGACAGCTTATGCCAACACAAGTCTTTCATCCAGCTGGGAATGTGCAAGGTAATAGGGCAGGTTGCAAACAGGGAGAACTCACTCAGGGAGTGCTTCAGGGAAGGTGTCCTTACAAGTCAACAATGCAGCAGCAGTTACTGTCAAGTCTAGAAGACAGTCCTTAGATTTACACATTACAGTTACTTAAATTTGCAGCTAACACTTTTGGGCCACAAGGTCTTGAGAGCTGTACTGAAGAGCTGTTCCCTGATCTCCTCTTTTGGGCCACTCCCCTTATGAGTAATATTCAATCCTTTATATAGCATACTTAACCTTTGAGTCCTAAAATGTGTTTTAACAGCTCTTCTTAGCTATAAATAACCACAAAGACATCAGCTGCTTTGTGCTTTTTATTTAAAAAATACCTAATTTGCACAAGGAGCAGCACCGACAGCCTCTTTGGCCCCTTTAGTGTCTCTAGGTGGTGACCAAAGCCACACTCACATGTTATCAGCAAGTGTGCAGCAATTCTGTTTCTGTGCATTAATGGTTTTGTAATCCTTGCATTTCTAGTTGCAGCTTATGATTTTCTTCTTAATTTAGCAGGTTTTGGGCAAAGTACCTGTCTCTCAGAATAGCTGAAACTTTTGTAACTCTTTTTCCTTTAAGTTTTGCCTTCCCCAGTTACCCTCCCCCAGACCTGTACAGACACTTAGTACATCAGTTGCAGAATCATGGAGAAATAGATAATTGAATATTCACACATGCAGAAACAACACAAGCAGAATGTGGAACAATGTGGAAACAAGCGCGAAAAGAGGCGGCATCTGTTTACTGAAAATTAGAATGTAGAATAAATTAAGAGGGCAAGGTTAAAACACTTCATCTGCAGGCCGAGTTTGTAGGGGAGGAAGACTTTGCAGGAAGTTTAGCACATAGACCATATAAAGGGCTTATGCAGTTTTATTTTTGCAAAATGGATTTCCCTCACCCCCCCCTCCTCAAGGACGTGTTACAAAGGGATAAGAAGTGTCCACATAAAGAATGGTTTTCCAATAGAGATGATTATATATAGCTGTTTCACAGTAATGCTAGAATTAAAATGCTGAAAATGTTAATGGTGCAATGCTTCAAGTACTGAAGAACAGAGTAAGTATTTTTAGCAATACCCTCAATTCATGAAAGTGAATGCTGTGCTAATTTTTCCACCAGTGCCTATGCAGGTCATCTTGGGTCTTTCTAGAACAAATAAGAAATTTTAGCTTGCATTTTTAATGCCTGTTTTGGTGTCATTCTATAGGGAGGAGGGTAGATTGAGGATGGTGTTTGATGGACTGAGAAGTGCAGTGAATTTGGCTGTGATGTGCAATTATTTTGCTGGCATTTCCAAAGGCCTGTAAAGATACCACACCTATGAATATAGGGTCTGAGTTTTTACAATATTTTTGTTGCTCTATACATACCTTCACACTTTACATTATACACACTACATTATATTCACACTATACATTAAGCCTGCAAAAGGTTTACCATTTAAAAGCTGCTCAAGTAGGCAAAAGCCATATCCTAGTCATTCATCATAAAACAAGCTTAATTATGCTAGGACATATTGACACTGCATCAGATTTTTAATCTTCAACATAATTTTATAACCATTGCTAACAGATGGGCTGATTACACTGAATTTGAGTTTTAAGTAATAGTTAGAATTTCTAAAATATGATTAACCTGGAAATACCCATTGCATACATAATTTTCAAAAGCTACTGAAAGAAGGAGAACCAGAACACAATAAAACCTCTTTTCTGTTTCCTGAGGGAAATGCGTTGCATTTAAGTGGACAGTTATCAGAGTTCCTTAAATGGCCAAGTAGTGTATGCTATTGGCAGCTCCTTTTCTGTGCAATTACAACAGATATGCAGAACCTTATTCTTTCTATAGGTTTGCTGCTCTTATTCCAGCATAAAAGGTGTGAATTTTTCTATTTCAGAAGCTATTTTATTGAAACAAGTGCCTTCTCCCTATTTTTTTTGTCACTGAAAATGAAAGCAAGGAGTAACTTAAATTACCGTGTTTCTGCTCTTTAATAACAATAACAAATGAGAAATTCTTATAAAATAGAGGTACAACTTTGTGGGACTAATGGAAGTTGCATGTGAATTCTGAACAGAAGGTGTCTTTTTTTTTAATGTTATCATCATAAGGTTACTAAAGGGAAGATAAGCCAGACTTCTCTCTGTCTGCCATTGTTCATAATATGCTGGACATCTGTTTCATAGCACAAGGATGATAATGGGTCAGAGGTGACTGGTATCCTGAATTCTGGAATAGGAAAAATATAAAAATGAAATACTGTCTATTCAGATCTCAGTTCTATATATTGCAGAAAGAAAAGGGTTGTAGTAGTCCTCTTACATCCTGGAATAGTCCTCTGGCCAACGAGGTCAGGATAGAAACTGCTCACAAGGCACATGCCCATGCCCTTCACACAGGTCTCCTGTCAGCATTATTAGCATTTCTAAATGAAGGGGGACACTGGTCACATACCATGTACCAGGCTTGGGGGAAAGAAAGCTTATTGAAATTAAATATTTTGTTAAAACTCCACTGACAAAAGTGATCCCATAGTTATGAGTAATTGGTTAAGATTTCTGCTAATTTTGGCTGGAGTAGAGTTAATGTTTTTCACAGTGGCTGGTATGGGGCTGTGTTTTGGATTGGTGCTGTACACAGGTTTGATAATATACAGATGTTTTTGTTACTGTTGAGCAGGGCTTACACAGAGCCAAGGCCTTTTCTGCTTCTGGTACTGCCACACTGGTGAGGAGACTGGGAATGCTTGGGAGGAGGCACAGCTGGGACAGATACCCCAATTGACCAGAGGGATATTCCATACCATATGACATCATGCTCAGTATATAAAGTAGGGGAAAGAAGAGGGGGACATTTGGAGTGATGGCATTTATCTTCCCAAGTAACTGTTACATGTGATGGGGCCCTGCTCTCCTGGAGATAGCTGAACACCTCCTGCCCACGGGAAGGACTGAATTAATTTCTTGTTGCACTCTGGTGTTGTGCACAGCTTCTGCTTTTCCTATTAAACAGTCTTTTATCTCAACCCATCAGTTTTCCACCTTTTACACTTCCGATTCTTTCCCCAGTCCCAATGGTGGGGGTGCGAGCAAGTGCCTGCGTGGTGCTTGGCTGCTGATTAAACCACAACATTCAAAATGGCTTAATGCCACTAACTTTTCATTATCTAGAAAGGTTTGAATGCTGAAATTTCTCTGAACTAGGTACTCTAGCTACATTTTCAGCATGTTTTCTCCATCAGTTGCAGAATTTACGACTGCAGTAAATGTCTGTCCTTGCAAGCAGTGTTACTTTTAGACAAGATACTGTGAGAGATTCTTTCCTTCCAAAAAGTAAAATGCTGCCCTAGTGCTACAAAAATGCAGGCCAAAGGAAGAGCCTATAAAAGCAGAAATGAGGATGCCATTTATGGTGATGCTTCAGACCAAAATTGTGGCAATATAAAGCTGTCTTGGTGGTGACCTCTTAGTAGAGTCAGCCCGCTCACCTGCAGCGTGTGGCTTTGGCACGTCAGATCTGACTAACTCAGACCAATGCAGTCTCTAACACACTGTCTTGCACCCAATAGTGGTTTGCCTTCCAGCCCTTTGCTAATACTGAATGCTTCTGTGAGACAGCAGGTTGATGGTCAGCACTGCCTTCTGCAGCAGCATCTGTGGGCAGGTGCCAGCCAGAAAGAAGAGAATGAAGGAAAGACCCCAGTAGGGTTGTTAGGAATGGTGTTGCTCCAAGCCTGCGAGAGGACACAGAAGCCTGAATGAGCTGGGAAAAGAAGAACTGCAGCGATGTCCATCCGTCCAAATGTAGTTAGATGGGTAATGTTTGAACATTTAAGCAAATACGTCAACAAGGTCAGTAAATCATAGAATGGTTTGTGTTGGAAGGGTCCTTTAAAGGTCATCTAGTCCAACCCCCCTGCAATAAGCAGGGGCATCTTCAACTGGATTAGGCTGCTTAGAGTCTCATGCAACCTGACCTTCAGTGTTTCCAGGGATGGGGCATCTACTACCTCTCTGGGAAACCTATTCCAGTGTTTCACCACTCTCATCATAAAAAATTTCTTCCTTATAACCAGTCTGAATCCACCCTTTTTTATTTTTTAAACCAAACTGTTCTAAAACATTGCAGAAAGCTTTAATTTAAATAATGTTCATTGTCTTAAGCATCTTTTATACAGACAGCATATATGTTAGACATAATATATAATTTAATTTTCAGGGTTTTTTTTCTATATTGTACTTAAAATCAGGATTTTCTTCTTTCCTCCTAATTGGTTTTGGATTGTTGTTTTGGTGTATGCTTGGTAAGTCAGCCTAGTCTAGCACTTTGCAAGCCTTCCTCTCATTAATATTATCAGAACTATCAGTCATATCTGCAAATGTCCGTACCAAATAAATAGACCAAACCAGATTGCCCATTTTTGGCAGTGGTTGATGAATATGATGCAAAATGCAGTATTTCTGCTCACATTAACTTTGTGACAGAGAAGAATGATAATTTCCAAACTGTTTAAATTAGTTTCTCATGCACCAGGAGCTGCTGTGCATTTACATAAAGTCCTGTCGCTTTTTCAGAAACTTCCAACCACTAGAGAGAGTATTAAATATGTCTTTAACAACCTACTAAACACATCATTAAATGCTTTGTTGTAATATCTGCTCCATCCTTTAAAAGTCACAGTTTTTACTTTTAGGAAGTCATACTACAGTAAGGCATTCGTTCTGTATTCTACTGGGTAGTAGGACTCAAATCCAAAGACATCTTGATCTCTCTTGAGACGGGGGGTATTCTTTTTTTTTTTTTTTTTAAGAAAAAAGCATTTTAGCAGCACAGTCCTCCTGAGATGAATAAAACTCCCAGGTACAGAAGCTTACAAGAAGCTACAATGCAAATTCAATAAGTCACTTTCATAATGAAAAGACCCTCTATGTTCTGCACTGTTAAGTAGCCTAAAGAGGCTTTTAGTTACTGCATTATCTGAAGTACCGATAGCCGATTTAGGCAAGAAGATTATCTAGTTCAACTTGATAAGATTACTGTGACGAAAGAGGAGCTGTTCTGAACAAGATTTTAGGGATTTTTGTGGAGCTATTAGACACAAAAATAATCTTTCCTTTCCATTAACACCGTAAAGTTAAAATGTGAATAACTTTAAAAGTAAGAGCCCGTTCACCAGTGTTGCCATTAAGGGCAGACTTACCACTCCCAAAGTCCAGTAAGTAGTTTCAGAAATACTGATTATCGAGAGAAGTGAAAAATGTGGATACCACAGCCATTAATAAAAGTTTAAGAAAAGAAAATACAGAAAAAGTTACAGAGCTAGATCCATCCTGGAAAAATCCATAACATGGCAAAATATTTGAAAAATCCAACTTTTCAGGCAAACAGGAATAATGATTAGCCTATGATCAAATGATGATTATTTCTATTAGAAGTTTATCTTCTCTTCTTTTTCCCCTCACACTTAGTCTAACTTAAGTGGATAATTAACAGTGTCATGGCTAATGAAAAGATCATAGCATCCCTGGAAATTATGGGTTAATTTTAAGAACATAGTATTGAAAAGGGAGAGAAAGGGAAATATGAACCTACCTTTTCTTATATTACCCACAAAGACAACAGAGAGATTTTACACTGGAATCCGAAAGACTTAAATGTTTTAATACAGGTGGAAGATTAAGACAACTATATACATTCTGTGCAACATAAACACAAGCTCTCTCTTAAAAACACTAGCTCCATCATACTGGCACAACTGCTAGTGAATAGACTGTATTCAACAAGTTCTGTACTAGAGAGCACAGGTTTTTCTTATTCTGCTAAAATAATAAATTAGAAAGTACAAAGTTAAGTTTTTCTTATGGACAAACTGAATAAGATTTTCAAAAGTACACTGTTAAGAGGCACAGGTCTCAATGTGAACTGAGTTGTGAAATTAATTCTTTGAAATCCTGTCTTGTATGTTGCAATACAGGCTCTGTTCATACAGACATTTAAATATGTAATAAATTAGCTGTATCTTTCAGTTGCCATCCATCAGTATATTGAGTTATTCTTCAGATGCATGACAATATTAAAAAATACCACCGAAATTTTTAAAATTAATACATAAATTGGGGGGAAAAAACAACCACAAAAGTGATAAATGTCTTTCCATTGTAAGATAAAAAACTTGTCTACTGTGTTGTATAGTTTTAGGTATTGACAGTGTCACAACATCCGAGAGGAAAGAATTAATCACCAGCACACTGCTAATCTGTCTCATTTTCCAGTTTTTGTATCTCATTTTGTCCAGCCTCTGCGAGGTAAGATAAGAGTCTTTTATAGGCTTCTCTGTTGAGAAAAGCAAAACAAAACAAAACAAAAAAATGTAACGTTATTTAAACAATCTCACACAAACTAAAAGTACATAATTCCCAAATTCATTGTTTACATAGTGGGATATTAAAACATGGGAACTTCCCCCCACCTATTCAGCTGTTTTGTTCCCTGTGAATTTTTTAGTATGGCCAGATTGGAAGAAGGATAAGGATTGCACTGTTTATGATTAGAAGTGTAGTGAAGATGCCTAGAAATCTACTTGTTTAATAAACTGCTGTGAAATAGAAATTCTTCATTTTAAAACATGGAGTTTTCCAAGGCTTAGATGAGATTAGCATTCAGACTTCATCACGTTTGCTCTCTCATTTCTGTCTATGAAATTTCTGATTCACAGCACAGCAATGTGAGCCACTGGCACTATGGTGCAGGGTGGCACTAACACAGATTTAGACCAACATCCTCAACCAAGGACAACGACTGTTTTAAAATAAACCTGGAATTCAGAAGGGAACTGTCACTCAACTGATTTTCCAGAAGAGTGCATATGTGCTGATGAGACTTTTCACCTTAGGTTCATTCTAATACTCTGCAACCTAAACAATGTAATTATTGTTAAGGTACTGTCTCTGACATTTAGGTATTATTTTCTAATTATGTATTTTTGTCATGAAATATCAACTTGAGCAAACAAAACTGAAGTTTTCATATTCGTTCCTTGCAATAACAACACTGGTCATCACCACTATAAGCAACTAATGCAGCTTCTGAACTTTGCTTTTATTTATGTATACCTGGGTTTGCACTTCCATGTCTACAGTAATTGCACAGAATAAATTAATATAATGTTATTTAGTGGCCAGGACTGAAGAGAGAAAATCAAGCATTAGTGTTCTTACAATAAAATGCTCATGGATCACCTCAGACTGTTGGGTAACGGAGCATATTATAAATACAAATTATTAATACAAAACATTGACAGATTAGATAATATACAGTTTTAAGTGATGAGGCTAAAAGAAATGTAATCAGTAATCTCCAAGCATATATTTTAGTGAGCTCAAACAACCTGCTTTCCTTCAGTATTGTATAGATTGTGGGATGAATTTTACTATAATAACAGTATTTAATAAGAACAAAAAAATTGGCTATGAAATACATTATCAAAATATGAAAAGCAGATAGTATGGAAATCCTGCTGATGTGGTACATCCAGCTGACCCTGGCTGAATTCTCTTAAATAAAAGCAAATGTATCTGTTGGTAGTGGATAATAAAAAGCGAATAATACAATTACAAAGAAGTTAAATATATTTTTTGTTAAATGGAAGATTAAAACCTTGTGACTACCCTTTAATGTCTCAAGGGTTACATCTTGCACAGCTCTATCTTTTGGACTTGTAATAGCCAAGGCCCTGTCAACACACACCTTAAAACTTCCCCAGGGTGAGGTGTCGCTAAGATCCTACCCTTTGACTAGTCCCAGGATGTGCCTTAATGTAAACACAGGGACCAGTTCCCAGCCCAGACCACACGGAGAGTCAAGGGCAGACTTCCAGTGAGCAGTACTAACAGGAGAAGCCCTTTTGGCTCGGGTGCCACACTAGGCAGAGCTTTGTAACAGTATTCGTATAGAGGTGCTGAAAGTTCAGTGCTGCATCCACACCCAGAGACACCACGCTCTGTGCAGAGCTGCTCCCCTCATGTGCCACTTCCACCATTGCCAGATGGATTCACAAGTCAAATATTTCTGTCCTAAGTTCTTGGGGGCAAATGGAGAAAGTATGAGTCTGCTGTGCCTTTTGGAGCCAGCCTTTTCTGGACACCCACAACTCTTCTATGTTTAGATTATGAGAGAACTCCTGAAATAAAGCCATGGGTATTTCTTTTCCAAGCATCTCAGATCATACTTGAATATACTATAATTTTACATATGACCCATAAAGTCCTCTAAAACAGGGACTGACAGGAAATTTATTTGGGGCAGGAATTCTTTATTCTATTTTGCAACATATGGTTTGGTGAGCAGAGGCAACCTGGCTTCACATAAATTCTGCTGGGGTGTGCAGACCCTAATATCAAAACATCTCTGGAAATATTTAGCACATATAGATGGCTTAAAATCACAAAAGGCTTGAGTTAAGGCAGATTTCTGGCTGAACACCCTTAAAAAATGACTCATTATCTGTGCTGCTGTCGTAAAACTGCTTTTTCTCAAGAGAATAAACCCCTACTGCTCATTGTCAAAAGACAATATTAAATAAAAGTCAAACCTCTGTGCAGCATTTCTTCCAAGACCTTGTTTGTACTCCAAATCCTTCAGAGACTGTGTGATTGTGGGAATCAGGCTGGTAACTAACATCTGATCCAAGACTGCCACTGTTTCTAGTATGCTGAAAACCCGGTGATCATAGACAGCGGTATAGTCCTGGATAAATTGCCTGAGGGGGACACAGAGGCATTTAATGCAGGGTCAAAACTGGATACCAAGAGCAACTGAAGAGTCTAATCAGAACAAGCAATCTGGCTGCATGGCAATTTTCATACTGTTACACTAGAATACACTACCTAGAATACTTTGTTTAAACAAAGCCATGCTTTTGAAACCGAATGCTAAAAATCCCGCATGTTTATTTTCAAGCAGATTGGCAGATTCTGCTCCTGTTTTACCAGGGCTGACTTGTTCCAGAGCACTGCACTTTGTAATGTGTCTGAATGGAAAACTAAAACATGTATTTATTATTTACTAAATAATATTTGTAAGGAAAAAAGAAAATGAACAAGAGTTCTAGATTCAAATCTGCAGAAATAATGTTGGCCTTTCTTGTAAGGCTCCACTGGATCTTTAGCAGGGTAGACCACAGGATGGAAGCACATTTGTTTGCCTTCTTGAGGGTTTGAGGTCTTACAAGATCACAGATTACATTCAAATCAGAAGTAACACCCTAGGGATGACACATCCCATGAAGGTGACAAATCACATACGGACTGGTATGCCCACAAACATCCATTCTTACTTTGGAGAGCCTCTCTGGAGCTTTCATCTAGACCTGACCTAATGCAGCAGCAGTGCTTAAGGATTGCAGAATGTCTTCAGATGTCAGGTCATGCAGCTCTTCTACTGTATCCATGTTAGAAACAGAGTTCATTTTGTGGAAGTGTGGAATAAGCATAATTTACATTATAATAATGTATCGTTGCAAAATCAAATAAAAAAAGCTAACCTTGCTATATGAAGATTCAATCTCCATTATATGCACTTCAAATTAGGCACCCACATCTTTCACAGCACCTAACACTGACCATCAGCATTCCTGAGGAGTTTTACCCATGGCAGCAGCAACATACCTCCCTACTGTACATCTTTCAAAACAGTACCTCATCCATGAGAAAGTAGGTATGTTTCCCTCTCCTAGTTTTTTCCTCTGGCTTTTTGGCCAAGCTGTGTGTAAAACCAGTGCCAAAAGTGCCATTACTTAAATACCATAAACAAGCAACAATGCAGTATGTTAAGGATAGTTAGCTATTTAAAAAAAACATGTTTGCTGTCAATTGGCTTGCAGTAGCTTCGCTGCCAATTGGCATATTTTCTGGTTACCTAAATACAGAAGTCAGCTGGGTGGCATGTTCTCCTCCTGACCCTGCTTGGCAGCCTTCTACCATGTTCTGTACAATGTCTGTAGATATTTTTTTAACTGTAAAAGAAAAATCACAAGATTCACACAGAGCTCTTGAACTGACCATCTGGAGAATGTCTTTCATGAAGACTAACATTTTTAAATGAGAAAAAAAGGTTTAATCTTACTTTGATGCAAGTGAAATTACTGTGAAAGCAGTTAGATTGGCTATAAAGAACAGAATGAGTCACAGATTTATGCAAAAGTCTTACTTTCACCACCATTATCCTTTAAACATGCAGATTTTTAAGTACACAATGGTCTTTTTAAGTAAAAGTAAAGAGATACTTACGGGAAATAGAGATTGTATTTAAATGTAAGTTCTGTTTATATTCTTTAATCATTCCTATTTATTTAAAAGAAAGAGAGTCAATAGCAGTTTATGCTGCCCTAAGTTATGTAGTTCTTGTACTTTCAATGGTGAATATTGTTCTGAAATCCACCCTAACTTGTTTTTTTAAGGGAACCAAACAAACAACCATTCACTATTTTCTTAATAATTGTTTTCAAATAAATACTCAATACTTGGCTGCAGCAGCACAAAACTTCCAGCCCATTCTAATCCTCAGGCCATTGCAAGGTAGGTGCTCTCAGCTTCGGCAGGAATGGCCGTAATGGCAAAAGAGGGAAGAAAGCTGTGTGATGATTCAGCTAATTTACTATGCACACCTTGTCCTTGAAACTGTTAAAGACCAGAATCAAAAAGTATTTTATCAGAGAAAATTCCCAGGAGAAGTCAGAAGTGAGTCCCAATTTTGCTTAATGCTTCAACTAGCAGCTTATGCACATTCATTATATAATGATAGGGTGAACAGAGTGCTTCATTTTTTAAGAAGCTAAAAATAAAGAAGTTCTTGCTATGAAACAAAGCATGCTAAAAGAAGAAAGAAGACTCAAAGATGCCTTCAGAGAGCAACATGCTACTTTTAATCCATTTATAATACCTCTTTGGGGAGAACATACGCCAGTCTTATCTGGTATCAAAGTTTTAGGTGGAAGAAAACTTCCACAGTTGCCAAGTCTAGAGGCAATTAGATGGGAAGGGTAGGGAGAAATGCTCTTCAGATTCCTGAGAAGTTGATTGGTTCATTAGAGAGCAGAAAGAGAGAAGTCCCAGACCAGCTAATGAGAAAAAAAAACCCCAAAAACCTTGTCCAGTTTAGCTGGCCAGATGATCTTACTCACCTCATCTGAGAGTCTTAAATACTGGGATGAAAGATGTTCAGCAGTAACAACATCCTGCAAATGTGGAGAAATGTACTTAAAGCAAACAAACAGCTCACCTTGTAGCTCGTTAACCAATACCATGCATTTCAACACAGATGGGAGAACTAATTCAATGTCACACAGTTCAATGCTCTTGGTTCTCTGAAGTACTTCAAGAATGAAAGCAAGAACGGAGGCCAAGCGAGGAGGTGGAGCATTGCCTTTGAACTGCATGTAGTTTTCCCTGAGAAGACAAAGCAAACCAGAACAAAGTCTATAATTTCGGTTTTTTTCCATTCAGTGCAAGCACCATATACCTTAAAATAACTGTAATATTTCAGCGGGAGGCCTATTACATAGATTTCTATCTTTATCTAGGCTCAAATAATGGATTCTATTTGTCTTAGTCTTAGCAATGACTCCCAATTTGTCAGAGGACAGTGATGCCTTCTGACTTTTCTGTTGAGAGGGAAGTGAGAAATAGAGTTATCATAATTACAGTTAAAAAGCCAAGTGTGACTATAAAAGTTAAAATAAAAAGGCAGCATCAGAACTGAATAAATGAAGGAGTTGAGATTCTAAGATCCTAAACCAACATCCATAATGTAGCTGTTATTCAACTATGTTATTGAGCTCTTGTGCTTTTGTAAACTCACAATCCAACTTGTGGTAACAGCTCTGCTGTTATACTGGTACTGTTATTTTATTTTTGACAACAGTATGTTGTAATGGGACAGCCAATGACTGCTTTTGCTCTGACAGAATTAACACAATCATCTCCAGTATAAAATTCTGGCACAAAGATAAAAGGTCAATCTGCAATAGGAGCAAATTTTAACATCACACACAGGGAATGTTCCAATTCAAACACCTTGATTTGTTATTTCTCCACAAAAGAATACAAGAATACAAACTACTGCCGGTTTGACATCAATTAATTTAATCTGAAGACAATAAGTTTAAATTGAAGCATTCCAGACAGAGGAGTGCAGGTGAAAAGAACACAGCATTTGTTCATTAGTAAGCAAGAACACTCCAAGAACCTTCAAAAAAAATCTTTTTAGATATTTAATATTAGTTACTGTTAAAACTCAGTAAGGGGTGCTCCTACACCTTTCAAATGGAATCTGACTTTCAGAGCTCTGGGTACTTCGTTGGACAGATTCAGAGCACTGAAGTTATGTGTGTGACTAGGCAGATGAAAGCTGTAACACTTTATTTCTATATTTCTTACATTATGTGGTCTTACTTTATTATTAGCAACTCCAAAATCTTCTATCCCGTTAAGTACTCTGAAAATTTTCCACAATTTTTTTGGGGTACCCTTCCACTAAAAGTGGGGTGCTACATTTATTTTAGCTCTCTGACATAAGACACTCCTGATGGTGTCGTTCCATTTCCTTTGTGTGGCAGCAATATACTGACTAGCTTCCATATGGCAAAGTGGCCAGCAAACTCTGTACCTATTTGTTTACAGACCCCGTGACTGCTTCCTGACCACCCAACAGTTTGCAAATCAGCATTGCTCACTTCTTCCACATTCTTCCCCGATCCCTAAGGAACGTTTCACATCTTAAAAATCACCAAGTGCCATTACAGCTCTGGAACTTTCTTTCCACTATCAATCTCAATGTTCACACATGCATGCACACATTCAAAAATAACTTAATTAAGGTGACAAAGTTTGAGTATACATAAGTTAAAAACATGTCAGAACCAAGATTGTGAAATCTTAACTTCACTCCTCTAATATGTGATAATACAGATTTTACTTACAGGATTGCTTACTATATTTACTCAAGATCAGCTCTGAAATTATTTTTTTAATCAATATGTATACACACTCTTTAACAAATAAAAATCCAATTACCTTGGATATAAGCAACCACCCCCATTCAATGGGGTTTAATTTCTTTCCCAACATGGACAAAAAGTATGAATTGTTCCCTGTTCTGCAGTATATAAAACAAAGCTACAACCTTTCAGCAGCAGGGACACAAGCTTATAGCTGCATTGATGTTGTATGAGTAGTGACAGCATGGTGAATGGGTACTGTCTCCCTGCCTCTATGCCTTCCTCTTCCCACAGTCCCAGTTTTCCCTTTCCCCTGGGTGGCTGGCACACCTGTGTATTCCCTGACACTTACAGAGCAATGAGGCCCCCCTATGCACAGGTAGCTGTGGCAGCTGTAAGTGCTACACCTCTGTGACCCTAAATACAGTCTGAGACACAAACATATGATGATGTATATTGGAATGTAATTCTTCTAGAAAATTACTTGCTTTTCATGTGACCTCATGCAATAGTTTTTCTTACGGCCTAGAACCTGTATACTTAATTACTGTCTCACAGATCTTTCCAGTTTCACTCTCCTGATATATACACACTGTCCTTCCTTTGCTCCCTGCCCAGCAGCTCACAGGCTCTTCCTACAGCCACATTATCAGTTAACTGTGAAGAAAACAGAGGCATTCCCTCTCTAATTAGCTATTTGTGAAATCTGAATAAGGGATGTTTTTTACTTCCCTAGTCCTTACTTTACGACATGCAAAGTGGTCTTCCGTAGACGGAGCATCTGTGAGGCTGTAATGGAACTGCATAAGGCAGTCAGCATAGGATTCTGTCCAGTACCAGGCACAGTTGGAGAAGAAGGGAGGAATCGTCCAAAATAGTGTCGAATAATGCTCCCAAGGAGTTGATTTAAATAGGCACCCTGTGTTTGAGATTGACAACATATGAAGGACAGGCCCTGTAGAAGAAAATTATAGAAAGTGAGAAACTGAATAAATTTTTAACAATACTTTTGAATAAATCTTTAGCAACTGTAGGCTAAATACTCATAAACTGCTGCACACAGAATAACTCCTGCCTGTCAAATAAGCATCAGTAATTTGCTGTAGATATGATGGCCTGCAAATGAAGAAGAAGTCAGGCAAGGTTTGCAAAAGAGAGAAAAACCTTTTACTAGACTAATTAATATATTGGAAGATAAACTTTGGGACATGCAAGTTCCTTTCAAATTCAAAATAAAACTTCAGCATTTCAGACCTGAGAAAGTTTCTGTGCCCAAAAGCTCCTTATTTCTTTTTCAACCCTCTTTGTGGTCTAACAAAGTATATTAGTCAGGTAAGATTTAAGAAGGGAGAGAAAGAATAAATACCTCACCTGTTTGTAAAGGACAGTGTGAAATTCTTGTATGAATGATATAGCAGAAAAATGAACACTTAGAATCGAGCTCCAACAAGAAATTTGCTCATAGTCTGAAAAAATTAGGGTAAATTAGGCACCATTTATAAGGGATTTAGAGGGAGTATTAAACTCTGTTTAAGATAAGGCTAAACTGCTGTTATTCATCCAATATAAGCTATATTGATCCAGAGAAAAATCTATAATGAAAGTACTTGCCCAGAAAGTGCTTATCTGAACACTACCTGTAGTTACACAAAATATACATGGTCCATCCTTGAAGAAAAGAGTAATACTCTAACTGGTAGGAGTTGCCATAAGAGGAAGTTAAGATTTTGTTCCCTTCCCCCTGATTCCTGAGAGAAAGAAGAACAAATCACTAAGAAAAAAATAAACTCCCCTGATCTCCCATCTCAAGGGTCACAGTCAGCAACACAAACAGAAGGCTCTTGAGAATAGTTTTGTTCAACAAGAATAATGGTGCAAAACAAGGTCAAGCACAACAGTACTTCAAGCTTCTGTTAGACTCCAGTTTTGGTAGAAGAAGTATCTGCCTGAATATTTATGGTTGCTGAGGTAAATTAATACTCCCTAATATAGGAGTTAACAGTTCAAGTCAAAGTGCTTTTGTTCCCAGCTACTGACAAAGAGTATTTCTGTTGCTTTTTTAATAGGAGTCCCTCCCCAAAAACATTTTCATCTATACCTGTCTGTGGGAATGTGGCAGAACAAGTGTTTCAGGAAAAAGCAGGCTGAGACATAGCTGAGGGTCTTGAAATGAGGAGTTCTCACTTTTGGTTCCACAGTAAACAAATACAGGAAACATGAGATTTCAAGAAATGAGCCGTTTCACTACCTGCCTGAAGACTTGCTGTAGGTGGCTCTGTTGAACACAGATTTGTTGCATTAAGGGTTTAACATCACATACTTCTAAGGCTCCTTGGTAATTTTAGCAAGTCTCAGTGATAAAAAAACACTCAACTGAGGCTTTGATTAAAAGTTCAGATTCTCTCCTCCTTTTGCATACATAGTGCAAAATTTTGTAGGAAAAAGCAGCTGCTGCTATATCAGAATTCTTGAAAACAAGAAGTCTGCTGCTTCTTGGCAAGTAGCAGACCCAAAGAGAGACTGTTACAGATGACAGACTATTTAGTGTGTAAGCTTGAGGGGTTGATGTTTTCAATACGATATTGCAGCAGGCATAAAGAAGAGTTGCCTGTGTTTCTGTAGTACAGCTCATACAGAAAGACAGAATGTATTCCATAATCCAAATATCAGAACTGGCACTCTCAAGATTCTAGACTTTTAACACTAAAAATCCCCAAACATCTATGACAAAGTGTATTAATTTATCTGATAAAAGGGGCATAAAGAATATCACAATCTTACACAGGATATCTGCAGGAATACATGAAGAACACAGCACCTGTGAAGAACTGTGAAAAACCAACAGTAGTTACTAAAATGAGACTTCTTCAAATTGAAGATCAGCAAATGCTACACAGTATCAAGAAAAGCAGAAAATGGTTGTTATTAACTAATAAGAGCTTTTAAGAAATGATCCTAGAGATGTTTAATAGGTGCAATAAAAAGAAAAGAATATTAGAATTTAGATATCTGAAAGAATGCTGACTAATTTTTGCAGACCTAGTAATTTGAATTGAAAATTAATCAAAAAACCTAGCCTGATCCTTCATAAAAGCATTTTCATTTTTTGAGTTGAAGTAAATTGACTCTAGCAACTGCATCCCAAAAAATTAGAAAAGAAGTTAGATTTCTCTTTTGGACACAAAGGCCCGCTGAATTCAGCTCAACACTGTGTTCTTTATTTTGGACTTCTCCTTTTCCTTAAAAGTGCAGAGAGCAACAGACCTGCACAAAGTCTGACAACACCATATCCCAAGTGGCACAAGGGATAAATTACCAAAACTGCACAATAGCTGCAAATCTCCAGGTACAATGGCAAAACAACAAGGTAATCACGTAGAAATTTCTTCTTTTAAATCCCACCAGCAATTAACCAGTAATACCGTTCATATCAGAGAAAAAAGAAATGTGTGCTACTGGACCACAGTTCTGGACCAGGGATCTGAAATCAATCTCATCAGACCCCGAGGACAATCCCTACAAAGCAGATGGACTCTAAAGGGTTGATTAAGCCGCTTCCTTTTTCTTAACTATGTTCTTTAGCCATCTTCTGAGGTTAAAAAAAAAAAACAAAGACATTTTAAGAGGAGCAGAGAGGCATGACATCATCTGCTCCTCATTTTAGCAGAAAGGCAACTGATTCCTGTGCGTGTTCACTGCAGGAACCTTTTGTGGCCAGAGCTGCCTCTTCTGATTTATCTATGTATCTGTAAATCACCTGTGGAGAGCAAAGAACCGATTAGTATGGATTACTGGAACTATTCATTGCAGAAATGCCAAGCCACCTAATGATGACTTATAATATAAGTCCTGCTGTTGGAATAAATCTGCTGTTCACCAATTAATGTTGTACAATTCCTATTAAATACATACTATAATTCACAAAATGTATTAATAAGCTTGCTCAAATATCGGACCACAGATGTGGCTCATGGGAGGGCTTTTAAGGTCTGATCTCTGACAAATACTGAGCCTGCACAGACTCATTAAAATCACTGGAAAATGTATGTGCCAAGCACTATTTAGAATGAAGCTCTTTTACCACTCTCTGTATTTACACAGAAATCAACAATCTTCTGTATTGGACAGCATTCACACTGATAAATCAAGCAGGATATCTTACCTTTCCTATTATTATGTATAAAATGCTTATTCCATGGATCCACACTGTATTCTGCAAGATATATCTAAACTAATATTTCTTCTCCAAAACAAGTTCCATACACCACTTCGGTTCTTTACCATATTACTGGTAATGTGTACTAAAATTCCTCCAAATCATTCTCCAAGAAATCTACCAAGAGCCATTTCAATCTGAAAACTCCTATGATAGGCTTCAGCAATCCACTATGACACAAATCAACTGAACTGCTTTTTACAGTAGTGAAATAACTAGGGTTAAATTTTACATGCCTCACAATCTCATAATTAGGATCAGTCCCATAAAATTGTAAAATAGCTGTTCGTTCATGTTCTTCATGCCTTACTTTCAAAAGTGAGTTGTTCAACAACTCCGAGGGCAATTTTTACATTATATCTCAATAAAATCTTTCTTAGGTCATCAAATATTATCAAAACAGATGATGCACAGTGATAGACATAGTATCCAGACAGTAACCCTTAGGCAAGAAAAAAAACCCCAACTAGTTCAAAAGCTGCTAGAACTAAGCTGTTTTGACAAGGCAGCATCAGTGACTGAGCTTGAAAAAAAAACCTTCAAGATAAGATCCATGTACAATGGAGAACAGACCAGCTGCCCAATAGCTGTCAAAAGGCACAACTGTACAGCCCAAATTTCTACACAAACATAACAAGTAAATACAGTCTGAAGCAAGGAGAGAGAAATGCAATGTCCAGTCCCAATTAGTGCATTTGACAATTATGTGTGCCAGTGTAAAACTAAAAGAAGCGTTTAATTTTTACCTATTAAAAATAAACCTGTATATTTGAGGTAATGAAAGACAATGAGTTACAGTCATCAGTTTTGATGAATTGTGAAGGTTGTAATAAACTGTGGTGTGGGAAGAGAAGGAGTTTCGTATGTTGTCCTAAAAGATGGAAAAATCCAGGAATTCTATAGGATTTCATAAGATTGCTGCATCAATGGATGTATGAAATTAATTACCCACTACTAAGACTGATTTCCAATCCCTTTAAAACCTGGATCAAGTAAACCACATTAAGAGTAGTTGTTAAAAGCTTTGGTAAGGTTATTCCCCAAGAATTGTTTCTCCATCTTTCCTCCCACCACATTTACATGCTTTTCCTCCCACATACATTGTTCTATCACTTTTTTTTTTGACATGCCCATTTGGGTTTTTGGTTTTTGTTTGTTTTGTGGGGATAGTTACTATTTGATTCAGCTCACAAATTGATATTCACAGAATCATTAAAGGAAATTAAATGGGAATGCACATGGTGGTGAAAGGGAATGAATTTAGCCTTAAGCCAATTGTAAAACAATAACCTGAGATGTCAGAAAGTGCCTAGAATCCATTCAATCTCAAAGGATCTCAGAGGAGTTATATTTTGTGTTTAAACTGAAAATATTTTCAAGTTGATTCTAAATCAGAATTTTTCCACTTTTCAAATAAAAGGGAAGGAAGTATTTTTGAATGAATGAAGCATTTTGAAGCACTTAAAAATGCTGGAACTTTGTAAATACAAACACTTAATAAAATGCAGAAGTCCCACACTGAAACAGGAAAAATAAGTCAAGAATTCTCCTCTTTGTCTTCTCTTACCAAAAGTGTTTGTCAAATTCAAGAGTTACTTGTTTTCTAGAAGCAGCATTTGTCTAAAACAAACTATTTAGTCAAGTAAGATCATTTACCATAGCCAAAAAGCATGTGGACTTTGCAGCAGACTGCTGAAGAATACAAAAGTGAGGTCACAAGTCAGAAACTGGCAAAGAAAACAGGAAGCAAGGTCCACAACACTTGGACTTCAAAACCAACTCAAGTGGTTTCATCTTAAGACTGCATCCGTCTGTGCAGACTCCAGAGAAACTGGCTCTCTGACTAAAATACTAAATTAGCAAACAGACACTCACACTGTGGTAATATCATTGTCCAGATGGTCCTACATGTATATAGCTTCCGAAAATACCTACAGAGCAGGAAAGCAAGTCAAATTCTGTACATCATTATATAATCATATTCACTTCCACATGACATGTCACTGATCACAAGGCAACCACTTTCGAAAGGAATAAATCCGAGGGATGTTTTCAATGTCACCACTGCATTGTTTCACAATAGAATCTTGTAAAGAAGTCAGTTAAGACTGCAATCAAAATGAAGACTAAGAGGGAAGGGAAAATGGTAAGCAAAAAAGACATCTACAAGGAAAACATGCCAACTTATTTACTTAAAAAATACACTCTCTTCCTCACCAGCAGGAATTATATCTTCCTACAGCATCAACAAGCCTTGCATGGTTTCAAGAGTGATAGGGAAGCTGAGGGAAAAATAGAAGGAATAATGGGCAAGAGGGCTTTAGCCATCTAAGAGTAAGCAGCAGAAACTTGATTCGGTAAAACATATTCTTAAAGCATTAAGATAAACCAGTGCCATAATATGCAGAGGATTTTCTTTTGTTCCTAAGACCAATAAAAAAGAGTATCTCATCTATAATTATGTACAGTTAGTCAAGTCAAGGATGATTTAAAACATTTGTTTGCTCTGTCATCTAAACAAGTGTCTCACTACATATTATTATTACTTGATCCACTGTTTCAGAAATCTCTCACATCAGAGACCAGTGTAAGCAGTAGGTTTGCTAAAAGCTTTCCATATCCAGTGATGAGACGAGAAGCTCTGGAATGTACCACAGCACAGCTGCATGCCATGAGAGGAAAGCCAAGGGGGTGGCAATTTTCCTTCCACTTCTCTAAGAAGAAAAAACTCTTGCTGCTTTTTTAAATTCAGTCAACGCTTGTTTTGATTAGGGTAAAGGAAAACATCCTCTGCAATATGAATCTTTTCCTGAAGATATGTTTGTCTGCTGATAATAGAGTTCAGATATTTACCTGAAGATAAAGAGGCAGGCTTTCCTGAATGGCAGACAGCAAAGCCACAGGCAGCTCTTTGTCCTGCTGGAGCACAGAGTGTGGCAGCAACAAGCAATCCACAATGCGAAACAAGAGTTGCTGTGCCTTGGAAGTAGCCAGTATTGGTGCCCAGAACTTTACCAGACATCCTGTTTGGGAAAAAAAAAAAAAAAAAAAAAAAAAAAGAGAAATCCCAAAGCAATTTACAGTTAAGAAAAAAAATAAGAAAGCCTAAAGAGACACTTATATTAAATTAGATAATCTGAGAATAGCAGCAGCAACGGAAATGTCTCGCTCCCATGTATTCATTCTATGGCATCCCTTCAAAAAAAAACAAAACAACTCCAAAAGTCCATTTAGAGTTCATCAAAAAAAAGTGATAAATTGACTCAATACATTACAATTAGAACTTTTAAAGCCAGTGAAGCTGCTTTAGGAAAAGTAAAGCAATGCTAAAGAAAGGACAGTCTCTTACATCCCTGCAGAAAACAACTAAACTTGGTCCATAACACCATTGCAATCAGCTCACATGCACCTAAACATTTACCTTGCTGTGTGCATTCATCCCACCTCAGAGAAATATGCTGCCTTTGCCTTCCCTTCACATTTATCTAACACCATTGCGGCCACATCAGCAACTACTCACCCGGGAATTGAATGTTAGGAAAACATTAAATATCCTTCAAATTGTATTTAATTTCAGCAGATTAAAAAGAATAAGGGGCAGCCAACTCCATTAAACCAGCATGGTCTCACCAGATCTTTGTGGGCTCTCAGTTCACTAACTAAGAGCCTCAGACAACATCTTTTTTGTTTTCAACACATCAATGTATCGCTTGCACAGCTCTGAGCCAGTTTTAAGATCTTTAAAACAAAACAAAACAAAAAACTAAAAAGGTGTTGATGTGTAAATACCCTAATTCTGAGAAACATCTTTACTGCAGGTGAGGTGAAATTTTTCTTGAGAAAATAACTATACTCCAGAGTGTTGATACTCAAAACACACACTAAATAAAACGAGATTTCTATGTAGGGGTTCCAGACATTCTGAACTTTACATTTAATTAGAGGCAAGGAAAAGTTTCCTGGGTTGAAAATATGGGAATATCCCAAGAAAACATGTTTAAGACTTTGAAAATAATGAAAAATCAAAAGTAGGCTGTTACAAGATATTATTAATCTATAAAAGTCATTCATTACCATCTCTAAAAACAACGCAAAACAACATTAATCTTGTGGAGTGAAAGAAAACACAATGATCAATCATAGAGAAAGAGAACGATCACCTAACAATACTTCTAATAATGTTGTCTAAGCTTCCTGCTTTGAAAGAAACATGGTCATTCCAGCTAAAGTACTCCTTCTATTATCGCTCCTGTGATGTATGGGACAGTACAAGACACAATCTGACCACAGACGGGAGGTGTTTAGATTTGTTAAGTTTCTTGCTTTGTCCTTATAATTTAACAAGCCCACAGAATGTGAAGCAGTGATTGAAATACACTTATATATTTTTTTCTTTTAAACCTTTTCTATGTTTTCTTAACTAAAAAGAAAAGGACAATTTCTTGCGCACAACAACATGACTAAAGATTAATCGCTTCCTACTGCAAAGAACAGAGAAGACAATACCAATCTAAAAAGGAAAATACCAATCTAAAATTACTTTCCAAGGCTCCAATCCACATCTGGGTATCTGAAAACATTTAATTTGATATACGTCTTGTGTATCAAAATATGCCAATCTTGCAATAGAAAAGTAAAGTATTTTACAAAACCCTAATTCCACTGCATTTAATGCACCTTTTGATCTCAGTCATGCTTTCGCTGTGCTCCTTATAATCACGATTTGAACTGCATGTGCATGCAGATTATTACGTCTGTCTTTGAGATACACAAGGTTTACTCTATTTTTAAAGGTAAGTGGGTCAGACTGGCACAATTCACTGATAATACACAGCACTCTTCTTTTTCTATTCTATCAGTGGTTCCACGCTTAATGAACAAATGCTAGAACTGAGCCTTAGTAAAGTACAGAGTGTATGTAAGAGAAGCAGTTCCAAAAGAAAGCAAATTACATTCCTAAACCAACTTGGCCACTAACATAACTTCAGTAATGATGTAGCCTGTCATAATAATGCTTATCATAGAATATCCTGAGTTGGAAGGGACTAGCAAGGATCCTCAAAGTCCAACTCCTCGTCCTGCACAGGACCACCCCAAGAATCACATCATGTACCTAAGAACATTGTCCAAATGCTCTTTGAACTTTGGCAGTCTTGGTGCTGTGACCACTTCCCTGGGGAGCCTGTTCCAGTGCCCAATCACCTGCAGTGATTGGGTGAAGGATCTTTTCCTAATATCTAACTTAAACTCCCTGAAAAAATAGTTTTAAACTCTGCCTTACCTAACTAAATCTACCTACAGTTTGCTGAATTCTATGACTCTTTGGCTGCACTTCTATGTCTACCTTTACACTAAACAAAGATTGAAAAATTCGTTTAAATAAGTGGTTCTCTGGCGAGTGATTTCACTGATGAGCCAGGCTATACCCCATAGCTTGGATACCTAACACCAAGTGCATGTTGCCTCAATCCACATGGTTCAAAACTTGGAATTCTTTAAGAAGGACGTACATCCACTTTTATGCGCTACAGGAAAAATTCAGAGCTCATCACTTTCATTTAAAATATGAGTGGGAAGAGGAAGGAGACAACAAAAGACCTCAAATGAAAAGGTCTCACGACCCCCTATGGGAAGAACAGATCCACTGTGGGCACAAATCACTGGAACTTCAGGAACTGCTATGACTTATAACAATTCTCACTACAGCTAAATAGCCAAAAACTAACTCCTGTCACTGGTTGTTTAGGTTAAACATTTAGTTTTCAGTAGTGAAAGACACGAAAACATTTTACTCTTGAAAATACTGATTTGCAGGGGTAATAAAGAACCCTACAAACAAAAACCACAAAGAGGTTAAACATCAGGATCAAAGAAAATCTGCAGAAAAAAATTAAATATCTAACTGTAACATCTTGGTGAGTTTCTTTTTTCAACCATTAAATATTATAGAGGAAATATGTATATATGGATAGTATAGGGGAAAAAAGTATTAAAAATTTATTTTATTGATGCCTTAAAACCATTTCCTAAAAAAAAACCAACCAACCAATCAAAAAAAAAAAAAAAAAACAGGTTGCAAAATATTTACCTATGATCCAATATGTAAGCTGCAGACCTTCTGGAGGTCCTTTTGCCTTCAGATAAGGTTTTACATACTTTAATACATCACCTAAATACTCCAGAGTCTTTGCTACCATGGCAGATTTCTCAGGGAGTGTCTGAAGGCCACTGTAAGTTCTACCAACAGCCTGAGAAAAAAACAAAAACATTGGAAGAAATAGAAATAAACTTACTAAGTATCTCATGAGATTTTTGTAATTTCTTTTTCTACCCTCCAGTCTGATATATAGTTCCTTTTCACTAAAATTTTCCTATGAAAGTAACACAGGGATAGGTGTACAGTACCTTAATGAACTGGACCAGAGCATATTTTGGGTCTTGCTTGAAAACTGATTCTTCAACATGAGCCTTTGAAAGAATGTTTTCTACTTCTGAGAGTTTAAAAATCAGTCTTGTCATTTCTGTCAGCTGCTCCATATAGGCTTTCCCTGATTATTTACAAGAGAGCACAGCAGTAAATACAGTATACAGTTATGCTTTTAGATTTACTTTAATCCCAAAATGATAAAGTGAAACATTATTTTAAAACGTCTAAAACACAAGGATTCTGCAACCAACTGTATCTCTCCAGACAAAGACCATATTACAGTTATAAGACAGTGAAGAGTATTAAGTATGGATAACCAAATCTTTCATAGTACTGATGTTTGGGTTTTTTTTCAAAATCTACAAAATGTGTATGAAAAATAGTCACTAGAAGATGTGTTCTAATGATAATTAGAACTGCAATGTTTTTAGAAGAAGCAATGAAGTATTTCTCTAAGAAAGCAAAATATCCAACACAAAAAAGGGCAGAATTAATTACAACTAGATTTTTTTTCCCCCCCTTTTCTTTTCTTTTAGGCCATTCACAGCATGATTTCTAACCATTTACTTCAGATTCACTTTTTTTAGAGCAGTTTCTCCATGGGGGAAAAATAGCTTGTCTCCTTGGGAGCAAGTTTTTATTCTTTGCTTCCAAGGAAACAAGCTCTTTTATCTTTGTTTGTGATAAATTTGTCATATGCAGAGCAGGCAAACTATCAAAAAATAGCACAAGCAGTGTAAAGAAACACATTTTGTAATTAGGTAAAAGTAAAGGAATACAAACAAAAATACATTTTGTAATTAGCTGAAAATGTTTGCCAGCTTTGCAATATAGAATCGTTACTGCAAACATTAGGGAAATGTGAACACTTACCAACTGTTCGCTCAGCATCTGTCTTGGCCAGAACACCACTTGGTTGATCTATGAACATTTGCAAGACGCATCGAAACCAAGAACGTACTGTCAGAGCTTCATAGGATGTATATCCCATACTAGAAAAAGCTTCACACAGTGAACTGCATAGGTAGAAGAGGAAGAAAAAGGTAGGGTGATCTAATAAAAGCAGGCAAAAAGGGTAGCAGAGTGTCTCATTTGGCTGTAGACATACAGAAAGAGCACACAGAAACAATTAAAGTAATAGAAAGGTCAACTGGCATTGCTTTTCCATACTCTACAGACTTTGCTCATAATATCCTGATGCCCAAACAGAAAGCACATGATAAATTTGCTAAAGCCACCCATGGTAATATAAAGGCATTTATACACACGTACATGTGCTTTGGCTACATAAAACAGGGTGGAGGGAAATTCACACAATGGGAAATGCCTTACTCTAACAATGTGTAATTTGACAGTATTGTCTAAACTGACAATGTACAGTGCTGGAAATAATTTATCTGAAGCAGCCTGGAACTCCATATTGACACTACTTAAGCTACTCCAGCCTTTCATAAAAAGCTAGCCCAGGTGTCCCACACTACTCTGAAGTCTGCTTCATTCTAACTACAGTAAAGATGGAGAAGGTCTGCTTTAGCAAATCAAGATACGTTATGTTCAAAACACATGAAAAGGGAACTATAAAAAAGCACCTTGAAGATGAGGAAGGAAACCCCTACACTTGGCAGTACATTACAGACATATGCATTTATGCATGTATACACACACAAGTATAAATATCACACAAACTTGCTGTATATACTTTCAATCAAACACTCGCTACCATTCGACCATTCAAGTGTCAGACCAAAATCACTCAGTGCACAATCTCTATACTCTACTGTTCCGTAATTTTAAACTTTTACTTGCCTTACTACAATGAATAGCTGCTACAGTCATTCTTTCCCAAGCATATCAGCCTTGCATCATTAATTCTTCAGACACTCCTTGCTAAAAGACAGTGGGTCTGTTCTGCATTCTGTTTCCAGTTCCTATCAGATGAGCTCCATGTCTACTTCAGGTCAGTGAAATTTCTTGAAAGTAGTTACACCTTTTATTTAAGACATTTCCTCCCTGGTCACTCATAGGTACTTCAATTTTAATGAAAAATGCTTGTACTCTTTTCTTGATATATGTACATGTAAATTTACTTATTTTCTACTGATTTTTACTCATGCCTGCAACAGAAAGTCAACACTTCCAGATGGAAACCAAACTGGATTCTGCTTCTCACTAAACAACATTAATAAAGTTGTTGTCTTTTTTTTTTTTTTGCTTCATTTACTTAAAACCAGTGACAACTGTATATTTTGTCTGAGGATCCCTGATGAAGTACTACTGACAAAGTAAGGAGACCAAATGCAAGGAAATAAAATGAAAAAAATGAACATTGTATTCCAGTACCAAAAGAGAAAAAACAGGATGCCTATGAACTTAATGTTCTTTGCAGTAATGTGTAAATAATTTCAGTCTCATGTAATCTTCATCTACACAGCTAGTCTACTTGGCCACAAAGGTTCACAAAACCACTTTCTGTTAGAGTCTCACTCTTATTTTTCTTGCTTTCTGGTAGGTGGGCCACTTTGGTATCTTCCTAAAATTGGAGAATAATATGCTCCTAATCCTTAGAAAGGGAAGAACAGTAACTACCTGCTAGAAGCATGGCAAGTGGTCCTTTTAAAACAGTGATCTTATTCACATGTTCAAAGTTAGTTAAAAAACATTATAATACTATCATGCACTAACAACGTGGTTGTGGTAAGAAACTTTCAGGCACTACTGTGAAAGAAATGCCAAAGCTTGTGTGTGCGTTGCCAGAGCTTACAGGGTATGTAACAGTATTGGCAACAAAAGAATCTTCTTACTTTTTAACCCAAAATGTTTGATGTGAAAATTATCAGAGTGCAGTAACCATGAAGTCTTAAGATCCCATCACTTAGATACTTTGATAACTTTGGCTCTGCAAGTGCCTAAGGTAAATAAGTACATGAATCATGCTACAAAAAATTGCTTTCAAGATGACAGTGTTTGAAGTATGATACCTCTATATTCTACCAAAAATGTCTTACCTTAGATACTCATTGCTCTTTTACCAGGAATCTGAGCACCCTACAGCTCTGTTAGTAAGAGGGGGACATACCTTTGCCTATTCTCAGATACTTAAGTTTTTAACTAGTTGGCTTGAGGAAATTGATAAGGGAAACAATTCTCCTGGAGGCTGGGCAATTCAAAACCCAACAGTTTAGGGTAAAATTATTTGCCTCTGCATGAGTGCATTCTGTCCCATGCTTCCAGATTCAGGAAGGAGATTCAGGAAAGCAGAGAGTGAACACACATAAGAGAAAACCAGAAAGAGTGAGGGCATACAAACAAATAAGCAAAAGAAAAATGCCCATTATCACCTAATTATGGAGCCATGCTTTCTCTTGCTAATTCTCTCAGTATGGATGGAGGAACCTGACATTGTCAGTTAGTTCACAGCGCAATCTGCCAAAGGAGGTTAAGTCCCTCTCATTCCTTTCTAAGGCACTATTTGGAAACAAAGCTTTGAATTCCATCAGAGTGCAAGACCCATTCAACATAGGTTTTCCAGATTGCTGCACAAGTGCTCTAACCTCTCAGATAATGTACACCAGATAATTGCATTTTGAGAAGAAATTTTGGCAGCAGGGCTGTATTAGAAACTTGATATGTGTGCACACTCTGCACTTGCTAATGCAATTGTGCTTCCAAACACTTGGAAAAGGGAATTTTTTGCCATGGTTCCATATACCATAAATGTTACCTCAGCTAGCATAAAAATGTATCTGTATATGTCAGGTGCTTAATGAATACTGCCAAGGAATACTTAAGTGATTGCTTTCAATCACTTACTTGAATGTTTACTGGGGGAACTGGAAATTACCCTTAAGAACCTAAATAATTCCAAAATTTCAGTTTAGGCATCAAAATGATCTTGCCTGAAGAATAACAAGATTCAAATTATAAAATTCAAATTATAAAGGGGAATTTATATGCCTAACTCTTATTGCATTCAGCATGTGCTAGGTATCTGCAACTTTGAATGAAACTCACCCTATAAAAATCATAAAAGAGAAATATGGCAATTTAGAGGACTGAACACTCCTCTCCCAAGTTCCAAACTGACACACAAGGAACTAAATGCAACTTTTTTTTAACACCTTCCTGCAAGAAGGCCACAGCTTCATCTTTGTCAATCACACTTAAATAATCTTTATCATACCCTGACTTACAGTTATGCTCCTTAGTACACTATGTACCCTAAAAATGTGCAACATTTTTCACTTTCAAATACAGTCCAACACAGAAATATTCCCTCTTTCTCTCTCATTTCTCACCTCCCCTGCTTCCAAAACCTGATTCAGAAGCGGGCAAGGCACGGAAAAAGGCACGCCACAAAATCCACCACCACCCATATATCTTAGGTCCACAGGGGCTTACTTAGAGAAAATAAAATTTCTCATGTATATAAAAATCTGACTGGATTGTCCTGGTTGCTTGAGAAGCTGCAAAGAACCTGGGCCACCTTACTGAAACATTACCATCTGAAGCAACATTTTCCACAGGTCTAATGAAGGATGAAAAGGTACTGGAAGAATAAGTAGTAACAAGTAGTCACAATTTTTCACCTGTTTTGAATGAGATGACTTAGATATCTTGCCACCAGCTGAGGCCACACCATGTCGTCCCATCCAAACAGCTGCATCATTGATAGAACAGGCTGTGGCTGGAGATCTGATAGGGCTTTGCTGGGTATATCCAAAGCTAAGAGAGTAAAACCTGTTTTCGAAGAGGGAAAAAAACATCTTAATAGTTTCTTGGCACATCCCTGTTCCACTAAAAAGCACTGAAATTAATTACAATTAATAGTGTGCAGCCTGAGCAACTGTTCTAACAGAGAGTGCACCCACGTTAAAAATGTCTCTATCCCAATCAGTTTCTAAGTCATCAAGACACACTGACTACTAAGGAGGGAAAATGGATCAAACATATGCAATTTTAAATAGATTCACAAACCCATATATTATAAATCCTGAAGGCACAACCTGCTTGTTTGTCTTGACCTCTCTTTCTTACCTTCATCCACTACATCTTCTCTTGTACAAGTAAGTATTACTGTACTTTACAGGGTTGAGTTTTATTTACTTGTTTTGTTGTTTTTACACATTTCTCAGAGTGAAGAACTGTATCTGTAAAGAATTCTCTCAGTAAAAGCTGGTACCTTTGTATTTTTAGAATAGACTTTCACATATCAAAATTTACCATACAAATAAAGCCCTGTAGACAAGTTTACTCTTGGAAAGGATCTTCATGTAACAGTTGCAGATCTAGAAACTGGGGCAGTACTCTGTGCATAATTTTGTTAATGAAGCATAACCTTTTGCTGTTTCTGTTGTGTCTACTGTACAATCTATATCTAACACTATCAGAATAAAAAATACAGTGCATTCTTTATATTGAAAATTACAAGTATACTAAAACTCAGAAAGAAAACGTAATCTGAAATGCTGAGTGGTTATTAGGCTATAGAAAATGAGAAGCATCAAACAAGTCAGGAAAACTGAATTTAGAGGGCAACGGAAAAGGGGCTCACTAGTTCCCAAATTCTCCAATTCAAGTTAGATATACATTAATATTAAAATAATTATAAACCTGCATGCATTGAAAAGATTAATTAGATTGAAAAGGCTAGTTTCCAGAAACAACAATGAAATTATTTTTATTAATGGGATAGGGGCAGACTACCTTAAGCCATGAAGGAGTTCACATTTCCTTATGTGCCTTGGAAAAAACAAACTCATACAGAGTCCCCACGCTGCCTTAGGTGAGGAAGCATTTTGTGGCAGCCTTTTTCCAGAGATATCTGCAGCATCAGCCATAACATAGTTTGGGGAGAAATGGGAGACAGAAACGGTAATGTGAGTCCCAGGCTATTTGCCTGGCAGGGGGAGCAGGAGAGCTGTGACAGCTGCTCTCTCCTCTGGGCTGCAACCTCTAAGGCAAGAAGCTCATAAAGTATGGGAAAGGTTTGCCTTCCTCTGTAGTGCTACCCAACACATCTCTATAAAGCAGGTCACAACTGCACTCCCCTGCTTCTCAGAGGAGTTTATAATAGGTTGCTGCTCTTGCTATTTCACTTTGCTAATATAAAATAATAAAAAAAAAAAGATATGACACTGTAGGAAATGAATGAAGTTTGACATTAACAACCTCTTCCTTTGATTTGTATTGCTGTTTCTCACATACGCTTCAGCGGTGTGAGACCACTACTGTTGCACACTGCCTCCTTCATTAATGTTACCTCCTAACTACCACAGAGCTGCTTCAAATGAAGCATCTTGTAGCTTTTCCATTACCAACTCAGTACTCCTGAGCTTGTAACTTTCTCTAATTCATATCATGATGGGAAAAAATATTTTATATTTCACTCCTCTGAATTTTAGTTAAAGGGATACAAGATTTCATTGTAACTACAGAATATATTGCTAGCTACAGATGTTAAAGATCAAACTGGGATATCTTTCTATTCACTGCCAAGCTGACTTGTTGCATGTGGAGTTCACACACATATGGAATGTTTACTTCAAGGTTAAACACCTCCAGTCTAAAGAACAATAAATAATTAAAATTTATTATGAAATATTTTTATGACCATAACGGTTTGGCCAAAAACAACTGTCATATAAGCAACATTTTAAAAATTGTCATTTTCAAACGAAAAATACTATTTTTAAATATTTAGTTTGTATTTCAACCATAATGAATAGTTCAACACAAAATTAAACTTCTACAAAAGTATGTAAATATAGTGAAAAACATTATTCTTATTTATATTGTATAACATTTGCAACATTGATTATAATCTGTGACTAGCAGTGAAAAAGAAGTCAGGCTTGTATAGCTTCAAACCCCTTTGGTGTTCTCAATCTGTTTGTATCCTGTTAAGGAATTCAACACTATAATATTTCTTTGTGTCAAAATATTTAGCATAGAATCTACTTTTTGCATTTATTCATAGTTAAATATCTCAAAATACAAAATCCTTGAAAAGTTTGTGACCCAGAAAATAGCACAAAATCCAGTAAATCGCAGGAGGGGTCAGTGCTAACCTGCAGCTGTATCAGCAAGCTGAGGGGAAGGCGGCATCTGTGACATTCTCTGGCTCTTCAAGTAGGGAAAGAAATTTCTCCAGAGAGAGCTGGCGACAGCAAGGTGGTGCTCTTTAGCCACTAATGGAAGCTGTGCGTCAGGGACTGTGTTCCCTAGCTGAAGTCCCTGGCTTACACGTTCGTGCACACTCCTAGGAAGAAACAATAACAATGTTTACGTTCAATAAATGAAAAATTCACATCTTTTTAAAAGGCATTTACAACTACTTTAAACTGTAGAGCCTGGGAACTGAAGGATCATTTTGTGCAATTAAAACCTTTATGCAAAGATATTATGCATACCAGTTATTTGATGGATGAATGATGGCATATTAAGCACCATAAAGTTAATGTTAATTACTAATGTCAACCATTAATTATATGCTTTTTAATACGTCAGATCAAAATGAGAAATTGGCAGCTTTAAAATGAATATCTGCATTTTGCAACTGCTAGCATGACAAGCAAGTCTGCTTCCAATCCAAACCCAGGTGCTTCTTTAAAATTTTTGTCACTAGAATTTTTAGGATAGGGTTGTGTTCAGCAAATAATGGCAAATGATTCTGATCAACTGTAAAGCTTCCTTCCAAAATCTACTTCTCATTTGTAAAACCTCAGTAGGTGCGAGTTTAGATAAAAGATTCATTTTATCTTGATGCACTGCATACAATTAGGTTTGACAGCAATGCCCACAGCTTTGTTAGTACAGTAAAGACAAAAGTTACCACTACACATAACTCCCATCTCTTCCGCAGACAATGTGGCATGAATTCAATAAGGCACTCAATTTTCTTTGATTCCTCTAGTACCATTCCTGCTACTTAATCTAATTTGGAAGTTGTGACTTTCTAGAGGTTTAATAGAGATATGTCTGCAGGGAATCAATGTTCTCAGAGAAATGGGGGGGGGGGGGAGCATTAATAAATTTGTCTGGTAGAGCAGGATAGGAGGCATTACAGTACCGGGCTGATCAACTAAATAACATGCTTATTAAAAACAATCTGTAGGAACGCACTATCATTCCTGTTCCTATTTATCTTCTGGTCAACTCAATTGAGATTGTGCATTAAAGCACAGGCAGCATTATTACATTTGCTTTATTAAATTCTATAAACAGCACTGTAAAGTCAGAGTCAAGATATTTATAAGATAACAGTAAACAGCAGAGGCATTGAGACTTGCCTTAACACTAACATTTGTAGACTATAATATTTTTCCTTAACTGCCATTCTCACAATAGCAACTGTTTCACAAAAATCTTCCCCTAGATCTTTATCCTATGCTCACCCTAATTTGAAATAAACCAAAACAAAAATAGAAAAACTGGTTCCCTTCTGGGAACATGGGAAAATTATGAAAGAATTACACAACTCACAGCACTCATTAGGACATCTGAAATGGAATAATTTTAAATAAAGAGTAGGCTGGCTGCAAGGCCTTCCCATACTAGGGTTGATATTAGAAGCGCATCTCATTATATCAAATTAGTATCCAAAAATTCTGCGAAACACATAATTTAAAACATAAAACATACTGGCTGCCAAAGGTAACGATACCTTATGCCTGCCTGCAGGCATTCATTAGTTTCAACAGGACAGACAGAGAATTGAGCATCAGCTACTTTTTGAATGGCTGCATTTAAGCAGACAAGGAAAGGTATGCAATATTTGGAGGAATCAAGTATTTCTTTGAGAGACGGTGTGAATCCAAACACAGAAACAGAAGCCAGGAATTCTAAACCCAACATTTATTCCCACTGTGGCTTCACACAAATCATACAGCCTTTGTTAGCCTCAGTTTCCCAGCCATGATATTTGGATAGTAAGACAGCTTACCCTTTAAGGATGCTGTGAAAACAATCAATGCTTAGAAACTGAGGATTATATTCAGTATGTCAGGTGGTATTCCTATTTACAAGGCATATTCTCAAGTCAACATGAATTGAAATAGAAGCAAGATTAGCATAAAAAGCCAAGCAACACTTCTTTGGGAGCATCCCCTTATTAAAAAAAGGACAAAGAAAAGCGTGAAGATATAGTAAGGTCTAGAGGATAAACAAAAAAAAAAGTAAAAGTAAGGCTAAAGAAACAAAAAAATTATTATTGCCTATTACAAAAAAAGTTTAACCGTACAAACAAAGGGCTTTTCTGTTTTATTTTGTTAAGAAAGGAACGTACGATGCCTCATAATGCAGAGAATAAAACTTCTGGGACCAAATTCTGCTCTACTGACATCCAGACTATGCTTTAAAATCGCACAAAGACCTTTTTCTCTCCTCTAAATTGCCTCTCCAAAGACGGGTGCCTTGCATCTCCTTTAGCCATCTATGCAAAGTAGAAGGGTGTACAGACTTCCAAAGTAAGGTAATATATCTCTGTGTCAGTGGAAGGGCAACACGTACAGATCAGTATTTATGTTTATTCATAGTAACCTACACAAATGCTTGCAATAAGGTAAATGCTTAGAATCGATGAGGCATCAATATATGCTGCAGCTGATGTAGCCTGCTACTTCTACCAACAAGCACATTTTTTAACTCTATAAAAATATGAATAAATGCAATTTTACTTTTTATTCAGCCTTCTATATTTTTCTAACACTAGACAAGCATACCATCAAAAATCACTCAATTTCTAGAACTTTGTCCATTTAGCTTTCCATTGCGTTAAGAGCTCTGGAACCACCAGTTGCCTCATTACAATGATAACTTGCTGTGGTTTTTACCTGATTTAAATCATTATTTCCTACTACTGTAAAAAGAAGTGTGGTTTTTTTCTCATTTTGCCATCAGATCAAATAAATTCTTGGTTTATTAAAGAGGATTGTGCTGGATGTATAGGTACAGTAGTAGCATATGGGATTATTTTCTACATCCTACACCTGGTAAGGAATTGCAGCCATTTGTTTCTCTGCATGTAGATATTGTAATATTATAATCATAAAATGTGACCTTGCAAGCCTGCATTACTAGAATGGAGCCAAACTTTAGGTCTAGCCAGAAGAGTCAAATACAAAATTCAGAAGCCTGCCTAGATGATGGAAACTTTCAAATCACTATTAGTCCCTAATCTGCACTGCACACATATTGACATCCAGACTTAATGCAATGTCATTTAATTTGATCTACAAGGATTCAGAACGTCCCATCATGATAGAAGACCTCTCTCCTACCAGCATTGCCAAGAGCTACCACCATCAGGGACTCTCACAGGCTAAGAATACAGATACTGGTTTCTTCCCAGCTCCTCAGCTCCCAGGCCAAACCAGGCCATCCACAGCATCTACAAAACTCAGCTGCTCAGTACAGCCAAGACTAAGCTTGTGAAAGTCTTTTTAAAGGACCCGAATAACCTTTTGATGTTGAAACAAATAAATAATTACACCACCTGAATAATAACACCATCTGAAAGACCAACACCCTTGGATAAAACTAGGAAATTGGGAAGAGATATATGAGTATTTCTAAAATGATAAATGGTTTTGATGCTTAGAATTTCAACTACAAACTCCAGTTACTTCAAGAAAAACTCAGGCAAAGTGAAATGAAGCAAAGCACCATCACACTCAGATTCAAAGAGAGGTAACAGGTGCTTTGTGCCCTGTGCAGATAAATGGAACTGGAAAAATACCTAAATTTGGAGATTTCTCTTCCAAACATTCTCCTTCTTTTTACATCACTGAGATTATCAACACAGTTCATAGAATCATAGAATGGTTTAGACTGGAAGGGACATTAAAGATCACGTAGTTCTAACACCCCTGCCATGGGAAGGGACACCTTCCACTAGACGAGGTTGCTCAAAGCCCCGTCCAACCTGGCCTTGAACACTTCCAGGGCTGGGGCATCCACAGCTTCTATGGGCAACCTGGCTTTACCACCTCACATTTCTAACCTAAATTTCCTTTCAGTTAATACCATTACTCCTTGTCCTATCACAAGGCAAGGGGTCCCTCTCCAGCTTCCCTGGAGGCCCCCTTCAGATACTAGAAGGCTGCTGTGAGGTCTCCATGCTAGCTTCTCTTAGCCAGGCTGAACAGCCTCAACTTTCACAGCCTGTCTTTGTAGGGGAAGGTATTCCAGTCCTCTTACCAACTTCATGGCCTTCCTCTAAACTTACTCTGACAGGTCATATCTTTGCTGTGCTCAGGTCCCCAGCATCCTCCACGTGGGCAAAATCACCTCCCTCTACCTGCTGGCCATGCTTCTTTTTGATGCAGCCCAGGATAAGGCTGGCTTTCAGGGCAGTTTCTCATTTTGATATTTTGGCAACAAATACATTGTGCGTTGGTCCTGTTTTAATGTAACCACAGATGCAGGAATAGAAGTGACTGAGGAAAGTGGAGGCTTCTTCAGCTCTGGGGTAGCTATGAAGATTTCAGCATACAGAACCAAAAAGATATGGAGATTAGGTGATGCAGAGAACAATAAAGTGAGAATTTTAATGTCATAAGACAGAAGAACTTTACGTTCTCTCAACAAACCCTGGATAAGGGTGATGTCAGCTACTTGGCAATGTGTGCAACAAAGCTATCAGCTGAAAATCTTCCAAAAATAAAAAGTCGCATTAATACAATGAAAAGTATGCGTGTTGCTTCTGAAAAGATTAGCAACAAGCTACACATTAAATATGGCATTAAAATAATATCCAAAATAGAAGTGCCAGTGTTGATACATCATACAGAAAGGTGTTTCTCCTTCCCTCTCCCCTTCTTATTTGCCAATACAAAGAAATTATATAGCACTATTGTATGAGAGAAGATTGGGCTTTCCTGTAGAAATCTATCTAGTCATGTTTTCTGTGACTGTATAAATCTTACTGCAATGAGATTTAAACTCAAAATTTGTGCTACTGCTACAGGTGCGAAACTCAGACCTCTGCTAGACAGCAGTACACTCAGCTTTCAGTGACCAAACAACATTTAGCACACCATTTCAGAATTTAATTTAAAATTATTCATCCAATTTCACTTCCTTCAAATGCCATATACCATCAATATTTTTTTAATACCTCTACTGATTTCTTCCTGTCATTCTACCAGAACTGTTTCTTATGGTGACCAGAATTGGAAGCCACACATATTTCCAGTAACTAGTCCTATCCAAGATCAAGCTTAAAAAGATCCTTGTGTGTCTTCTGTATGCCTTTGAAAATAATCCAGTATGAGTATTCAACTAGTTGACTATTATGCCATTTAATTACATGCTAGTTAGAGAAAATTGCAGCTATAGCACTTATTCACTGATCCCTATGGATACCAACTTTCATGTTGAAAAACTCACTGTTCAACTTCTACATAGTAATTTGTTGATCAGCACTTACTTATTTTTATCTGTGCTTCAAATATGCAGTTGACACTAAACACATGTAACATTTCTGAAATCGTAACCATTTATACTACCATAAAATATAATACAAAGGGTGAAGGAAAACATACTTTAGAGTGAGTTCAGTGCTTTCATACATAATTTTAAAAAACATTAAAAAAGGAAAGCTAGTTTAAGTATGGACCATAATACCGGCATTCACAAAAGAAAAATCAAAATGCTTGCATCTAGGTCCAAGTCTGCTTTCAATGAAGTATCATAGCACTGTACCAAGTAAGAAACTGCATAATCCTACCTCTCTTGTACATGCAGATTCATGCAAAAGAAATGCATCTGGATTCACAGAAGCGGCATGCTAGCTGCACAGTGGTTCAACAATGGCCCAAGAAAGTGTCCCAGCCTAACCATGCTTAGAGACTGGTGGCAAGTCATAGATGTGGGTTTTAGGCATTTCATAGTAAAGGATTTTGGCTTCCTGATCACTGGTGAATGAGTGTGACCACTTGCCCTAATGTATGAAAAGGTGAACCTCCTTTGCCTTGGCCATAGTTATAAATGCAGGTGTGCTGGGTGGCAGAGCTCTGCACTGAACTCTTGGTTATCAGTGTGTTTAGTCAGGGCACTGACAGCATGCTTACAAGAATTTTAAGTGCTAAAACATCTGCTTTATGGCCTCAAAGTGCTTAAGCTGGATGCTAAACAGCTAAGGCCTGTGAAAACAGCCTTAATGCCTCTGAGCATACACGTTTTGGTACCTAGGGAACTGCAGTGCTTAAAACTGAGTCACCTATACACTTTCAGACACTTTCACATTTAGCCTGTTTCAGTGAACCATGCATGAAGGAGGGTGACTAAATTCTACCCAAGTTTGATTCAAACACCCAAGCCCTCTTTTAAATTTTTTTCTAAGCTTTTGGGATGCAATTTCTTTTTTATATCCTTTTATATAGCAGCCAGTATATTGAGACTGGTATGACTGCAGTAGGAACCAGACAGAAGAAGCAATCCACCTCAAATCAGAATCTCTCAATCCATATTGCTCCCAGATCTGCAATATACATACAAAGTATCTATAAAGTTTCTTCATATTTGAGCAACAGCCTTTTCACTCTTTGATAATTCAAAAAACCCTAAAAAGAGCAAAGAATTTTCACCCACCTTTGTGGAATTAAAAACGAGATTTCAAAAAGCTAAGCAAGATGAGAAATTCAAGAAAAAAAAAAAAATTCCCATACATCAAAAGAAACATTTGAAAAAAGATCTCATAGTTCATAATGTGTCAGAACTGCATAAGCCATAATAACAGCATCACCACTAGAGAGCTGTACTGCTGACTGTACAAGCAGCACTGGAAAAATCATGATGCCGTATTATCAAACATTAACTATCAGCTCAGTATTTAGTAAATGATGTTTCAGTGTTCTTCCTTCATTAAACCATGTGTTTAAACATTTATTAAAAAAAAAAGGATGTCCGAATAATATGCATTCATAAACAGTTATGAATGTGTACGATGATCAGTGACTGGTGCGATGAGGTAGGGGAGGCTAACAAGGAAAAAGGGATGCTTCTCGGAACTCTAACATGCAGGATTCTTATCAGTTAAATTCACCTGTTGTGCTTAAGTCCTTTATAGTACAGACTTGCACAACATCATAAATATCAGTGTGACAATATACCTTCATTAGACACAACAACACGAAGCATATACAAAGTGACAGTCTTAGACGTTGGATGAGATCCAAAGGGATACAAGGATGTAACGGATACAAGGATGTAACGGTTAAAAAGCAAGGCACAAACAGATCTCAGACTCCTGAATAATAATTCCCAAACTGCTCACTTAGATCCCCCTCTTTTGACCAGGAAGTTCCCTAGGTGTCTGCAATTGAGCTACACAAGAGCCTTGAGCTTTGTACGTAACTCACAATCTCTGTCACTGGGGCCCAGAAATCTGATCATGACTAACCCACGCCAAAAAAAAAAAAAAAAAAGAAGGCTGCATTTGGTGCAGCACTATACAGGTTCACTTTCAAAAACAGAATACAGTTTTTTTATGTAACAACAAATGAATTACAGCCTCAGGGGGGAGGGCACATGAGTCCAGTTTTGATACTATTTTTGGGCTCAGGCTCTGCTCTTGATTGTGAATGTTACATTAAGTCAGATACTGGGTAAAAGCGTGAAATACCAGAATAAGGAATGGAGCCCATGACACTCTTCTCTCCCATATTACATTCTAACCACTAGGTAACAGATATTTAATCATTCTGACCATAGTCTGTGATTGAAATGATAAACAAAAAAAAAGAAACCCAAGATACCCAAGTGCACATCTCCAGCAATGGGACTCTACAAGAGGTTGCAAGTACAGAGATTTCTGTTCTTCATGACACTGAATCAGATGTCTCTGGGCCCACCAGACACCCACAGGATTCAGTCCTGTTGCAGTATATAAAAGAATGCAGAAGTTTTAATGTTGTAAAAGTGAACATGCTTCCAAAATGGCTTTGTAATTCATTGTGTAAACTCACCCTTCTTCTTCCCAAGGTTCCTCAGTCTTATCTATACCATTGGAATGTCTAAGAGATAACTGAAAGCTCATCTATTGGTTGTTAACCCTTTGTTATCATAGGTTGTTTGTAAGACCTCCTGAACCCCCAATGGGCACTTTGTAATCCCCCCAAGAGCTATTTGTCACTACCCAGATCAATAAACTCTCTCTGCCTCTCTCTCTGCTGCTGCTGTCCTGTGGTCTCTGCAGGAGCCATGGGATCCACATGGTGGGGGGTAGGGGGGGAGCACGCTCCCCTCCAAGACTAGAGGTAAAAGGAAGACCTCTAGCCTGGGGTCCCCCTCCCTATCCCCCTTCAATGTTCGTCACAATCCTTCACTTCACATTTTCTGTAAGCTAGCAGGAGATAAAATTCCACAGAGGAGGCAAGAGTACTTTGTTGTACAAGACTGCATGTGTTAAACAAGTTGCTGGTCAGCTGGACCTGTTACTAGGCTATCAGACCACTTTGTCTTGGAAGACCCCTACACCATTTGAGAGCAGGAGTCTTACAAGTGCTGGTAACCTCCTAGCTCACCTGAACAGAGCTGTCAGACAGGCAGGTGCCTGGCAGTAAAAGGTCAAAAGAGGCCTCTGGGCCTAAAGCACTCAAGGACTAAGGTGCTTCAGATCATAATTTCAAGGACTTGTTTATAAGCGTGTGTGTAGATATCCATATAGATATAGGGAGAGAGATCTGTAAGAGATTCATGCAGACATTAGGGCAGTATTTCTCTCTTACAAGGATAGGCTGGGAGAGTTGGGCCTGTTCAGTCTCAAGAAAAGATGACTGAGTGGTGACCTCATCAATGTCTGTAAGTATCCAAAGGGCGACTATCAAGAGAATGGATTCAGGCTCTTCTCCGTGGTGCCAAGCAATAAGACAAGAGGCAATGGGCACTGATGCACAGGAAGCTCCACCTAAACATGTGGAAGAACTTCTTTAACTGTGCAAGTGAAGGCACACTGGAACAGATGTTGTGGAGTCTCTCTCACTAGAGATAGTCAAGAACCATCTGGACACAATTCCATGCAACGTCTTCTAGGATGAGCCTGCTTGAGCAGGGAGGTTGGACCAGATGATGCATTGTGGTCCCTTCCAACCTTACCCATTTTGTGATTCCAATTACAATAGCTTCTCTGTAAAACCCTAACTATCCATTGCTAAAAGATAGTCTACCTTCATCCACCCAAAAATCCTACTCATACTGTTTGGTTTGGTTTTTTTTTCCCACATGCACATCAGGAACACATCTCCCCCACACATCTTAAAACATATTTTGCATTATGTTCCCTTAATTGAAAAAATGCCTTTTAACAAAATAAAAAAGGCTACAGATCCTTTCAATTTACCACACATCAATCGCTGCCTGAGTAGAAGCACATCACATACTCTTCACTATTGAAGAAACAGTAGGTTTAAACAGAGCCATTCCAGTTCTTTCATTGATGGTATAAATCTTCAAATCTCAGTGGAAGAGCCTAGTATATTCCTATTGTTAGTGAATCATTGACAGAACAGACTCAACAGTTAAGAAGCTTCTAATGTGACAATTTATATAAGCAGAGTAATTAAAGTATATTAGAAATCCAGATAATCTCTCCCAATCAAACCAATGAAGGGCAGCCCATGGGCATTCAAATTACACATTGCAATTTAGCTCAGGGTCACCTTCCCAATTTAAATAACAGAAAATGCCCTAAACTAAATGATCTTTATTTATAACTAAACCTATTCAGGAAATTAAGTAAAGTTCTTTGAAGGTATAAGCACTTTAAGAACAGCTGACTGCTTTAAACAAGTACCTTTCTCCTTCTAGTGATTTGAAGACTAAGGCCAAATTTCATTTCCCAGACATTACTTGAAATATTCACTAAAATGTAGGGAAGACAGGGGAAAATGTGTCAGATCCTTTTAAATGCTATAATGCAAGTACCACAGCAATATTTTCTCACATAACTGTGAGATTGTGTTACAACTGATGATGCAAGATGTCTGTAATTAAATAATTACACTATCAATAGACATGGAATCTAGTACTTATGATTTTTGTAAGATCTTCATAGGAAAAATTTTTTTACTATTTTCATTTGAAGGTTTTTGTTTGTTTCAGGTATCTTCTACAAGTCAGTCTATCAAATGCACAATTAAAAGCATTTGATTACATTCCATTACCTTTTGACATAAAATTAAAAGCAAATCAAGACTAGCACTCTCTGTTATAGTTTTCCAAGTTTAAGGTTATATTAAAAAAAAATACAAACAACTTCCCTCCCCACCAAAACATAACCATTACAACTGATACCATAATAAGCAAAAATGCCAGACATATGCTATTCAAATTTTAAGTCAAAATTCCTAATTTTTTTTTTCCTACAAGGAATGCTGTAATACATAGCTTGGCTGCTTCTTCTTCAGAGAAATTAAATTCAAGAAATGAGGCTCCTTGTCTGAAACTAATACAGAGGAACTTACTAGATTTATGTTCTTTAGTAATTCTTTATATTTAGTAACAGAGTAAACAGTATGTACCACAGGAAGAAGTGAACTGAAGGTCTCAGGCTTTTAAAGACAGTCATCTTTTCCACAGCAATATGGAAACAATAATGCATTATGATACATCATCACCAAAGTTATCTGTCATTGCTTAAACAATTTTCCCAATCTAGGAATCACTAAAACTGGCAAGTGCAAGCATGACCTAATCCACTTCAAAGTTTTCAAACTAAACATTCAGAGTAAGGGATGTTAGTTTGTCAAGCTGCAGCATTTCTGAACACAGCCATCCCTTGAAATTTTAAATATATTGATACTTTGGGAATTCATCTTCTGGACTTTCAGAAGGAAGCAGCACATAGGTGAGACAAAGAACACTCAAAATCTAGGAGTAATTCATACATGCTCTTTTACCTTTTTTTTTCTACCAGATGGCAGAAGTTGCATGAAGAACAAAGCGGTACTAGCCTAAACATTCCTGCCCTTCACTGGAGAGCAATAAAAGTTATCAGGATATCACCTATACACTTGGCAAAGACAAGAGAATAAAAAAAAAGGTATCTTAAAACTCATGAAATTGCAGGAAGAAATGTGGATATCCTTCAAAAAGGAAAGTGGACACACAGCAACTGCTGTAGAATTTAACTAAGAAAAAAATAAACCCCACAAGTGAAGTGGCCTCCAAGCACAGCCAGTTCTCCCTCCTCTGTTATACAGCTTCTTTCATCACATTCTTCTTGCACTGACCACTACCCCAGGCGCTATAGGGCAGAAGAGAGACCTAATATGTGCTATGATCACCTGTCCTGTCCTCCTGACTCTAAACTGAATGTGGATTCAGCAAAACTTGCAATGATCCAGGCCAAAGTGATGATGTAATCATGATATGCAAGTGAATGCTGTCATATAAACACTTGCAAGAGCTTTTCACTGATTGCTTGATTAAGGTCTTAAATATATGGAAAACAGGTCAGCAGTCTACCTGAAATGATTCCTACTACGTTACAAGAAACAGCAAGTATTTGGAAAAGAACTAGCATATAACAGAATAATGGAGAAAGGAAAGGAAATCAAGCTTGGAATTCTTTTCTACTGGCTGGATTCCCTTTACTTTAAAGAAATGCAAAACAACTGTCACCAAAATCGTGATTCTACAATGTGAAATACTGAAGATGGGGCAATAAGTTCCAACTATTTTTCTATGCATTTAACTTCAGATTTTAGAGGAAAACTGTTCATTACCAGGTCTGCATTAGTAACAGATAGAAAATGTCAACACATCTTAGATTGCAACATAGATAATACTGTATCTTCATTTGTGGATGAGGAACACTAGGAAATGTTTTTCCTAATTACTCCAAAATGTTATTTTTTCTTAATTACTTCAAAATGTTATTCTGTGTTTCTTTCAGAACACAAATATTTTTCAAAAAAGCATTCACTATTTTGTAAACAATCAAACAGCATATAGCTCCTTAGTTAACCACTAATTCATTCATCAGTAAATCGTTTTACCCATTTTTGAATGGTTAGGCTTCATGAGTATTCTCTGTATATGCCCAGGTGAAGTAGTATCCAAAGCAACAGTTGCAAGACCATATGAATAAATAAATAAATAAATAGAAAAATTATCTGCACCTCAAAGGGCTCATCTTCCGATATCAAAGATTCTAATCTTCACTGGGAGGGAAAGTGTTAATGCTGTGAATAAAAGGTTTTCAACTGCAGCTGAATCATGTGAAGATTATCAATACAGCAGCAATGTACAAAGGGGCTCCAGCAAGGTTACAGAGTTTAATATAATCCTCTCTATAGCTAAGCACAGTAATAGAGAACCCTGTGTTCACTGTGACAACATGCTGTATGCACTCAGTAATACTTTTAAAATACACAGGGAGAACAAGAAATCCCCAACATCTTTACTATTCTCAAAGACAAAGTAAAGATATTAACAGGAACAGACACACAATCCTAAAACACAGAGGTACAGAAAAGCCAAACATTCAAAGCTGCAGAATATTACTTAGCACTTTCTCCTTAACCCTTCTCAGTGGGTTTAACTGCATCACTGAAAAGACAAGTTGTTATGACCGTAATTTAAATGCAAGCAACAAAGCTCTAGCTTGCTTTGTCTAGGTCTGCTGGGGGGGAATATTACATCTGCCTCAGCCACCCTAGCAAATTTGTGTTAGAGAGCTGTTTTCTTTTCCTAATCACATTTAGCAAAGATAAGGTTGCAAGAGCAGCAGAGACAACACAACCTGCGTTAATTCAATGCAACTTGTTCACATTTCAGTTTGTGGAATACTGTTGGGAAAAACAGACAGCTGATTTGAGCCCAACTGCAATTTTCCTTTATTACCTTCACTGGTATTCAGCCAAGTTAGCTTCTCCCCTGTACTACACAGGCATATCTAAGATTGCAGTTTCCTTTGTGTCTGTAATGCAAAATACAAACTGGAAGACATAACGCACAAAGTGATCCTTTGCTGTCCCAAAATCTCAAGTTCCCAGGAGAGTGAGTGCAGGTACTCATTCCAGCAGCAGGGATTAGCCATACACACAGATCTCGGCCAAGCAGTCTCTGCTAAATTCTGCTCTGTTCAAGGCACTGGGAGTCATCTTGTTGCTTTGAACAGGCCCCTGCTCCATTCTTTCAAAGAAATGATATAGAAAATGCAATCAGCTAAAAAGACATTTACCTTCCCTAAGCAGACTTTCAGTATAGGTCAGATTCAGAATTTTTTAATCCTCTGAAAGAACAAACAGAGAAAAATAAAGAAAAAAAAAAATATCAGGCTGCATTGAAATCGGTACTATCCTAAGCTGTTGAGGTCCTCTTTTTTAGTTCACATACCTGCAAAAATCCTCACCTAACGCAAATTTAGTATTTATAAATCACTGCCATTTCACAGAATTTAAAACAGCTGCATTTCAATTCTTAAAAGCCTTATTTTGAATAGAAATACTTGTAGCTGACATTACAATTACTTTTGATCAAATTAAGAAAAAATTCCCCAATAAATTCCCTGTCCCATATGTAAGACATCAGAACAGTAAATGTGGCTCAGCCTCTGCTGCACTGAAGGCATGTCACCTCACATAATTAGAGTTTAAAAGGAAAACACTAAACACACTCATAGACCACTGATGGGAAGGGGGAGTTACTGGAAGTTCTGTGATCAGCCCTGACCACGAGACACTTCAGCCCTTCGTTTTGAGGGTTTTGTAATTTGTTTGTTTTAAAGACTGGCCAGCTTTATATACAAGATTTCTTAGAGAAATAATGAGAAATTGTAATTACATTTCTGTAACTTTAACTTATAAGGGACATAATTTCTTTTTTTTTTTTTTTTTAATAGGAAACTTAATTTGGTTTCAAAACAATTTTATATTTGAAAGAACAGAGAGTCCAGATCACTTCAGATTATCTTTATTCAAGTTTAGAGATTATTAGAAACATAAATGCTAATATCTGCCACATAGGGAACAGACAGTATTAGCTGTTAGGTATCTAGATGGAAACAGCAGCTCTCTCCTGATACACAAGATCAGTTTTAACAACCTTCTGTGACTCTTGCTTCTTGCCATCAGAGCAGGACAGTTACAACCAGAGATTCAAGGGTCACAGTGAATAAGTTTAGCACCATTTGCCCCCTCTTAAAAGACTACCTTTCTTCAAAATGTTCAAAGGAAAGATCCACTCAACCCCATCAAGACCTTCTGAGTGAGCTCTTTGCTTGTGAAGTTCTAAAAAGACACTGCACATCAAACAATATCCCAGTACTATCAGTCCTGCCTTGAATACCTACTTGTTGAGTACAAGACCCATGTTCTCCATTTTTGCTGAGAAATCAGAGAATCACATAATGGTTGAAGTTGGAAGCAACCTTTGGAGACCATCTGGTCCAACGCTCTGCTCAAGAAGGGCCACCTAAAACTGATTTCCTAGGACCACATCCAGATGGTTTCTGAATAAGTCCAAGTATGGAGACTCCACAATGACCCTGGACAACCTGTACCAGTGCTCAGTCACCCTCACAGAAAAAAAAAAACAACTAAACAACAAAATAAAACTAAACAAACTAAAAAAAGCAATCCCCCCCAAAAACAAAACAAAACAAACAAAAAAACCCAAACTAAACAAAACAAAAAAACCCAACCAACCAACCAACCAAACAAAAAAACACGAAAAACAATAATGTTTGCTGATGTTCAGAGAGACCCTCTTGTGTCCATTGCCTCTGGTCCTGTCATTGGGCATCATTGATTAAAGTTTGGCTCTGTCCTCTTTGCACCCTTCCTCTTCAGATAGTTTCATACATTGAGAAGATCCCCCTGAGCCTTCTCCATTCCAGGCTGAACAGTCCCAGCTCTTTCAGCCTTTCCTCATAGAAGAGACGCTCCAGTCCCAAAATCATTTTTGTATCCTTGCACTGGACTCCTTCCAACATGTCTGTATCTCTTTTGGCCTAGGTAGCCCAGAATTGGACACAGCACTCCAGCTGTGGGCTGTGCCCTCACCACTGATAAGCAGAGGGGAAGGATCCCCTCCCTCTACCAGCTGGTAATGCTCTGCCTACTACAGCACAGGATGCTCTCAGCATTCTTTGTGGCAAGGGCACATTTCTGGCTGAAATCACTCATGAAGTTTTACAGAAACCTTTCATATCATTACAAAATGGATCATACATGAATATAATTTATAGTGACAATAAGAATGCCAGTTTATCTGACAAACTGAAATAAAGAAGAAGTGGTGAAGTGAAAAATTAGTCATGTTACTAATATACAGACAAACTGCAGACAGCAAATAGGCATCTTTCAGAAAACTCTTCTGCTCAAGTAGAACTTCTAAAATCTATCATCTTCTAGACATTCTGTGTTAAATATGATTTCCATTTGTGTTTTGGGGTTTTTTTTGCATTTGTTTGCTTTTGGGGAAGGGAATGTTTATTTTGTTTTGTGCATTTTTATTAAAAAGTTACAGTCATAGAAAAAAAAATTGAAATTGAAAGGGACTTCTAGAGGTCACCTGGTTCAACCCCTGGCTCAAAGCAATGCTAACCTTCAATAACACCAAGGAGAGAAATTTTACAACCTATCTTAGAAATTTGTTCCAATGTTGTGAAAATTTTATTCTTCAATCTAATAAAAACTTCTTTCCCCCCAATCTCAGTCCACTAATTTCTACTACTATACACCTTTGTGATGAGTCTGATTCCACCTTATCTATACCCTCCCCATTAGATTGCTTTGCAAATCAAAATGCCTTCCACCCACATCTTCCATCCAAACCCTCTTTTCCTAAGAATGAAAAACTCAGTTTTCTCTGTCTCCCCTTACAGGGCATTTACTCCTGACCCCTAATCATTCTTGTGGTCCTCTGCTGAACTTAAATCAGTATTTCAATGTTTCTCTTTTACCGAGAACCCAATATGCTGCTTACTTATACAATATAATTTACTTGAGACATATTCTTGTAGATCACCAGGATGGCAATGAAATATAGCTGTCTACAGCTACACAATAGCCCAAACTTAGATATAACAAATTTTCTGAATTTTTACCAATTTCTTACTGTCTTTTGTTCCCCCCCCAAAAAAAAAAAAAAAAGAGAAACAATAATCATGTAGTGTGACTGGAATGCCAAGCAATGGTTCTGAATAGCCAGCACTGAAATCCTTTTTCAGATAAAATAATTTCCAAAATCCAGCCTTTAACTCTTCTGTGGGTCTCTGAGATCAGGATAATAGCAGTTGACAGAGAATTATAATTATGGTTCATCTCTTCTGTAAGCTATTGTTTACACTTTTTAAAAAGTCATTTTTCACAGAGTACAGATAGTTAAAATAAAAACTAAAGCTTAACAGGTTGACTTTAAGCTTATGACTTGTTACAATTCAGATCCCAGTAGTTAAATGGGCTCCCAGTGCTGATGGACTCCCCACACTGGGGAACAGACACCCACACACTGTACTATCGTGGATTTCTCTTTAAGTTCACAGTGTTTCATTCAAATATATCAAAAGAATACAGATATTTTGGAAGAGCTTCAAATCTGAGAAATGTGATGGTAAATTTGAGGCCATGCAAAATTCTTCTTAGCTATGCTAAAAAACAAAACAAAACAAACCCACAACAAAACAAAACAAACAAACAAAAAACCCCAAACAACAAAAAACCAAACAAAAACAAATAAACAAACAAAAAAAAAAAGAAAAAAACCAACAAAAAAACCTACACAAAACCAAAACAAAACACAGAAGTTTGGCAAATTGCATCAAACAAGTTTACTGAGGTCAGCTTCACATTTCTCAAGTGTCTTCCATTATCTAGTACTGCTTTAGACATGCAGTTTCTCTCATTCATTATGTCCTCACTCAGGCTTAAGTACCAAGCTGGTACTTGACAAACTGGTAAAATAGCCATTCTGGCTGCAAAAATTCAAATGCTGAGTTGGTATCATCTCAGTTAAAATTTTCTGATGGGATCAGGAGATGTGAAATGGACTCTGAGGAAAAGGACACAAAGTCCCGAGGAGAAGAAAAGGAACAGTATCAAAGTATTAAATCCCAAATACTGAAAACAAACACTGGAAGTACCCACAGTTATCTCTTCAGAGATTCTGAATATAACTTCCAGTAACACACCTGCCTTACTACTACACCTGTTGCACTGCTATTATCATGCCATTCCTATTTCTCAGAGAAAATACTTCAAAAATGCTCTTAACTTAAAACAAGACTGTAACAGAGAGAGGAACTGTAGTTCAAATAAAGTGTGGGGTTTTTTAAATGAAACGCTCTTGCTCCAGCTTCTCTAGCTGCCTTTGCAGAAAATAAAAATCTATATGCATATGGATACTCTCTAGCAACCTGCTGGGAGTCATATACTGCAAGAGGTTTGGGAAAATCCCTCCAAGAGAGAAAAGAGATTTTGGAAGGCAGGTAAGCTTGTAGTCAAGATAATGAACTAATTTGTTTCCAAATTCCAAAACAAAGCATTTTATTTCCTTCCTGAAAAATCAATTAGGTTCTTTATGGAGCATTTGTTGTGTGAAAGGATGCTTTTCATGTAATATATCTTTACAGTGGAGGAGATTAGTTTGGGTACAAAACATCCCCTACTAACATTGTTCCCAACATTGGGTAATACAGACAGTAGAGCTAATTTTCTGCCATACAGGAAGAATGGCAGGTGTGCTAAAAACGCGTATCATCACCCTTCCTGAAACACAGTAAAAATCACTGTTAGAACTGATAGTTTATTAGACCAAAGGTACCATCAACAATGTCAATTCTGCCTGGTACTGTTAACAGGAAAATGTTTTACAAGTTTTACTACTGGGCATCCATTTAACTCCCAGCACCAGCTATGCTGTAAGACCATGCACATAATTCATTTGGCGAACTGTGTGTGTGGGAAGCATTACCCAGGCAAAACTTCGCACAGTCTGACAAAATGCTTGGATTTGCACTGTTCAGATGATTGAACAAAGAGACTTTAAGCAATCATCAACAATAATTTTTATCTCCAAACATGCTAAGCTGTAATACTACATGAGAACAATTTATTGCTTTAAAACCAGATTTGGTAAAATACAGATAAATGGATAATTACTACATTTTAAACTTGTACACTTCTTGTCCATTAGGCTTAAGTATTAGTAAGGTTCACAATTATCTTATATATCATTTTTAGCAATTTCCCCACAGAATACTCATAATACCTCCATGGTATCCATCCAACTTCTTTGTTTACATATAGCTTAAAACAGACATTTATTCCAATTAGATGAAGTAAACAGAAAAAAGCCCTTCATAATTCCTCAAAGTTAGTCGTCTTTTCTTTTAGACAGTAATCAACAGTCTTCAAGACAATTTCCAGTTTAAGTCTGCCACATGCAGTTGATGACAGATATGTATGCCAGCAAATTTTCTTCCTGCATCATGGCAAAACTAATTTAATTACTGCCAATAGTATGCACAGTGCACAAATACATGTATTTAATAATAATCCAAACAAAGGAGATTTGATAACGTACTGTGTTTCTTTTCAGTGCAAATGTATTGGTACTACTCTGCAAGGCTTCCTAGAGTTTAACCTATTATTTTTCTATACTATAGAAATATTTGATTTTTAATCATCTGACCCATGCTGTAACGTCTTCCAAAAAAGACTCAACTCAGACAGGTCACATGCTCAATAAAATACTGTTGTATCCAATATTCATTGTATTTTATATCAAAACAGAAAGGGATGTTGTTTTATAACATTCTGCTTCAATGAGCCTGTTTGTTACTTTTCTTAAGATGCAATTGCCTAGTTTGTAATATTTGTTTTTTTCACTGAGAAAGTAGCTGATAAAGGCATTTTTTGATGTTTTTACATAGAAACCACTATAATGAAAAGGCAGCATGTGCCTTGGGACACCTACCAGCAGCTCCTACTATTCTGTCTATGTTCAGCATGTCATGCTCCTGCCATGCAGCATCACCTACCACAGATGACATTATTAACATCACAAATAATTGTTTAAAGTTTTCTATGCAGCTGCTAAAAGAATTCAGAGACCTTTCAATACACATAGAGTTAACTGTTGAAGCTGTTTTTCCTATTTTGCTGTTCAAAACCCTAAACTAGAAAATCCCTGGAGTGAAAAGTCAGAGAAGGGCTACCATCCCTTCTAGGGTTAAAAGATGCTTTTGTAAGATTTTTAGGTCAGATTAACCTTTTGCTCACAATAGGGCTGGTTATTGGTTTTATTTTTTACTGTCTTTAACACAGGTAAAAAAATCAATATGAAGCGAGACAAAGGGCTCTGGAGGCCCTGGCTGCACCAGCTTTTGGTTTGGCTCATACACAATCCTACAACATGCTGAGGCTGGGAAGGATTAGCCTGCTTGTGTTGAGTAAACCGATGATACTCAATAAACAGTTTCTGTTGTAAACCCCTTAGGACGTGCAAAGCCACACTAGTTGGCATTAGACCAGATAAGCTGCCGAACCAGCTGTAATCTCATTTAGACCTGAGCTGATCCTCCTGTCCTTTCATTCCACAGGATCAAAGCAAACCACTGAGGAGGCAGCTGTATTATAGCAGCAGTGCTTGCTGGATGCGGCAAACATTTCATAAATTCCTCTCCTTGAAGCAAGCCTGCACATAATCTACCCAGAGCCAGTTCAATCAATGGATTTCTGAATTCATTAGTCTTATTATTACAGGATAACTGTTTTCTCCACATAGTGTGGTAGTTGTTGCAAGCCAACTTTGCAAAACAGCTCTTATTGCTGACCATTTCTTTCTGGTAATGTGCCTTTGCATTTTTGCAGTGCCACATGAAAATGATTTAAATCACTTCAATGCAGTATTTTTTTTAAAGACTAGAAATATAAAACCAATCCACGAATATTCAAGTAGGAAGCCCTGAAATATAGTACATTCTTCCAAGCATAATTACAGGCTACCTGTTTGCACGCTTCCATGCATCAGTAATAATGACCAATGTTTTCTGAGCTCAATGACAGCAAATGATAACAGCAAAAGCAGACATTATATCATTGTAGCAGCATAAATACAGACAAAAATTACAGATGTGAAAGGAGTAATTTTAAGAAAAAGATTTCTATTTGCCTTTTACTCCTTGGTTCTCTGGAATTAAAAAGAAGAAATATTTTCACTGTTAAAGAAATGAATAGCACAACTTAGGAAAACCAGAAAACCACAAAAGCAACAAGTCTTTTTAAATTAAGCAAAAATGAAACCCAAGACACTAGATCAAATAAGAGTTTAGGGTGCAGCATTCGATTTCTGTACCACATATGGAGTTTTCACTGTGCAATTATAGATAAAAAAATTTTATAGTATAACCTTAGAGCTTTAGAAGAACAGAATGTATAATTCCAAAAATGCATCAATTGACCCAATTTCCATCACTGAAATCTGCAACATAACACATATTCACAGATAAGCAAAATAAAATAATATTTTAACTTACATTGGAATAGGGGAAATATTATTAAAAATATTTTTCAGTCCTTTTATTTGCTAATTGTATTAACAATTAATGTAAAGACCTAAGTCTTCTGATACAGCTGCATTAGGCAAAAAAAACCAAAGTAATAAGAATTATGCAGTACAGCAGCAATTTTGGGGGGGGGGGGGTCATGTACAAATAACATTCGTTCAAGGACCTCTCCTTCAAGAATGAATAGTAGCCAGAGAACTAAGTTTAGCCTCAAAAATAGGTAAGGCCAGGTAACCCTTACAGTTAAGGTTAAAATAGCAGTGTTTGTGACTTATTGTTATTTGCAGTTAGTATAAATATACAATACATTCCTGCATGCAAACTGGTAAGTCAGGAAGATCCCTCTCAGAGAACTGCTCTGAGTTTACAGAGCACAAGAGAAAGTTCTGCATCATCTTTGCACGCACACCCTAACCTACACTGCACAGACCAACTGAACCTCTGTATCTGGCTGCTCATGCTTTTAATAAAAGTATAAAAAAACCTGTCCATATAATAAAAAGCTTCAATGAAGTATAACAAAATCAGATGTTTAACACACGCAAATGATTTTTTAACAGATTACAGACATGAGATGTTTTGTATGAAACTTTTTTTAAGCACTAAAGCACAGATGTGCTAGAGCATGTCATAGGCAGCTGGCAAAGATGAACAAAAGGTATTTGCACCTGTCAACTACAGATGTGTAAGAAACTCACCACACATCTCTTCCTCAATCACTTAGAAACCATCTGATGTGTTAGTTAATGATTCCCCTCTCTCCACTTCATTCTTCAGACATAAAGGGGTCCCATTTAACATAATCACTTAATAACAGCAAAGTGATGGGTATCAGAACCCTAATTCTTCTAATATTTGCAAAATCCAGCTCTTTGTAATAATAATAACACCATGATAGCAAACTGTAAAACTGTGTAATTATACTTTAATTGTATTGTGAGGCATGCATTAATCACAAAGTTTAAGTACCAAGGATGGAATTATAATAATTCTGTAAAACAAATTTAAGCTAGCTAAGTAGGTCAGAACCACTAGCATGCAACAGGAGACCTCTGGGAATTTATCAGTTAATGGCTATTTATGTGCAAATGAGTGCCCTCCAACCCTCCCAAATCCTGTGTAGCTGAAGGGTATTTCTGTTAACCAGGAGCATGCTTAACTGCTGAGGCATAAATTAAACCATTTATTGGAATGATTTTAATTCTTCTCTCCCCCCACCCACTCTTACTACTCCCTCCACCCTCACTAGCAGCACAATTTACAGTATTAATTTACATGGAGATAGGATTGCTGAAGAGTTTTCAGAAATTACTCTGTTTCAAGGAAGAGGGGGGAAAAAAAAGAGAACAGAAAAAAAAAAAAAAAAAAAAGGAGTGAGAGAGAAAAAACTTTCAGTTAGAGACAGTAGCGATGCTACACTTAATCTTCAAGTCTTCCAGAGGGCAGTTTGAGCTATTAGACATTCCAGAGATTCAGTATCACAGCAGTTACAGTGGAAACCCTTTCAGAATGAACTCCAATGAAATGAAATTCTGGTTTACAACCTCATAGAATCGTTTAGGTTGGAAAAGACCTTTAAGATCATCGAGTCCAATCATTAACCCAGCACTGCCAACCCCACCACTAAATCATGTCCCCAAGTGCCACATTCACATTTTTTAAATACCTCCAGGGATGGTGACTCCACCATTTCCCTAGGCTGCCTGTTCCAATGCTTGACAACCCTTTCCATGAAGAAATTTTTCCTAATATCCAATCAAAACCTTCCCTGATACAACTTGATACCATTTCCTCGTCTCACATTCTAAACTTGAAGACAATGAAGCTCAAGGGGGACCGTATCCACTGTATTTTCTGTCATAACATTCAGACTGTACATCTCTCAAAGGTTTTCCTTCAAGAAAGAAAACAATAAAAATTTCTTTGCTGCAGGAAAAAAAACCCTTCAATTTTTGAGTTTGACTTGGAAAAAGCTAGTCATTTTTCATGTCTTAGAAAAATAGATACCTTTACAAAAAACTCAGAATCAAGATGTATTGAATTTTCACTGCGATGTTAAATGGGGATGATTTACAGACAATATAAATGATTTCTCAACACTTATAATCATAGCAGTAATTCAGTACATCAAGATAATGTAACCATAACCTCAAGATTCACTTTTAGGCTTATAATTTAATATGCTCGGGGTTTCTTTAAGTGCATGCACACATATTCTTGCAAAGCCTAGGGTCCCAGAGCAATAAAACAGTAAAAATTTGATTATCCTAACATCAATTAACCACAGTTCCCTGTTACCCTAAACAGGGTCACATCTCCCCAATGCCTAATAATTACATTGTAAAATCCCTTGATTGCCTGAATATATTCACTCTCCCTATGATGTCTGGATAATCATGGTTGTGTTACAGTTAATTATTATTTAAGAGATGATCACAGTGCATTACTCTCTGATGTCATCTTTGCACCTAATACAAAATTCCACATAAATGTAACACGCTGAACAAATACATGCACAGCTTTTCCTCACCAAATCAAGCTGTTGCAGAATACCCTTGAATATATAGGTGTGGTGTGAATTGAAGGAATTCCCTGGGAGCAAATCTTTAGCAGTTTTAAGATATTTTAGTAAGATGCCTGGAACACTTATTGAAGTATTTTCAAACGCACACTGCCAATAGCTAATCAATGTGTTCCTGTCCAGGAAAACAAAAGAACGCCAACAAAAATGTTCGTTTTTCGTCCTCGTGGTCGACTTTCAGTACGGAAAACAAGACCGCAAAAAAGCAGTAGAAGGAAAGAAACCTCATTGTCCTGGCAGGCACATCTGTACTTGCCTGTTCTTCGCTTCTCTTGCCCCTCAATAAAAGATGACACATGCCCGGCTGCAGCGAGCGCTCCTGCTGCGTGCATAATGGCTGCCGTGGCTGCCTGCGCAGCCCCTGCATTACCATGGAGAGAACCAGCAGCTTTTCTGCCTCTTTAACGTGGATTTGCAAGCACGCACGTGAAACCCAACACTCCATACAACTCTTCGATAACAGCCAGAAATTAATAAACGAGCAGAACTATTTGACCGAAGAAGTTCCCTCATGTATTTTCAGAAAGCATTAGCACAGCTCTATTACCAGAGCCTGCGACAGGCGCACGGTTACCTCTCAGCTCCCTACAGCGAGGGGCTGCAGCCTCGTTTATGACTGTACCTTACAGCCATTGGCAGGGACTCTTGTATGGCCCTAAGGCTTTAATTAACCCCGATTAGAGATAAACAGGGCCTTCTGGTTGTGAAAAAAAGAGGAGAGAATAGACAGTACTTTCATCTTATCAGACAACTAAGTAAACTACCAACTGCTTTTACCTTTCCCTACTTGCTCCTCCCAGTAAAAACGTCAGGAAGCGACCCCCATTAGACCCTGAGATGATGCAGATGCACACATTGTAGAGTACGTTCTGCTCTTTCCAGTTTATTTTTGGGGAGGATATGGTGGCCTACTATTTCAGACTCATTTATCATTAGACACATTTTCACCATCCCTGTTTTACTATGTCTGTAAAGAAAACTGGAGCATTTAGTCATTGGCAGTTAGTGACACTTAGACTTGCTCCAAGCCAAATAAAACATGACAATGTACACCTATCATGCCCTTTATCAATAAGCTTTCCTTAAAAAATGTCTAAAAAAGCATTTGTAAAGTAATTTTCTAGAAGATTTCATGACTCAAACACATTACCACTGAAAACTCATCACCCTGTTCAGCAGGGCCACTGTTCTCTGCATACAGTAGAAGCCATCTTCACTTTCCCACTCCAGAAATTCAATGAACAAGTAGGAGACAGAAGCACTACATGGGTTCAGTTCCTCCCCCCCACCCCGAATGGAACAGGGAAATTAAAAAGAGTGCAGATACTACAAGTCAAAATGAATGACAGGTTTCCAAAGTTAAATTTTATGGCAGATAACAGTTTCTGATACTATTTTTCTTTACCTTCTAGTTTCACTGTTCTGTAAGGAAAAGCAAAGAATACTGTTTAGAATGCATCCGTACTATTTGACAACCAGCTGCATTGAGCACTCCTCAATATCAAACCACAGAAACATAAGTGAAGGACTCGGGAGCACCTCAACAGTGATTCAGGGAGTTCATCTCACCAGTCTGGTAAGCTCACATAAACTACTTTCTGGCAAATGTTTGTCTAATTCATTGTCTTAAAAAAATAAATAGATAAATTCAATTCCACAAGTCTCTCTTGAAGCCTGCAAGAGTGGTACATTTTCATCCAACTGAAAGTAACCATACTAGACTTCTGCCCCAAATTAAGCCAATTCCATCTTCACTGGCACAAAGAACAACAGAAAACCTGTAACATCCTGTTATATACTAGGTAACTTCTAGCATGTCTCTCCTCAACTTTTTCTAACTGAAATCAGTTCCATCAAACTTTTACAAACTTCTACTCTCATCACTCACTTCTGTGACTCTTTCCAATATTCAATTTACTCATAAATGTTTTGTAAACTGACATGTCCAGAACTGCATACAGAATACTCCAGTTAAGGACAGAATAAGTAGCTCCTGCAGGAGTTTTATTAACACACCCCACAATGATATTCAAGTCATATTACGTCCCACTTCCTAGTATTGTACAGGCTGTGTACATGAGAAAGTCATTGTTAAAAGTTAAGCCCTTGGATGTAGCCAAATCTCAGATTTTCCTGCAGCCACTATGGTCTTACAAACTCACATAAATAAATATCCATGTAAACAGGGGTGAAAACTTAAGTACCATGCTCACCTCCCACTCCCTTTAAGATACAAGAGAATTCACTGGAACTATCATTCACAAACAATTTTGGTACTCCCCCCTAAACCAGGCAGAAACTTGCTGGTGCAGGGACAATACTGGACCTTGCAGCCATGTCTTCCGAGCAGGCAGCAAAATCTACAAGCAAGGGCAGAAGAGAGATGAGGTAACAGCTATGACAGCTACCTCACTTCAACCAACCCCGGATGTGGAGATCTCCCATTTCTCTCCCCTCCTGGTGCATCCTACCTCCCCCCATTGGACAGCACTGCTGCCATGCCAAGCGATCCATCTGTTGTATTTGCATTTCTCCTTCCTGATTTCAGTACTTGGTCTTTACTATTTCCTCTTGTTGATGATAGTTTCTTTCATAATATAGAAATAATTTTCAATTCTGGTTTTGTTTTCTATACAAACACAGAGAAATATCCTCTAATTTTTGGCTACATGGAAACTCGGACAAACTCTGTAACTCATCTACTACAACTAGTTGTGCTAAACTGTTCCTCATTTTCAGTGACCTGAAGTGAAGCCATTAAACACTAATAAGATAATACAAGTAACACTGAAGCATTACACTACTGATATTTTCTACGAAAATTTTCTCTCTCATTCTCATAGATTCACACCATCTTACAGAAAATCTGTTTGTACTTTTCTGGCTGCTGTTTTATTTTCTCTCTTTGTTTTTGTTTGTTTGTTTTTTGTTTTGGGGGGGTTGTTGTTGTTGTTGTGGGGTTTTTTGTTACAATACCCAGAAACAAGTAAAGTAGAAGTTGTTTTATGTCCAAGAAGAAATTTTATCATAGGCAAAGATATCCCAGGGGAAGAAGAATCAAATAATATATACCCAGAAAAGAGAAAATCAGAAAAGAGTAAACAGAACACACATAATGTATTTAGATTCATCCCTTCTCTTCATTTAGTCACTGTTTTCAAGAGAGCACAACAAATTGTTTTTGCTGATGAGGTAGTCCCAGAAGTTAGTAGTAAGAGAAGCTGACACCAGTAAGTTACAGCTCTCAGTAACAGAATCAGAAACAAATTTGTAAAAAATTAAGCAAGTGGCTATTCATCACTGTAGCTATTAGTTTCAAAACATGAGTGATGGTGGGGGGAAACAAAACCCAAAAGCTTTTCTGCTGAACCACTGAACAGAATCTTTCAGAACTGTGCAGAGTATTACAGTCTGTGTTGTGCCCAACACCTGGCAGGTGCTTTGCTTGCTTTTCATTTTCCTCCATTAAGACAAGTATATTCATGTGTTCAGTTAGCACAAGAATTCTCCTTGGAGTTGATTCAGATTTTTTTTTTCTTCTCTTTAAAGGTCAACTTTCTTTAAAACACATAGCTACAAATTAATTCTCCTCTCCAGAGACCAACTCCTTTCACAGGGGCCAGCAATAGAGACAAGAGCACAAAGGGAAATATTTTGGGTGAAGCAGAGATATATCTGCCTCGTTCAGCGCACATAATTGACTCGTCCAACCATTCTTGACACAGCCAAGACACGGGGTTGCTCTTGTCCCAGAACGTACACTTGCTATTTTATCAGTCAGGTTTCCAATTCTGCGTTAAGGGACCCGAAACACATGGGCACAGGTGGGCAGGGGCAAAGACTGCACTCTGGTGCCAGAGAGGCTGAGCAGCCGTCCGGAGCCAGCTCACCATCCGCTTTCTCCATCCTTCTGCACAGACTGTCAGTAGGAGGCAGCATTGACTCTGACAGCAGCAGCTCCACACCACCAAGTAGTTGGGAGCTGGCTTTATTCTTCTGTCATTATATAAGCAAGATGACACTGTTCTCTAATCCAGCCAAAGCTGATAAGTACCATCAACCTGTCACTTCCTACATTTCAAATTCTAACACTGCAGCATCAAAGAGTTTTTACATTTCGATTTCTTTTGCTGGCAGCGGTCGGTAGCCTCTCATTCTCCCACGGTGTTCTAATGCAGCATTTGCACACCGGGGTTACTCCCAGCCTGAATAGCAGGTCATCCCCTACTCACTGAGCTCATCTGTGGCCCATGTGCTAGGCAATTTAGATCCAATCAGCCCTTATTTAGCTCAAGAGTAATGAGCAGCATAGTGACACAGACTTAAGCCTGACCCTCAGGACACTGCTCATCAAGCAGTAAAACTGTGACAAAATCATTCATCTTCCACCCGCTGGCAAGAAATAATACTCGCACTCACTGTATTACTTTTTCAAGACATAGAAAAAAAAAAGGTCCTGAATTTTCATGATGTGAGACATTAATTTGCAGAAAGCTGAATTCCCTTAAACCCCCCTGTTGCTATGAGCTCACCAGGGGGAAATAGGCCTTAGGAGACTGAAATGGAATAAAGAAAATTGCTTCAGCTTTCTGTTCATTTTAAATAAGCCTTAAATCTGACAAGAGATATCCTAAAGAGAGAAGAAATATATATCTTGTAAGGTAACGAAGAAACAATCAAAATTAAGAGATTAGAAGGCTACTTGCATATAATGGTTTTATTGGCAAAAATATTTCTTTTGTTTAACATCCACAAAGAAAAAAAAAACAACTCTATATGAAAAGCCATTCTCTCACCTCATGTGAAGAATAGAAGGAAAACTGAGAGGAAAGTTAATTTGGGGAAAATAGTTTCAGAAGTGAGATACATCCATCAGAAAACAAATCTGTACTTTATGTCCTTCAAGGAGCACATATTTCTCTAAACAACTGCAGGGTCCCAAGCAGCAGGTTCTCAGTATACCTGGATATGATTTCACTCTTTTTTTCATGGATTTACTCTTTCACAACAGTAAGTCTTGTACTGCTGTCAGGTAGGCTACAGAAAGCTCAAGTGGATTATTTTTTGGTAGATAAAATGGGTACAATGGATGAAACACAGAAAAGTGTTTCCATCCGTACCACAGGGGACAAAACTGTACCTTCATGATTGATGTCTGAATACTAGACTTAAGTTTCTTTAGATTTGGGTGTCTACCAAGACAGACTGTTTTTCAGCCATCAACAATTAGAAGGTTTTTTGACAGCTTGTGTTGTTTCAGTTTGTTCTTAAAGTGATTCTAGTAGAATAGAATATTCTAGAATAGAACAGAATATTGCAGCTGGAAAGGACCTATAACAATCATCTAGTCCAACTGCCTAAGCATTTCAGAGCTGATCAAGAGCTAAAGCAAATTATTAAAGGCATTGTCCAATGGTCTCTTAAACACTGACAGGCTTAGGGCATTGACCATGTCTCTAGGAAGTTTGTTCCAGTGCTTGACCACCCAAGCAGTGAAGAAATGCTTCCTAACATCCAGTCTAAACCTTCCCTGGTTCAGCTTTGAACCACTCTCACATCTCCTATTACGGGAGCCCAGGGAAATGAGCCGAGCATCTCCTCCTCCATTTCTCCTCTTCAGTAAGCTGTAGAGAGCAATGAGATCATCCCTCAGCCTCCTTTCCAAAGTCCCTCAGACGGTCCTCGAAGGATATGCCTTTCCAGCCCTGTGCCCAGCTTTGTTACCCTCCTTCAGAGGCTCTCTATTACATCTTAAACATCAATATGAAACTGATTTTAATCAATTATTCAGCTTTAACATGGCTACCTACAGATTCAAGGAAGCGGACAGCGAGAAGTGGAAGTGAATATTCTTGCAAACCTGAATGCTATACATACCAATGTAACTTTCTGTAAGCAAAGTATCAGGTACATGGCTGCAGTGCACACTGTCTCACTTCAATCCTTTGCACAGTAATATTCTCAGAGGAAACAATCCAAACACACATGAGTTTTATCTAGTCATCTTTGAAGATCAGAATACAAGGGACAAAGGTGTAAAGTGTTATTTAAGAACCTCAATAAAAACCTGGGGGAAAAAAAATCCCACATAAGGTAGGCAGAAGAGGAAAAGAAAATTCAGTTTTAATTATAAGAGCCACACCTTAAGGCAACAACTGTAGAATGCACACAATATTCCCTCATAAGAGAGTAACAGATTATTTTTTAAGGATTTAGACACAATAAACCTCTCAAAATATGCTATATTCTACAGCAGTGCTTGCTTCCCATGCATTAAAGCATTTAGAGACTACATGTTTATTGCAGTAATTAAAAAATCAGTTTTATTTATGGAACATCTGAATATAAAACAAACAAACAACAAACAAACAAAAGAAAAAAAAAAACACACTAAAAATACTTTAAGCCATAGGTCAAGTTAGCACAGCAAGGCATGCTTGCTTCCCAAGCATAAGATGTATGTTGTGAAGTGAAAAAGGAAGGATTTAATTCATGTTTTTCACAGAGGTAAACAAAATTCATAGCAACTTTTAATGACTTTCTAATGGTCATTCATTAAGCCTGGAAGATCTCAGAGACAAACTAACATCATCTGACTCTCAGTTCAGTGGCTTAGTCACAGAATTGCCTTCTGTGCTTATCAGGACATCGCAGCTGGTAGCTCTAAATATCTTCACAGAAAGGGATGGGTAAGAGAAGACTCATGCTCTTCCAAACTCTTCTGAATATAGTTTTCAGAAGCTCAACATCAGAAAAAAGATTTTGCAAAGACTAACACTAAAACCCCTGAGGGGCAAGAAAAGAAGGAGGGAGGACCTTTCTATTCTCCTCCTGAGCTTATCTGCTGACTTACACGGTAACAGAGAGGGGGAGAGAGGCTTCTGTTGGTCTCGGAAAAGCTTCCCACAGGCTATTTTGATGGCAAGTACAACGCAAAAAAAATTACAAATGACTATACATTTCCATAGCAAAGATATACTGGATAATCCATTCCTATCGTGATTTCTCTTACAACCTCAAGGCTAAACACACTCTACAGATGGAAACATCCAGTTCTGCTGTTATCCATGGCCCAATTATTAATGCAACTTCCAACTAGAGACAGGTTTACCTAGTGAGCTTATGAAATTAACAAAGCAACATTTAAAAAAAAAAATCAGGCAAAAAAGTACAAATGGGCATAAATACACAAGAATTGCTTTCAATAATGAAATTACTGCTTATTACGGTATTAAGGTTTGTGGTACTTCTCATTTCTGCTATGGGAATTAGTAGCAGGTCTCCCTGAAACTAGGCAAAGATGTTTGGAGCACATCAGTGATTTTACACCTGGGCACGAACTCACATTTTATAGTCCTGTAACTTTGTCCTAACACACCACAAAACCTAAATGCCAGGGTGACGAGAATAAGAGAATGCTTATGTCAGAGCAGCAATAACTGACTGCAATAAAAGACATTTTTGCATGTTTCAAACACTTCTTTTAAGAGTAACATATTGAAGTGCCAGAACCTACAGCAGATTTCTCCAAGTCTTGTGTCCACTTTTACAGCAAGTTCTGTCAAATCCATTTAATGCCATATTTTTATTAACCTAGAGTTTTTCTTTTTGTGCCATCAGACACGCAGATGACAGGTAGTGCAAGAGACCTGGAACAAAAGAAAGCACACACGGACAAACATCCTGCATTTACTTTTCAGAAAAAGAACACAAAACAGGATTCTAAAACACTGCTTAAAAACAGGGGAAAAAAAAAAAAACAAAACACACAAACAAAAAAAAAAAAACTTATATCCGAGCTAGAAGCTGAATCCTTCAAGTAAACATAGGAAGCAAGCACTTCACATTTTTATTTCTGGGAGTTTCCTGATTGTTTACTGTTTATGATACATGTTTTAAAAAGCAGATGGTATTAAAATACAACCTTACAGTTCATACTGAATCTCACTATGAAGATCAAATACTTGCAAGTGCCACTTATCTAGCCACCACATATCAAAAACTGATAAAAATGAATTCTCCTGCCAAGTCATAGTCCTATTTAAATATATAGACACCAAAATAATCATAATGGTAAAAATCAATAAGAAAAGTGGATTAAGAAAGCTTATTTAAAACAGTCTAAGCATAGGTAAATACAACAACCAAAAGCTACTAGCACTTTTCTAGCAGACAAGTAAAATACAAGAAAAACCTGGAAAGGGTTATTTTGAAGCACAGTAGTGTAACAATGGTGAAGGTGGGGATCTCTTTTCAGATGCCTTTTAAGAAAAAAAAAGAAAGAAAACAAGTGCATTTTCAAACCCTTGTATGCCAAGTTTTAGCCCAGAGCAAGGTTTTGCTGCTTTTACAAACCCTTGAAAATAAAGGTTTATAACGGAAATGCTGACAGACCTTAACTATAGCAGCATGAATAGCTATAATTAAAGAAGAGCTTTTGGCTACACCTCAATCTGAAAATAAAAGACTGGAATTTTTACAGTATCCTCAAAGAAAAGCAACTGGGAAACCTGGAGTGAGATTCCAGCAATCCAACAAGACATGTTAAAGGGGATTGCTAAAACTATTTGCTATTTTAAGCTTAAAATACTGAGGCATTTAGTTAATGTAACCAAGTCAGTATTTTCATAATGCTACTTAATCAGCAATAAAGAATGCTCCTGTGAGCCATCATCTGGGGTTAGCAGAAAGTGGCACATGAAGTTATTATTTCCTAACAGCCTAGAGGGAGCTGCTTCTCTCTTTATCAGTAATCTCACTTCCTTCCTACCTCTGACATACAATTATAAAATTATTAGACTGCGGTGTACAGAGAAATTACATTTATGAAAGTCCTAGTAGCTTATATCAGCCTGGATTTTAAAAAAGGGTATTGAACCATTTGATGCTTTTTTCAGTCTGCAGACAGACCAGGCCTAGTCAGTCTAGTCAAGCCAATAATAGTTGAACATATGGTTAGCACAAAGTCATCCACATATTTTGAACCAAGAAAGTGATTTTAGTGTTGTTTTATTTGCATGGCAACAGAGGACTATTTTCAGTGAGTCTGTCCAAGTGGGAGAGAGAATCAGTAATATTTCTAAGTTCCATACAACCTGAAGATCAAAGTATTTTATCACAGAATATGCCAAGTTAGAAGGAAGCCACAAGGATCCTTAAGTCCAACTCCTGGCCTTGCACAGGACCATCCCCAAGAGTCACACCATGTGCCTAAGAGTACTGTCCAAACTCGGACAGGCTTGGTGCTGTGACCACTTCCCTGAAGAACCTGTTCAAGTACCCAACCACTCTCTAGGTGAAGAACCTTTTTCTAATATCCAACCTAAACCTTTCCTGATACAACTAAAGGCCATTCCCTCAGGTCCTGTCATTGGTCGCCACAGAGAAGAGATCAGTGTCTGCCCTTCCTCTTCCCCTCAGAAGGAAGCTGTAACTGGAAAGAGGTCTCCCATCAGTCTCCTCTTCTCCAGGCTGAACACACCAAATGACCTCAGATACTCCTCATCTGGCTTCCCCTCAAGGTCCTTCATCTTTTTTGCCCTCCTTTGGACAGCCTCCAACAACTTGATATCTTTCTTATATTATGGTGCCCAAAACTGCACACAATATTCAAGGTGAAGTCACACCAGCGCAGAGTAGAGCTAAATGTTCAAGAATTCAGTTTCTCTGTAGACGGGATAAATAAGCTGATAACAGTAACCAAATGTACAAATACAGAAGCTGCAATAAAGAACTGTTAAAAGCAAGACTCCAATAATCTCTCTCATATTGATTACTATTTAAGCATGCTGATAACTAAAATATTTCAGCAGAACTGTTTTTTGTAAGAAAAGGTACAAATTCTGTCCTGTACCTCATTTGTGGTGAGCTGAGAAGTCTGGAATCAACTTCTATGCCCTCCTCTCTATGCTACAAGAGGGCAACATAACCCCCAGTCCTAGAAAGCTTTTGAAATAATGCCAAGTTATGAAATAGGCAACTTTTTCACCAGTCTCAAATTTCTCCCTATTTCATCTTTAAAAACAACAAAATAAATGCTGTGCATTAGCTAATGGAGAAAATGTCAAAGTATTTTTGAAGTCTCCAATTTATTCCAGGAAATACATTCAGTTGAACTGAAATAATAAATAATAAATCAACTAAACTTAGTTTTGTGCTTCATCTTTTTTCAAAAGGCTGCCTGAAAAACAGTTGTCTTTGGATCTATAAGCTATTGACAGCTGCAGTCAAACTACTAGACAATAACAAAGGACCTAGTTAAAGAGAGATCTTGCATATGGGCCTCAGTATTCCTATTATGTACTCTTCCACAGCTCTTTACACATATTTCAGTCTTGCACATTTCAAGTAATGGCAGATCAATAGCTGCCTCTTAATATCTTATAAAAAAAAGGCAGTTTGGGCTTCAAACTGGAGAACTGCTTCTCAAAGGCATCAGTAGACAAAAAATATGCTTATTGAAGGGCACTGTGGATGTTGAAAAATGAACTAGTACATCAAAGCAAAACTGCTTGAAGTGGTAAAATATGATTTCCTTCTTTCCTATTGAACCCCAGACAAGTATTTAAATCTCCATAACTGTGGTATTTGAATGCAACCTTGGTGAAAGAGAAAAAAACAGAATGAAGAGTCTGAAAAATAGAATACATTCAGTCAAGAAACATACCCAAAAAAAATCCCCCCCCCCCACTTAAGTAATTTAATACAGAAAATAATTTTGAAGTTCCCTGTCCCAAAGGAAAGATGATATTGTCTGAAATAGTAGCAACTGGATGACTTTCTAAAGAGCCACTAATTCATAACAAAATCTCAGGATGTCAAACCTAATCTGAAACAGTAAGGAAAAATTTCTGAGTTTCGAAATGCACTGAAGTATGGGTGGATTTTGAAATTTAACATATCATTCACAGCTCTCCAAAGATTTCTCTTTCCTTTTACTCTATTTCAATAAAAAATTAATATGAACTACAGTTTAACCCTAAAAACAAAAACAACATGCCAGTCTATGTGCACAATTTAACTAAATAACTTACCGAAGTCTGGCTAGTACAACCTGAAGAAAATTCAGGACCATGCTCAGCTCAGCTCCTCGACAAGCAGGCAGCAGCATAGTAAAACCATCATTTAGCAACTTTTCCTCAGAAAGGCTCAAGTAGCAGCTAGTCTCAAACACTTCCTGGACACCATCAATGTAGGTCGAAAGTAGAGTCCAGAGATTGTGTCTCTGTGTGTAGTCATTTTTGTTTACTAAAAACTCCTTTGCCTTCTCACGGAAAGCACTTGAGATTTTCTCAGCTAGGACGCTAATGTCCATGTTCTTTTCAACATAAATCAAAAGGAAAGCAAAATGACCTCTCCAGATGAGAGCTCTCTGAGACACAGTGATGGAGGATGGAGCCAGGAAGTCCAAAAGATCCAAGACTCGACTCACTATATCTTCTGTCTCCGCAACAATTGCTAGCATGAGGAACAGGTTAAAAAAGTTCTGCAGCCCCACTTCTGTCAGCTCCTGCATTCTTCTGCGATGGAACTTGGAATAAATTCTACATTAAGAAAAGCAAAGAAACGAACAAAAAAAAACAGGAAAGAGTAAGTTTCTTAACTTTTCTATCCGCTTGAGAGACTAAAATTGTATTTTCATGCTTTTAGTTTACAGTTATCCTCTTCCAATAACGCCTAAATTTGGAATACCCTTTTTTCTCTCTCCTATTCTTTTGGCTACTGCAACAAATGTGCTCCTTCGTGTTCTGCTCCTATTTTAAGCTACATGCTAAGTGTTTCCAGTATGAGGTGCAGCCTAAACCTTCTCCCCTATCCAACCTTTAGTACACAGCTGAGCACAATGTACATGTCTAGTCTCTCTCTACTTTTGATGGGTGTCCTCCATGCCTTCAAATCAATCACATTTAGCCCGTGAGGGCTGCTAGGAAAGAATGCCAAGTGGCAGCTCTTTGCAACTTCTTCACTAGAAACCCCCTCATTTCCATGTAAAAATTAGCTACTGGTTTCTGTTATGGTATACTGCCACAGCTGCTGTGAAGAAGTCTCACCTACCAAACTATCATTGCAGTAAAAGGGAGAGGAATATTTCTAAAAGAAAATTCTTTTCTCCACAGTGCTTTGCCGAAGTCTGTATCAACCTGTATTGCACACCTACGGAATGAACTGTGGACTACAAGTTTGGAAGAAAACAGGGAAACTGAGGCATTTGGAAGAGAAACCTCTCTCCAACAGGAAGATGGTAAACTTTACCTGTATTGCTTATGGGATAGTGCTCAAGTCATAAGTAGCTGATGGTGAAAAGCACTGCTACTTTGGAACTTTAAAGTGGTTGACAAAAACAGAAAGCTTTTACAAAGACATCTTTTCTGTGACCTTTGCTTGGGTCTGGAGTTTTAAATAAATGTCACCATTCCTACAACACAGGAGTAAGATGAAAATGGCTTGCTTGACTTTTTGATTTGTAGGTTTAAAACCTTGGGTATATCCTTCACCTTTAATTTAAAGTAAGTTCCACATACCCTAGTTAAACAGTCATAAATGCTGTTTTCCTACTCTGTCACCTGGAAAAATAGTTGGAAATGGTGCTGAAGTTATCAAATCTAGCCACCAAAAATTACAGCAAATCCAATTAATGTTGTTTAGTAGTAAATTACTACTGACAGGCATTTACGTTTTTCATGCATCAATTAATGCTTGGTTAGCCACCAAAAACAGAGTTCATCCCAAAATCATAGCTGTAGGCTGTTAAATTTTGCTACTTGTGTAATTGATTTTTTCAAGGTAGAAATTATGAATACTGGCTGAGCAGACTGATGCACTGAGTGTTGTGTATTATTATTCCCCCTCTTAAATTAGGGAAAGAAACAAGCTATAATAGCACAAAAATGTAAGTATAGTTTTCTTTCAGTAAGAACAGAGCAGGCTAATTAAAATCACAAAATAAAGCAAGACACTGATATGAAATCCAACATATTTGTTTCTATGTAGTTGTAGTGATTTTAAACCCCAAACTTTACTGACTATAACAACTTGTAAAGTGTACATAGACATTACATTTTTGACAGGTGTACTCTTCTGATAGCTAAAATAACCCTGCTTTCTTGGAAAAGACATCATATAACTTGGTGAGGTATGCATACACATGGGCAATTTCTCGTGTATTTATTACTTGCATATATGAAGATCTAATATTTACTAAAATTTTAAATAATTTTATTAGTACTTAGTACAAACTTTTTTAAAAAAACTGTAAACCAAAACTAATTCTAAGTCTTCTATATCTAATGAAAAAATTGTAAAATTTAGCACTTGTAATAATTAGTACAATCTCATTACTATAATAAAAGTCTCAGGGATTCAGTAAGCCCATAAAACATCAAGAGTTTGATTTAGATCATATATATTTTGAAGTATTTTTATAAAAGGACTGACTATAATTCTTAATTAGTATGTTTCAAAATTAAGCGAAAAATTAAAACCCTCACAAAAAATATTGTGAGAAATTTTGGAAATCAGTAAAAAGAAACTAAATATAAATGAAATCGCTGGCCTACCAAGTGTCAGTCTGCATGTTCTTGGACAGCACATGGCTTATATGCAGTTCAAACACAATTTCTGTGCTTTTATTACATTACCTGTCTGGCAACTGGGTTGTACCACTGCATAGGTTGCCAGTGTACCAAACTCCTGGCCAGCAGGACAACGTAAATCATCACAGGCTATGGATGCCAAGGTGATTCTTGGACCCAGCTCTTGGACCCTGTTACAGCCTCAGCTGGCAACTTCAGGGAACTGCTTTCTTTAAATTATTAATCATCCTGGATCCCTCATCCCCCTTACTTTCTGAGGGGCATGCCTTGCATGTGGCTGGAAGGGCCACTGACTCCCTACAATTCTTACAACAGGAGAGAAACTAAACAGTGGCCATACCGTCCTTTAATTTGTTTCCAAGGATGCATGCCACTGTTTTCTTCTTTCATCATCCGTGCCAAAATGCAGAGAAAAATGAAGTAACTGTTGCTGGACTTGTACAGAGAAGGGATCTGCTGTTCGCTGCAGCAACGTTTCACCAACTCAAGCATTGACAAAGAAGTCTTACTAACATTTGCCAGATCCTTCAGACCAAGCCAAGGAACAGTAAAGCCACTGTTCTAAAAGAATAAATAAAAACAGAAAGATTATAAGTAACAGTAAATGCTAATTCTCCAAGTGCAATAAGACACAATCCTTCACACAAACAAAAGGATATATTCCTACCACAACTAAAAAATAAAAATTTATTGTAACTATGTAGGAAGTGTTTTTACAAGATCTTAAAATCAGGAGTCCTCACAAAAAGTAAGAATAAAAATATAACTTATTCCATTGATACACAATGTAATGGACTAAAGCATAAATTTAAACATGATTTCATTAAATAAATAGCAAGTTTAGGGATACTGCCATTGACTAGGTAGTTTTACAGAAGTACTTGCAAACAAGCTTGGCTACAGGAAAATCAGAATTAATCAGTAAAATTCAAGGACTGCCCACATGCAATTCTGTATTTTCATATATTCATCTACTCACCAGATTCTTGCTGTAATAATCCCAGAGTATGGTGACAATAGATAGGTTTAAATCCCAGAAACTACACAAAGTCAAACAGCACTGAAGATGCATTCTTAGGTGTTCCTCTAACACACCATTCTTGAAAAGGAAGTAAGAAATTAATTTTAGGAGGGGAGCATTACCTTATCTACACATAAACCCAATACTAACAGACTATTTGAAATAATTTCCTAATACAAAAATTATTTTTAATTATATACTGTTGAGTAAACGCATCTGCTAATACAAGCAACAAACTAGAAGATAAAAGCTGACAACTGTATCCTATAATCCGGCCAACGTAATACTGCATCACAGAATCATTTAGGTTGAAAAAGACCTCTCAGATAATGAAGTCCAGCCTTTGACTGACCACCACTATGTCAACTAAACCACAGCACTAAGAGCCACATCCAGTTGTTTCTTGAACATATGTCCCAAGGAACATACATCCCAAGGAAAGCTCATTCACCACTGACACAGAGGGAAGGTGCAACCATCTAAGAACTCATGTTTCTCTTTATAATATTCCAAAAAGGAAGGTCTTTTGTTTCTGAATCATGTTCCTTCTCAAACCTCTGCAACATGTCTATATTGCTGACACTCCAGAAAACTCTAAATCAAGGGTAAATAAGCCTCTGAACACTGGGGAAACAAAAAGTACAAAAGACTTCCCACACATTTTTTGTGTTCCAAATTTTGCATACAAAAGGAAGAAGATTTCTAGGAAAGAAAACAGGAAGTACCAAACAATTTTAACACTGTGAAGCATTCAGCTTGTAATTGTGGGATATTGAGAGTGGAATTCTTCTCATCCAGCTTTTGATAACAAAACTGGACGTGCATCAGAGGTCATATACTAGGAGCTTCTGAATACTCCAACTGAAATCACGTGTTTAACCCAGCTTATTTTAGACATCTACTTTAGTAGTCCTGCAAGGGCTTTATTGTTTCCATTGATTATAAAATTGGTTTCGTGGACAACTTGTGTGTAGTTGTCTTAAGGGTAGACTTTTACACATGTAAGCGTAACGCATCTCTGTCATAGTGGCAACTTGTTCTGTGACAAGAGAAACTCTGACCTACTTCTAGCTTTCAAATAAATCTAGATACTATACAGGCCTGGAATTGGTAACAGCATAAAATAAGCTAAAGAAGAAGAAAAGTAGTAAGAAATAGAAAAAAATATACAGGATTAATTTTATGACTCAAAATCATAGCCCCAGGAAGGGGAAAGAAGGCAACTATGCCTCAGATAAATACTGGGAGGTTATCTCCTTCAATTTCAATTACAGTGCTAGGTCCTGAATTATATCCCAAGCTCATCCAACTCAGAAAATTCTTAAATCACTAATGCCAGGTGATGAAAAAAGATAATGTTAGGTATTATTGGGTTTTGTTGGGGATTTTTGTGTTGGTTCTTTTTAGGGGGTTGCTTTGTTATTTTTGTTGCTGTTTGAAAAAGTCCTTCAATAAATACCTGCTACTGGAAGAGTAGGAATTTTACAAGAGCTAAAACCTTGTAAGCTTTTTACCTTGTCCTTGTGATAGGACAAGGGGGAATGGCTTTAAACTGGAAAAGGGTACAGTTAGGTTAGGTATTAAGAAAAAAATTCTTTCCTATGAGGGTGGTGAGACACCGGAAATAGCTGCCCAGAAAAGCTGCGGATGTTCCATCCATGGAAGTGTTCAAGGCCAGGTTGGAAAGGGCTTTGAGCAACCTGGTCTAATGCAAGGTGTCTCTGTCCATGGCAGAGGGGCTGGAACTAGAAGATCTTTAAGGTCCCCTCCAATCTAAACCATCCTATGATTCTGTGACTTCTGGTCTTACCCACAATACTACTTCTTATGGCTTACTATGTCTTAGAGCTGCTTTTATTCCTGTTTTCAATGCCACACATATGAGTCTCACTTACTAACTTATCTCTACCTTGCTACACATTCATGTGGAAAACCTCATTTGGTACACTTTATCAAAATGCTGTAAACAATTATACAATCACCTACAATAACTTCTAACCATGCCTGCCTTCTCTTCTCATGAACATATGGCTTCTAAAGTGGTACATTTCTAAAACAACCTGCAAATTGAAACGGCATTCTCAGTTGTCATAGAAAATTATATATTCAAGACATTATAGATAACATATAAACCCCACTGAAATAGAAAATAGACTCAAAAATATACAGAATAATAATTCAAATACAATAAAAATGCCTACAAATGAAAGGATACTCAAGTATTTTTTTTTTACATGTGACATAACTAACTATTAAAGCAGTAGACTTCCCAAAAATCATAATCTTGCACCAAAAAACAAAGGACAGAACAGCTGCTATTAATTTTTAAATTAATAAAAGCAGGAGCCTTGATATAAAACAAAAAACTGCAGCTGAGCATATCTATTTCTCTAGAGGGATCTACTCAGTTACAAAAGATGCAAAAAACCCCCCCAACACCAAAACACTCCCTTTAGTCTTAAAGCTATTATCTTGTGTCTAGAATTATGTTTCGGATCTAATTCAACAAACAATGACTGTTTCAATTAAATTAATTCAACAATAAACATGGTATTGTGAACAGCTTCAATTTGATTATTCATCTGTCCAACAATAGTTTTAGAACAGTTTCCAAAACCAAGATCGTACTGAAGGCTTTATCTCAAATTTAATATGAAGAAGTTCTCCAGACTTCAAATATCCCTAGGATTAATGGATTTTCTTGTTGCTCTTCTGCTTAAAATGGTCTCTTGCACTGCTGGAAATACTAGCAGAACTCTTGAGGTACTCAGCTTTTAATTTACTGCAGAAGGGAGGAACACCAGATATTATCAAAATTATAGTACTATCTAAACACAACATTTTTCTCTTATGACCTCCTACTGTAGTAACAAAATTGGTTCTCTAGAAATCCAACAAATACTTCTCTATCTTTTTTAAAGTAGAATTAAACAAAAAATACAGTGGAGGTATAACAAAACTGAGGCAGAAGTGAAACAACATGACGCACTTATTTTCTAAAATGAGAAGTCTAATAAGAGACTGCTATTAGTGCTTAAGAACTAAAAAGCTTTTGATTCTCACAAAAAAACTTCACAAACACAAATTCATCTTATATTGACGTTCCATAAATTTAGTCAGTTTGATGTTGCCTCATAGACAAATACAGCTACGCTAACATTCCTACTACAACAATTTTCATTTTGTAGTACCAATAGAATTGTAAACCAGCTTCACGAGTTTTAAAACCCAGTAAGAGAATTCCAAATTACAATAGGAGGAAACACCTCATATAACTAGTCTCCCCAAAAATGCCCATTTCTTGTGATACAGATGGGAAATTTCTCAAAAGAGCAAATGTCTTCAACTCTTATCCATTAAGAATTAAAAAAGAGAGCAATTTCTGACTGAAGAATTCATCTGTTCGTCAACCATTTGAAGATGAAAGGATATATGCAAGAAAGCAGCACACTACACTTGCCCACATATCCATGATTCTTCGTATCTTCTCACAAATAGAGTATTTTTATTTCCCATCCCAACTGATTCCCTAATCTGAACAGCAACTTCACATCTTTTCCTTGCTCAGCACCAGGCTGAGTGTAACCTTATAAAGGAGTTTCATCCGGTGACAGAGCATTGCAGCACTCCTCTACCACCTTCACCTGTACATGCACCCCTTCTTCAGGAGGTCTTTATCACACCCAAAATCCAGCATATCCTGGATGAAGGCGGCTCAGGCTCTCTACTGTCAGCACGTGACCTCTAAACTCAACAGTATTACTGAAACTACCAAAGCGCTGCAGGTTTAACACTGGTTAATTATTTTTGTGTCCCAACACTTGGCTGCCCTAAGCACGTTAAAGGTAACTCCAGCTTCTGCTGATTCACCATTAGAGGTGACCATTCTTTTTTCTACTTTCATGATGCTCCCTTACCCTCAATGGCTGCAACAGTGCCTATTAAATCATCTTTTCACAACAAAGAATTTGAAGCTCACATGAAGAGAACAGTTACTGGTGGGAGATGATCAATTTAGATTACAAATACATGTTCAGCACCTTTATCAGATGCTTTGGAACGCATAAAACTATGCATACTTGACATCATCTTTGTTTCTCCCCCATTCTTTGTAAATTCCCATTCTTCTTCTGAATATGTATAGTCTACAAGCTTTTGAAGATAGGGAGCAACAAGTACAAGTGGATTATGAGGTTGATAGACATAGTACTAAACATGATTAATTTTTAAGCTCCCATATACCTAAAAATGAAGTTGCTAACCAGGAATTCCTGCTCTCTCTAGCAAATGAGTGGCTCAGCACTGTTATTTCTTCTGATTTATAGTGCACAGATATTGCTGTGTATCTGTAGTAAAGATAACAGAGAGTATATGCTAAGAAGGATGATTCAGATAGGATTAACTAACAAACTCAAGCCAACTGTTAATAGGCAATATCATCAATTTTGTCCTGCTGTTCATTCAAAGAGCACTATTCTCCCTTTTGCTTTTTCCTGCTTTTCCACGTTCCATTTCATTGACTCCACATTCCATTCCATGATTTCTTGATATCTCATTGTGCTTCTCATTCTTACGTTTTCTGGACTCAAAAATACTCAAGAGATGCAAAAGGATAAGATAAACCACAGAAGTGGCCACTTAAAGCTGACAGATCAGCAGAGGAGACGGATGTGTACGCTGGTAAAAGAAAATCTCCTTCCTAGACGCTGTCAAGAAGGCTGATGTAAAGAGACAGGGAGCAGGATGCATTTCTTCATAAAGTGCTACATTCACTCGTGCACGCAGATACAGGAACTAATGTGCCCCAAGAAGCACATCTCACAGGCAGCTAATTCCATAATGCAAGAAAAAGATAATGAACAAATAAAAAAAGGAAATAAACTAGATGGCTCCTTCAGTGGCTGGTAAAATAGTTACAACTATGTCCTTGGCAAACAAAGGTTTGTTTTAATTCCAACAGTGGTTGCCTTTGGAAATTAAAACACATCTTTGCTTTTGAACTTGGTCACCTAGCTGCCTTTCTAAACTGTTTACAGTTCAATAACTGTTTAAGAGAAGCATCAAAAACTGTGTATTCCAGATATATTCAACTTCAAAGTAATCTTTATTCAAAATAATAAACATTCACAAGCAAAGAGGACTATTTTGAAGGAAAAAATGTTAACTACAAATGTCCTCTTACTCTTTCTCAGGTTGCTGAAGTGCAGAAGATGCAACATAGGAAGATGGCTAATAAGCTACTTAGTTTTTATGCATCTTATCTAACATAAACCTCTCCAGTTTCTCTCCAAGAAGTAATGTCATTACTGTGGTTTTATTGTATATGCACAGTTTGTATTTTCAGTTATGTACTGTACAATCATTCAGAAAGAGTTAATCTTTTATGCTGAAAGAAGACATAACCAAGTGTAAAAGTATAGAGTATAAAAAAGCTGAAAAATCATGCAATCATTTCAGCTATCCTAAAAACCACAAATATTTTCTTGTAAAAACTGTAGTAGTTGAAACAGGCATTGTTCTGTATTCCAGCTTCAACTACAGTTGTTGCTACTACACAGGCCAGGAAGTAAAAATAATTAAAAAACCCGAAGGAACTGATTCCTCTTTTGCTTTCAATAGCAGAACTTTGTGAGATTTGTCTTAATTTCATGAGACCAGATAAAAAAAATAAACATGTTTATTCTTGTCTTAAACATACACAAATAAAGAAATTATTTTTATAGGTGTTGCTGATACAACATTTGCGATTCATACCATGCAACTTCAGAACAAATTTACAGAACTATAATGTAACATATTTTAAAACATGATGAACAGCATATTTAAAAGAATTTTAAAAGGAGGTCAATTTTGACCTCTGGGCCATGAAGCATTGCATTAACAGTTCTGAAGAAAGAAAAATGATAAGGTATGAAATGAGTGCTCAGAAACTAGAACCTTATCAGTAAGAGTTTGATTCAAGCCTGTAAGACAAATTGCTCAGCAAGGCAAGTCACCTTCCTGCTGTGATGAGGATATAGCTGAATTTTCAATGCAACTGACTATCTCCTTCATCATGTCTCCTCAACTTGATATCCTTACATTCACTATCAGGTTTACTTTTTCTAAGATTCCAGTTCTTATTCTGAATACATCTTGTCTGAGTAGCCATATACCTATCCTTCCAGGATAATTACCTTTTTTTGTTACCTGACAATTTAGCATCAAGCACAACCACTTTAAAGCAAGTGTAGCTGCTAACAAGGAGTGGACTATATACTGTCGTAGTTCAGCTACATCAAGAATGTTCATTAACCAGTGATAAAAAACACTAGAATTCCAAAAATACACTTGTAAGTTGGACTTTGTTTCATGCACTGTCTTTTCCTGAAACCATCCTGGACACTTTACTTGTTCATTATTCCTTCCTTTACACACTTACTTGAGCATCAGTGGATTTTTTAAGGAGTTCTTCCACAAATTTCCAATTGGATTCCTTCTGTTTCTGAAAAACAATTGAAATAGCATTTGTATCTCTTAAAAGAAGCATTATGTAATAATATGAAAATAAGCACTCAAAATATTTCTGGAAATATTTAATTTCATGACAGCATATTGTAGTCATCACTGAAAACAGCTTTTTTGTTACAGGAATGTAATTGATATCTGTCCTAAAAATTAGCCGTCAAAAAACAAGTAAGGAGTATGCAATTTGAACCACTTTAAGTGACTCTTTTGCAATCCCAACTTTCACCTTTAATAGAGAAGTGAAACATTCAGGCATTTTTTATTAGTCTAAATGTCTTACAATTTCTTCCTTTAATGTTCTGTAAAAAGGAAGATATAAAGAGTAAGAAAGAAGAAAAAGTACAATCTCACATTTGCTTGGTTTTTTTCCCCAATGTAAAAAACACTTCTAACTCATTTTTTTCCAGGACAAACATGAATGATTGATTTGGCCAATTCAGTAAGGAGTTGGGCAGGGTAGTTCAAATATGGTCCATAATTCATATTCTTCAGCTTGGGAAGACAGATGATTATCCATTTCAATCAAACAGACCATGTCAGTGAAGTAAAAAAGATCTGGAAGTGGGTAAGAAAAGGGTAGAAGGCTTTGCAAATAAGGCCATTTTCTTGGGGTGGAGGGAGGGGAGAGGAAAGGAAAAAAAATAAAAGGAACCAGGCTGACATACTTATAACTCTAGGAAGTCCAACAATCTTCTCTTACATTCAGCTACGTATATAGCCTCTGTAGATAAGTAAATGAGTGAACATAGTACTTTCATCATTGTCCTGCCTTACTTATCCCCTCCACTATCACATCTGTTAACCCTTGTAGATTATTCTTCAGATAGCTGTCCTTTAAGTGTCAGTATAGAACTTACAAGAAAGAGCATTTTATGCTTTGGTAATTGAAATATAACTACTTTTCAGCAGCAAACACCATTGTGCCCCATCCTCCTCTGACTGTACTAATTAATGCTGTGACTTGGTGACAGTTTGAGGCAGAACTTCGGAGAGTATCAAGATAATTTTAAAGATGAACTCTTTAAAAAGATGCGCTAATACTTCTGTAACACAATTTCACTACTTGATGGCTTTGCATTTTTGCTCAAAAAGAAAAAGAAGATTCTGAAAAACAGCTAGTGGTAGAAAGCCTCAGTCTGTAGACTGTTTATGAAACAAATATAAATGAAAGGACAGATCTACAGAAAGTTACACTAAAGCTGTGATATCATGATTCAGGGACTTGAGCCATATCCACTGGGAAGTTCGCACTGCTTCTTCCTCCTCATCCTGCCAGCTGCTCTTTCTGCCCTCACAACTGTAGTATGTACTTGCTCATTTATTCTGGTCCTTCTCTGTGGGATACAGTGTGAACCAGACCAGTGAACCCAGAGTTTTAGAAGAGAGAGAAAGAATAAAAAGGCAGGAGGGACTGACCTAGGTTACAGAATAGGGATACAAATAATCGTGCCAGAACAGCAGAGGGCACATCATGCCTAGGGCAGTGTGGTGGATTGACATTGGCTGGATGCCAGGTGCCCACCCAGCCACTCTATCACTCTCCTTCCCAGCCGGACAGGGGAGAGAGTAAGATGGAAAACAACCCATGGATTGGGATAAGGCAGTTTAGTAAAGTGGAAGCAAAGCAAAAACTTGCACGCGCAAAAAGAAAGCAAAAGATAACAAGGTTTATTCTCTACTTCCCATCAGCGGCGATGGTCAGCCACTCCCGAGAAGCAGGGCTTCAGCACACATAATGGTTCCTCAGCAGGCAGCCATTGGAGACAATGAATGCCCCCCTTCCTGCTCCTTGCTTTTTTATCTGAGTTAACGTCAATCCCCTTGGTCAGTTCTGGGTCAGTTGGCCTGCTTGTGTCCCCTCCCAGAATCTTGCCCTTGACTGAGGAAGGAATCTTACAGTGCTGCTGCTGTGCTCAGCAGTAGCCAAAACACCGGGGTGTTATCAACACCCTTCTAGCTATGAATGCAAAGCACAGCACTGTGAGGGCTACTGTGGGGAAATGAACTCCAGCTCAGCCAGACCCCATACAGGTGGTGAGCAAGACTTAAGTTGTTACTGATTCCAAAGGCTTTGCATCAGAGCTAGCATCCTGTCAGGAGAGGCCATTACATTAACAAATAGCCAAGGAGTAAAAGCAGCACTTCAATAATGAATATAACCCAGGATTCCAAGACAGTTCTGGATGGTATTTACAACCGATTTTTGACTGCTGCATTATAGAGCCCAGTGTTATGTGACTACCTACACACTGGCATGGTCCTCCTGAAGACTCCAAGTAAAGCTAGTCAGCTGCTAAAAGGCCGGATTTATCAGTGATGAGTAGATATTAGAGTTATGCTAAATATCTATGAGACCACTTAATGCCTGGATTGACCGGCTCAGAATGTTTTTAGCAGTACCATAGTCCAAGGACACGTTTTATACAACAGGTGTTTATTGCCACAGTTCCAGCTCATCTGCAGTACGCAGATCACTTTACAAGATCCCAGAGTAACCTGGGCAAACTCCTGACACCAACTGGAATTGATTACAAGAGTGTACCCAGGTTCAGTCCAAACTCAGGAAAGAACACCAGCAACCACCTGCTGCAATCTTTTTTACCCACAACCGTCTCTATATTTTTACAGAATTTTTTAATTCAAATCCCAAAAAGTTTACATCCTAACAGTATTCCCTACTGCACTGGAAATATGGCACAACAACTGTTTACAATCCATTCTTGTCAAAAAATAAAGAACCCACATCTTTTACTACAAACCTCGTGGCTTAAAACATTCTCCCTCCAACCCCAGAGAGTCCTAAAAGTCAACAGAAGCTGGAGACCTTAGGGTGCATGAAAGTGCTGCTAAAACCAAAAACTTGAGGTGAGATCCCTCAGGATATGCAGGAAGAAACTTTTGAAAGCACTACCTAAGCTGACTACCTGGAAAAGCCATATTAGGCTTCTCAGCTGGAAGTTCCATGTTTGCTTATCTTGCCACTTAGTCATTTCAGATTATTCTATTCAAAGGCAAGAATTCTTAGCCCCAGGTAACTCTGCCTATATTACCCTAGCCCACAGGATATTGAAATTGACCCCTGCAATGTTCAGAAGCAGCAATTTTTCTCATCAGGTCCCATTTGGGTTTTAAATGTATAAATCCTGCTTTTCAGAAGAGTGAAGTGGGACCTGAATGGGGGGATATGGAAAAGGCATGTACTGTACATCCCTCAGAACAGAGCCTCTAAGAAATCTGGCCAAAATTGTCTAATACAAGAAAGTGTTTTCATGTATGTGAAATATGCATTCAATATATATGAATCATTGCATATTTGAAATTGTGTTATATGAGCTAAAGGGGAAAAATAAAAAGAAGCAAGTCTGAAACCTACTTAGAATTTTAAAAGCTTTCCTAACAACCTCAAGGCCATGCAGACCACATTAAAAAATTGAAAATCTTCCACAGATGACATAGCCTTAGAGGCAATTTTTGCTACAGAGCACAGGAATAACCATCATTATGACACATCACCCTCCCACCTCTGATCACAGTTAATTAAAAGAAAGCATGTGTCATGAAGCTATCGCATCAGATGTTTAACCAACAAAACAGGACTACATTGAGCCCTGATGTAATTCCATTGACTTCAGAAATTTATATCACTATTTTACCTATAATGTTTGAAGAATAGTTGAGGTTGCAATTTGGGGAAGGAGACAGGACCTAAAAAAAATGATTACCATCAACTATCTATGACAGATTACATTACTGTAGTGAGCGAAAATGCACTGATGTTACTCAGAGATTTTTTTGGACAAGAAGAGGGGTCCCTGGACAAACTTGCAGCCACACTCAGAAGTGCAAAGCTGGAAACATCAAGAAGAGTGTGCACAGAATGGTGTCATGATTTACAAATCAAGACTTGGAAATTCTCTTCTCCAAGGTGGGCTCTAAGGAAAAAAATATTATTGAATCTTGTGCAAGTCACTTCCTGGCACTGTGTCTCAGATTCTTACTTTAAAATAAAAACAACAGGAATCCTTTTCTCCATTCTACATCTTGTTTGGTTTATGTAAATAATACAGTGCCTGGAGCAAAAAAAAAAAAAAAAAAATCTCATGAGGCTAAATACATAATCTATCAGTATGAGATACAGGACAGAAGAAAAACAATGATCAAAGTAAACAGTATCACTGCATTTGGATTAAGGCATTAAATATAAAACCCCCAATATAAGTGCCTGTTTCACACCGATTTCTGTATTCAGCCTGGGAATAACCTTTTCTCTCTATCTAAGTTCCTTAATAAGCAGGGAGTATAGTAATGCTATCTTCCAATGCTCCTCTGAAACACACTATGGACTGTGGTCCTCTCCCATACACACAGTAGCAGGGCAAAAGCACAGCTTGAGATAACCTTCAGTGTAAGAATCACAGCTGGTCTGCAACTTTACACTGTATGAATTTGTAAGAAGTTGCTACATTTTGCCACATGATCCGAAAGAACCTATCAACTGGCAAGCAGCAGAAGCATAAGCATTCCAGGGGCATCAAGTCCTCTAGTGACCAGAAATGGTCATGAGTTTTTCAGCTAAGTATTAAAGCACCGAAGTACCACACCTTCCCTATTTTTATAGCTTCCTCTAGAGTCAATAAAGAAAAATTGGCAGCTTTCATACGATTAATTGCCTCAGTAAGTGCCTATTTTCCTTCTCAATAAATGATTAGAAACTTAAAACTAGGCAGGATGAATCTCAGAGTAAGAGGCTGAAAGACGGGTCAGGGTTTACATGACCTCCGAACTGCAGAAAATAGCAGTGAGGTCCATGGAGGAATTTGATGCATCAGTACCAAGTATGAACTTATATATATCTTGCAGGTGTAGGAATGGGATGTGCAGGTCTCATCTAGGCCCCTTACAGAATGCATGGTAATGTCAAATCCCTCACAATGAGGCCCACACACAAGGACTGATTGAGGATTACCCTGCTCTCGCCAGTAGGAAAATCTTACTTGCAACTTACTGCTAGAATTTCCTAAACTGAAGCTTAGATTCACTTCAATTATTAGAATTCAATAATTGAAAGAGTTCAGTGTCAATTATTAGCCAGTGTCTATTGGTAGTCACAAACATAAAAATTAAACTCTATATAAACATATATATGCATCTATGGAAAGATAAAATTAGAGGAAACTGAGAAGTTATATTCATACCCTAACAGAAATTTTAATGGTACGGAATTTACAGGGTAAAATACAGCCGCTAGTCCCTGCATGAAACCCTGGCAGCTCCACAATGATTCCCCATACAACAATAAGCACCTGGTAAGAGGGGTGGAAAGGAGGACGGAGTGAAAACATCACAGGCTCTGTAGAAATCCTTCCAGGGAGGGGAACTAGATAGTACTTTGCAGCTGATAAACCGCATAGCACCTGTCAACCAAGGGAGACAGGAGATGTCCTGCTGCTGAGCCAACAACGGTGGCAAAATCTCTCTCCTCAGACGAACTTGATTAACTAAAGCCTAACTGTAATATTAACGCACATTTCCATCCCAAAGTTACCTGCCTCCAAGGTATGATTACCCCCCCACGGGGCACGCACTCTGTATTTTTTTGACTGTATCAAAAGTAAAGTGGGGAGCTTTACACCAAGAAGTAACAAAGGTATTTATGACTAAAGTCACTCAAGCTCCACGTAATAAGTCAAGAATGGAGAAAAAGTTAGGGAAGGCTTCATCATAACTGCTGGGATCAGTCAAGAGGCTGAACCCATCTTCTCCCCCCCCATAGGGATGCCTAGGGGGTAAGAGCCACCCTGTGCACACTGAATACTTTTATTGGGACTAGAGCTTGTCTATGTATTGCTCGGAATATGTTTTTGCAGTCAGACACTATCATTGGCAATCTTTGAACCTTAACCTGTCACAATTATCTATTAATAAGAGTGTTCTTCCATAAACTGTTACTGTGAATCTTTTGAGGATCTTGGCACCACTGGCAGCAGGTACCACGCTTGAATGAAGTGGAAGATCCACTGAGGGGTCATAAAGTGGGAAGACCTGTTGGTGTATTTTCCTGAATAAGTCAGGGGAATTGCCCTCCAATCAAGCAGGAGTGTTTGGTGAAGGCACCCCATAACAGCATGCTGACACACTGGTCAGGCACAAGGGTCTCAGCTTTCCTGGGGCACCAACAGACAAATCAAACACTAAGGGTCGAGGAAATCTCCCCATTTCACGTGACAGCATCTTATTGTGCCATTGCTGATAAAGAGAGGGAATGCAATTAGACAGACTGAAATTTATCCAGAGCAGGGCTATCACTTTAAAGAAAAAAAGGGGCTTTATTAATTACACAGTCAATGTTTGAGATTCATATTTCATACAGTACAAACTAATGTGTTCGGTTCCTAAAACAACAAACCCAGTCAAGCATTTATGCTGCAGGCAGACAGTTTTAAAACATATGCTACATCATTAGGTATATGTGCCACTAAGTAGCTGGGATATTCAAGTTTCCTTAATACAGTAATCTGCTGAATATCTGGTATATAATGTGAACATGTCAGAGGCTCCTAGAATGTTTACTGACTTGTACAAAGCACATCTTAACACCGTCAACCTTAAAGGATTTCTTTCAAGCAGTACAAATATTCCTGTATTACAACATTTTTTTTTTTCTATCAATAAAAATAAACAAAGAGATCAAAATCAATTATAATAACTCTTTGGTATTTAGAAAAAAGTATACCCACCTTTTCATCTAGATTTCCATTACGGTCAAACTGGTAGAGTGATGCCAGATGACTAACAATCCACCAGCTAAAACTCAATGGGTCTTTACATTGAACTGCTTCAAAATCGGACATCTTTTCTGAAGTACTTGGCCTTTCAAAGATAGTCTTTAGAGTTTTGTTCACCAAGCTCCAGAAACACTGTAGAAAATACAAAAGTTAATTTGAACTCTGTTTAATAAAAGCCTATGTTAACAATTTTCTCTAAAATACTTTCCTATTGATTAATTTGCTTTTACAGAGAACAGGTCATTTAAAGAAAATAACAAAAACCAGTGGTCAGTATTACCACAGAAAACCTAGAGGTACTTTTAGAAAGTCTTCTCTCAAATGTCAGTAAAAAGCAATGTGAAAGGACAAGCTTGGGTCATGAGGAGGAAAGCAGTGCAGTACTTCACAGGCAAAATTACAAGCTGATGGATGGATGATGTGCAGACAGGATAGCGCACCAACACTCACAAAGAGGGAGATTAGAGCTCTTTTATGTGGACTTTTAGAACATATTTTCGAAAAACTTCTAGTGCCAGACTAACCTAACCAAGAGGAATATATTAGATGGTAAAGAATCAGTCTGAAAAACAACAAACTGAGGTTCCAATTCCCTGTTTTGTTCCAGTCTGTTTCAGCACTGACAAACTGATTAACTCTTTTTGGCTCAGACTCCTGTCTATATTACAATATCACTACTTCTTACAGCCTGTGCCTATCTTCCCTAGTTTTATAGCAGCTCTCTGGGACTTCTTTGCCCCTGTATTTCACCCACCTTAGCTGGGTCCTGATCCTAACTTACGCTTGCCAGTGCAAATGCTTAACAGCAAGAAAGTTTTCACTTGTGCTGTCCACCTTTACATCTGTAGTCCATGACAAGTAAATAGCTATCAGTACAAACACTCTGCAGTGAAGTACTTCATTCTATACTATGTGAACCGTACTCATTGCGCAGATGGTCACTTTGGTTCTTATAAAAATTATTTCAGAAAACTTCCAAAGGATTTTAAAACTTCTTAATATTCATTCAGAGAAACCTCAGCTCAATTCTAACCAGCAGCCAAGAAAGAAAAATTAAAACACTAGAAAATATTAGCAAAGGAAAAGAACAAAATAGAAAACATCATTATATCATTATACAAAGTATAAAATCATATGCCCCCCTAACCCATACTTGGAATACTGCATGCAATTCTGGTACTCTGTCATTCAAAATAAGATGTAGTGTGGAAAAAGGTTCAGAGGAGGGCGACAAAGATGACCAGGTAAACAATGGCACCTGAAAAAAATTACTGAATACAATAAGACTCTTCAGCCTAGAAGGTAGAAGATGTAAGAAAAAAGCAAACTGAGGAGGCATATAAAGTTGTATTAGTATAAAGAAGGAAAACAGGTAGTGATTGCAAATTATTATTTTTTCAAAAATTACTAAAGATGGCTCTTTTTTTGTTCTTATATATGACTTTGCTGTCTTCAGCACAAGGAGCACTCCTTCTCAGTGGCCTAGGTCATAACAAGCAGAACACTGCAAACAGAGACAGGACTTCACACACATTCAAGACGGTGCCCTGAAGCATCACAGTTAACATGCAGTCCTCCTAAAGAAAATATGAAGTTCAGTTCTACCATCAGATCTGTGAGCTAGTGCATTCATGGCAACATGGGAACATTTGGTGACTCTACTGCATCTACAACATGCAAGCATATATAACAGTATTCTTCCATTACCTCTGTATGAGACCCTTTATTTCTGTGGTCCAGCAGCTGAATAAGTAGAATCCATAGTTCTTTAATGCAGGTACAGGGATAATGGTGACTAGTAAGAGCCTCAGAAGGTCGCACCTGAAAGAATATAGAATAAAATTGAAACTGCATTTTATATACCAGTATTTCCTCTTGTCTTGGCTGTTTAGTTTGAGGGTTTGGGGGGTTTTTGCAGTTAAATAATATAGTTACAAGTACACATTTAAAGGTGCATTATTTCATTAACATCTAATATATCTCTATTATTCAACAGTCTTTCCCAATTCTACATAAGTTACAGGTTGTGATATTTCTTAGTCTCTTCTGATCCACTTTCAAACATTATTTAATTAAATAAAAACAGCATTTTAAGTCCTAAATGAAAAGGAATTACAATAAATACTGATTCATTGTTTGACAGAAAAGAAAAAATGATTGATTAGATTTTCTTGATGTTCTCAGGAAGAAAAATATTTGAAATGATTTAATAGCTATTGTTATTTTTAACTGAACAATCCTTAATGACTAGGCATAATGCTAGTAGAATATGTTTTTGTTGGCATGAGGATGTTAATGGTCCCACAACATTTCACAAAATCTGCTTTTCGGTAAATTTACTGCAAGGCATTCTTTTAATATGCAGAAAACAGTATATTTCAAGTCATGTACGTTATTTGATTACTATTCCATATTTAACAAAATTCACTCAGACTGATGCATTTCAAATGCAAAATAGTCTTCTTGTGATTCATCTTTCAATTTTACATTCCCTGAATTGTGAAACAAAGTAAGTAAAACAGCAAAAGGAAGTGCTAAATACATTAAAAAAAAACTCTGTATGCTTTAATGCTTTTATGATCTACCAGAACTGTATTTGAAATAATCACAGCATAGACAAAACTTTACTTACTCTATCCTAGAACTATGAATCCATAGGGTTCTGAATCATATTCAGAGGTGGTAAAAATTGTGAAAAAATCTTTGCTTAAATAGTGAATAAAAATTCAGTACCCTTTACCTTCATCAAGGACACAATGGCAGAAATGTAGAAAGAACCGAGGGGAGGCAAAGCAGCTCATACTCACTTTATCCCTAAACAATGAGTAGTTCAAGTTCAAATAACCAGCCTACATTCCTCTAAAACAAAGAGGGGAATAGGCATCTAGAGAGATTAATTAATCTCACTCATTGCAGCAGAAAGAACTGTTGCTATCCTTCCCTGACAATGAAAAGAGCCTCAGGTGACTAGTTTAGCCAACTAATTCTTAGGCATCTACATCTGATAAGATGGATCCTGAATTTTTATATCCTTGTGCCCTTCTTGATCCATTCATGCACAACTATTCTCAAAACACACTGGCACTTACAGTCATTTCTGAATTTGGAAACCTAATGGCATAAATTAAAAATTTTACCAAAATACGCAATGCTAGTGACAGCAGTAGCTGGGTGAAAGAGACATAACAGAAGAGAGAGTGAATTGCTAAAACCCCACACTTTTGCAATGAGAACAAGTATATGACCATAGTTTCAAATCTCTGTAATATTCTATTAGGATGCAAATTTTTATTTATCATCTATCCTTAGAATAATACGTTTACAACTACTGTTTCATACAGCTCCAAATGAAGTTTAAATACTGAACACTTTATTATAAATATGAATTATATGTTTTTATAAATGTGATACATAATTTGTTTTTCTCTCTCTAAAGGATCCTGTTTATCCTATGAAATTGTCAGGGTAGACCCTGACAATCAATTTAAGAGCATCATAAGGTCAAGACTGAAATATTTTAAATAATTCTTTATTTACATTCCACATATACTGTTCAGAGTACTTCAAATGCTTCTGTCTCTCCTCACGCTTTTAGTTAAAGATCTGTTAGGGGAATCTCTCAACATTCTGAATTAATTTTATGTCAATATTATCTTGAGAATAAACACCAATGTAACCACTAAAGTCTATTGTTTCATTATTTAAATACTAACTCCCCAAAACGGAAGTGACTCAAAAGTAACTTACCACCAAAGAGCAAAACAGATCCATCAGAAAGGAGCAGTCTACTTATTGCAGATGCACTATTAACACTGCAAGTTTTCATGAAAGTATTAGGTTTAGAAACTATCTTACAAATGAGGGTTTCATGTTTTCTACATGAACTACCAATTGTTGCAAGAACTAGGTTTCTTCATCAAAGTGCTTGAATCTACTACTGTGCTACCTTACAAAATTTCGGGATCTCTTCTGCAGGAGATGTGCAGTATCCATTCAGGATAGAGTTTGGCCAGTAGTATCAAAGCAAGACACCATGTGGATATTGGTTAGACTAAGGATAACCAAGATATTGTTTTCTTCAGAGATACTCCGGATTTCCTCTCTCAACATACTGAGTTCAGTGCCTTGGTAAGCATGTCTAAAACCTCAAATTGTGGTGCTGTTGGGACAATAGAGCTCTGGTGTCAGAGATGTGGCTGCTGAAAATGAAAGATATGCAAGGATATATATTTCTTCACCAAATGTGTCTCAGAGCACACTGGGCTCAGTACATGATCCAAGCCAAGCATCTTAAAATCAGAACAGCCCAGGAAACAGATCTGAAAATATGCATCTGGAGGACTAGATTTTATGTCCCTCCTTCCAAGGATACCCACAAATGTTAAAAGCTTCAGTCCTGAATGTTCTCAGCCAAAACTCTAATGACATGTTTTAGTGATGAGCTGGTGGTGTCATCTACTCTGGGTACCAGTTTCATTTTCAACAATTTTGAGAGATGTTATTTCCATTACTGGATGACAGCAATGACTGCATACTATAGGAGCCACCAGCTGAAGAGATGTTATCCAGCTCAAGTGCAAGCTTCCCCATAGAAATGAGTCTCAAACAGAACTAGTTCAAGCTGTGCCCCAAGCCTAGGGAGAGCTGAAGAAAAAGCAGTGGTAAAATAATCTTCCCTCTTTGTAATGTGGCTCTGTGGAAGTACTAAATCTGTCATTTTATCATCTGACATTTCAAAGCCTATCATCAAGCACAATGTTCAACAGACACTATTTGAATCTTTTTTTTAAAAAATTACTCATCTATTTGCCTTTTCACAGGGGAAGAGGTTGCAGTATTATCTGATAATTCTGTAGATCAAAACTGATTTTAAAAAGTAGCAGTCCTCTACAGGAAGGTAGTTTAAAAGAACAGTTATCAAATGCTAATACAGCCATTCCTCCTCACCCTCAAAAGTAATATGAAAGGAAAGGGATTCCATTTCTCATGTTTTTGTACTAGGAAAACAAAGTATACAGTGGTCACTGCTCAGAGTTCAGTTCTGCGTTCATGGATCGCACACGTCCATCTAAAGCTGGTTTCACAATGACACAAAGAAGATTACACAGCTCTTTTTCTGGCTGCTCTGTGGAGCTATTGAGACTTTCTAGCTTTGTAGTGCTCAAAAAAAGGGAGAAAAATACTGCAGCTATGGAAGGAAAGAAAAAGAAAAGGAGAGAAGGACAAGTTTTCCCTTGACAAGTGTAAAAACACTGCAACAGAAAGATGAGATTGGGGAAATAGGCACAGGTCAACAATAAACTGTAATATGACATTTTCTAAGTGTCCAGTTAGCTTACTGCCAGGATTAGTGTTATTCTCTTTTTGTTCCTGTTGAGAGAGTTTGAAAAGACTTTTTTTTTTTCCATCTATCTAAACCTTTTAGACTGTGCCACGTTTGGCATTAAACCTGGAACACTGAACTTAGGAAATGTGGCACTCACTTCTGCTCTGTACACAGTGCATTTCAATATTACTCTCTCATTCAACTGCCAGATGGTCATGAATAAATATAACACAATTTGAGCTCCTAACAAATAACACTCTTTAAAACATGGAGATACAAAGCCATACGTAACATTTAAAACTTAGCAATAAGAAGTCATCTATGCCTTGGTGCAGTATCTAATTCATATGGTTCCCAATACAAGCACCTAACTGCCCATGTGTTATGTAAAGAAAAGGAGTTACCTTTGTATACTTGTTGATGGACAAGCTTATTAAATCAGATACGAGATTTCCACAATGTTTTTCAAATAAACTGATACTGGTTAAATTCTCTCCGGTTAGATTTATGAAATGGTTAGCATATACAACTTGTCCTAAAACACAAAAGAAAATTAGACCTATTTAGTTCCAGGTTTGGCTGTAGGAATACAAGACAGAGAGGACTTTTTTTTCCTTTTTTGTACATATATATATATATATATTTGTAAAAATTGACTTGTTGACCTGTATGTAATTTTAATTTACAAATTAATATGAGAAAGTTGATCCTTTCTAAATTCAAGCTAATCCCTTCATTATTGCACTGAAATCTGGTATTATTCAGGTTGACAGTAAAACAGTTTGGCACTTTACAGCCTTTTATTGGCACAGTTTTTGCGGTGGAATAAAGATTTATTTATCTTCAAGTTCCTCTTTGTCACATGCCAGTGCGCATGTTCTGGAATCATGACATGTTTTGCAGATATGCAAGTTGATGACAAACAATTCTGGAGAGGTCTAACACTTTCCTTTGGATGTGTTGATGTAAAAAGCTGGCATGATCATGTTCCAACTTGAGCATTTGTAGACATTAACACAGATAAAATGGTAAAGTTAAGAGGCTGTAAGATCTTATCCTGCAGGCTTTTCAACAATACAACTCCCTTGACACCAGTGGAGCAGATGATATGTAGAATGGGCCTGTATTTTATTCTTGGAAGCGCAAGGTGAAGCCCTGAACCCACTTCCTACCATTGGTCTCAGCGGTGTAAAGTTTCTACTCAGCATACTTTACAGAATGAGATAAGAACCTAAGAAATTCTAGAAGGCACATAAGAATACAAGAAAAGATAATATAAGCAGAGACACTACTGTCTTGACTAGTAAATTTTATTGTTAAAAAGCAGAAGCTTTCTCTTACAAAAATAGGTTACTGAATTATTACTCAGAACATTATCTAGAAATAAATACTGAATTCTGGACAATAAATTGCCTCCAAGACTTTTGTTATCCTTTCTCCAAAATAACCTGTTTTCCTTTTTTAGGGTATCTTGCAGCAGATCACAAAAGAAACTTAGAATTACAGAATAAACAGCCAACCCACACACTATCCGGTAACACAGACATGCAAAACCAGAGACAATGTGTTAAGCTGAGCAAGGCTGCATTTTGACAGCACTCAGAGCTGGCAAAAGCTAATCCAAGAGCTGAGATTCAGTACCGGTTACTTGGCCTAAACACACAGTGCATTCTTTCTAGACCTCAACATTACTTCAACTGTTGCAATTCCTATATGGAAGTTATATTGATAGTTTATTATAAGAGCAGGGTTGGGGAGGGAAAGGTTTGGTCGTAGTGACACAAAGACTATAGAAGAAAATACATTTTGGTGATTTATTTTGGTAGAATGGACATGGAAAATAGACATAAACCTCAAAAAAAACCAACAAAGTTCTCTTCTGTATTTTAACAATTCTTCAGCAAACTGAACTACTTTGAAGTTGGGTTTTTCAATTGCATTCTATGACCTTTTTTATCTAACTTATATGAGCAGCTTACTCTTATCAATTTACTTCTTGCCCTTTTGAAGCCTTTTTAAAAAAATTTAAAAAGATATTGCCTTGCCCTTTTCTTGCTGTACTTTTACAAGCTACTCTGATTGATGCTTCTTCTTTTGCCCGATATTTTCTTAGTGCTGCACATGGTTAATAATACAAATTCTCTGCTCTAAGTATTCTTGTTCCGGTCCATCCCTGGACACTTTTCCATTGTTTTCATCAAATTGCCATTCACTGCCATGAATTCTGGATATCTGCAAATGCATTTTTATTTGTGATGTCAGGAAGTGTGTGGTCACCAAATACTGAGTATTTTATATCAATTGAGCACAAACTGTCATCTTGGTCAAGCTTTGACAGAACAAATTCCTAATACAATTTCATTTAATTTGAACCACATGAAGACTTACAAAGAATCTGCCTTTACCGTATTTAACTCCATTAAACACAGCTATGCTTAAAAACTACCAAAAGTAGTATATGATTCTGAACAAACTAGAGGAGAAAACTAGGTAAGTCATATGTAAAGAATAAGTTCAAGGAAAAAAAAATCTGCATACTTACTCATCATTTTTTCACCTAGTACATGAAGAATTTCCAGTATTAGCCAATTAATATCCAAGTGGAGATGTAGTAAGTGCCATGATGGGGGAAAGACCTGTGATTAGAAATATATGCATTTACTTACATTTAGCAGTTTTTTAGTGAATTCTGGATACTGTACTAAGACAGGGTGGTAAGGCTTTGGAACAAACTGCCCAGGTTAGCAGTGGAATCACCATCCCTGGAAGTGTTCAAAAACATGTGGATGTGGCATTTGGGTTCATGGTTTAGTGGAGAACATGGAGGTGCTATAGTAACAGTTGGACTTGGCTTTTCCAACCTTAACAAGTCTATGATCCTTAACGGCTCTAAGATGGTCTGCAGTGAACATTATGGATATCTGTGATCAAATACAATGCAACATACAAACATGCCATTCAGGTAAAAAAAAAAACAAACAAACAAAACTTTCATGACAATTAATTCTGTCTATAGGGATATTTATGAAGTCTTAATTCAAGCTTGACAAATTACAACACCCTTAGTTATCCTTTTCTTTACAGAAAAGTATTAGGTAGCACACAAGTTGCTAAAATGAGCTTTTAAAATAATTCCAAGATGTCATTATTCTCTTCCTAAAGTTTACTTGAAATTACTGTTTCTTTAATCAGCTCAATAGTGGTCCTACTGACAAGCTAAACAAACAAAGATTCAAAATACTACTTCTCAGTGGATCATTCCTCTCTAGATACTAGTTTATACAACCCAAGATTGAAATTCCTTTTTTCCTTCCTAAAAGATCTGAAAGCATTAGCTTTCATATATATGCACAAATCCTAATGGTGTATACTTCACTAGTGTTTAATGCTGCAATGCCTCCTTCCACATCTGCATTTTTCTTTATATACAAGATCTTTTCTTATTCAGAGTCAGATTTCAGAGTGTATTTTTAAAGAAATGCCCCTCCTTATGGGAAGCTTAGGAATTGTAAGCATCAGTAGGGACAAACACCAAGGAATTTTTAAAACGTGCTACACTAATTCAAACCTACTTACCTACCTCTACTTGGTATTATCTTTTGTATAGTGTAGCAAAAATTCTATAGAACATAAAAATACATAGATAAATAAAAACAATGACAGAAAAATCCAGAACTCATTAGTTGTGTATGCCAAATACAGGATGGCAATTAAGAGGGGAAAAGAAAAACCAAAACAAAACAAAGATTAACTTATATTAAACCAAAACTTATGAAGTTGAATACATAATGTTACATAGGAAGATTAAAATTATAGAAGACATTAACCTTTGCCTGATGTTGAATAGTAAATGCTGCCAGGACACTACTAGGGAGTTCACAAAGGTGACCAATGTGCATAGTCAAAGCGTGAAGCTCTTCCACCAATACTGACGGCAACTGCCCTTCTAGCTCTTCATACGGATGCAGCATTCCATCATTTTCCACTTTAGGGGGTTCCAGATACCTCAATTAACATAAAAATACACACAATCAGAATACAAGTAAGAAGCAGTTACACAAAGCTTGGTACCTAAGTTAGTAAATTGCATGCAAATCTCACCTGAAGATGAAAACTTTCACATAATGCAAAAACTCAATACACTGATGTCTGATGCTCTCTGCTTCAGAATGCAAGTTTGCAGCTTGACCTGAAGTCAAAGAGATCAATAGGTTAAAGCAGATGTGACCAATCCATGGCTTGTCTAACATTTGCATTCTCAATAGTAATTATACCAGACTACTTGAAAGCCACTCTCTTTTCTGAGGACAACTTCTGAGGTGGCTGGTGGCAAACATCCACTTCTAAATGTCATCTTACCAGAGGATTCATTCTTTATCTTACCATCAGAGGCACATATCCAGGTACAGAGAGAAAAGGTGGCCCTCAGGAAAGATCGCAGATGCAAGCACTCAATTCTAGAAAAAAATAATTCAGGCCTACTGCTCTACCCCCTGACTGCTTCCAAGACACCTTCAGTGAAGATGTATAAAATAATTTATCAGCACCTTTTTCTCTTAAGGGACTTAAATAGGTGGATTTACTTAGAAATATGCTTTGCAGCTTCTCTTCCTAGGAAACATCACATTGTTGCACAGTGCCTTCAGAGTCAAGAGCCACCCATTCACAATCCTGCCTTTCACTTGCAGCTCTGTATATTTTCAGCCAGTTTTTGCAGCTATGTGTCTCCTTTCCTGTGGTCTCTGAAGCTGTTGCTCTCCTGGCATTACCACCCTTACCTTGCACCTGCAAGCTCAAACACCACCATTACAGCAGAGTCAGGGAACATTCTGGTTAGAAAAAGGCTCTTCACCCAGAGAGTGGCTGGGCACTGGAACAGGCTCCCCACAGAAGTGGTCACAGCCCTAAGCCTGACAGAGTTCAAGAAGTGTTTGGACGATACTCTCAGGTACATAGCATCACTCTTGGAACTGGTCCTGGGCAAGGCTAAGGGTTGGACTTGATCCTTATGGGTCCCTTCCAACTCAGCATATTTATTGATTCTGTGATTCACTAGAAGCCATTGCCACTGGTGTGAGAATCACTCCTTATTTATTCCCACACCTTGCCTTGTAGCTTTCAGCTCTTATTAGAGAAAGATGAAACTTAGTGCATAACAAAGCAAATATAGTAATTTAAATACCCAATAACTACTGCCCAAATAATATATATCTATACACACAAAAGCTTAGCAGCCTGCAACACATATACCTAATTATGCACACGCAAATTATTACGAGCTGATTAAATGCAAGCATCAAATCAGGAGTTTGAGCAGGGCCACATGAAAGTGCATCTCACTAGAGGAGTTGTATGGCAAAAACTCTTGGTCACCTACTACACTGGACTGCACAGCCAGGGAAAAACAGTTATCTTTGATCCTCTCCCCACCTGACCACTGGAGAGTCTTCCCTTTCTTTGTCTTGCCCTCGCTCTCCCTTTTGTTTCCCCCCATACCCTCCAAATAACCTGGAAGTTCACATTTGTTGCTTGTTACAAACCCCACAAATAAATCTTTGAGTATATAAGCCTGTCTCAACATCTTTTGAGCAACAACACTCAGTGGGTGAAACATATCAACTGGTACAAATATCACAGCATTTCGGTGTATAGTCTACCTACCACACTAGAAAGCCATAGCATCTGCCATGCTTATGAACCGGAGTTTCTAAAGGAATTATTTATAGATATTACAGCTGCTTTGTAGCTATAACAAATACTGTAACCTAAGTTCTCAGAAGTTCTGTTTAAGCAAAATTTTATATTGTAGTATTTCACTACAAAATCTTTTGCATGCTATCATAAATCATTGAGTAGTGAAATAAGTGGAACAAAACAGGAACAGTAGAGTGTTCTTGAGAACAGAAGAGGCATTTTCAAAAAAAAAAAGACAGAACAACACAGAGCACAAGAACAACTTTTGTATGGCCTCCACATTAAACAGTTCTCAGTACAAAGTCTTCAAAGCTCATTCAGGCTGATAGGAAACTAAATTAAATGTACGATATTGATAATTATATAAACACACAGCACAACAAAGATTTACTGAGCTAAAACTCTTAACTGCGGTTTTAACCAGTGGTAATAGCACATTCATCTAAGACATTAATAATACCCAACGTCACTGTGCCTGATCACTTATAATATTTCAATCCTCATGACACCCTCCTGCTCATAGCCCACTTGTATAAAAGGGAGGAACTGAGTCACAGCTGTGTGACTTGCTCTAATTCACAAAGAAAGCCTGGTGCAAAGCACACAATTCAAGTTTTTTCATTTTACTAGCTTTACTAGAACAGGACACAAAGTAGCAAACTGAGAAGATGCTTAAATTCAAGGGAAAAAAGAACTATAGAAGAGTTCTTTGGTGTCCAGCTACCATATAAAAGTTCAAATGTAATTTAAAACAGGCTACTTCCACATATGTATTAAACATCAAGATAATTAGACTTTTAAGGTACAATCAACAAGAGCATATGAAAGAAGCTTGATAAGATCACAAAAATTATTTAAATGGCAGAAAATTACAATATCATAACAAAATAATGTGCAGAATTATTCACTCATACTAATAGAACAGTAGCACTTTATCTACATTGAGAAGATACTACAGACATTTTATTCCTGAGTAATTACTGAACTTCTCAACTTGCTAAGTAATTCAGCTTTCAAACTTACAATAAGCCCAAGGCTGCAATAATCCTTGAGAAACATACTGCTTCTCATGCTTCAGTATTTAATTGAAACAAAGAGTGTTGTAGTGATCCTATTTTATCGATCCTGCTGCAAAGATAAATTAAGTTTGTAAATAATTCTAAACAAATATAACTAGTTTAAATGTAAGCCAAAGGAACACTGAAAAAAAAAATCACAAACCACTACATTTGTAACTAAAATAGCTATTGGGATTTTTGATGCAACTTCTCATTTTTAAACAAACAAGGTACAAGTTTTGCAAAATTCTTCCTTAGGGGTGACACCTTAGCTCAAGTCACATTAATGCGACATTCCCACAAAGGTCAGTAAGGATTGCCCTGTGATCTACCATACAGGCAGATCTGGTTCCAAACAGATTCCCAACATTTCCCCTACCTATTTTGATACTACTGTATCTGACTTTGTTGCCTGTACTTCTACCCTTACTTCAGTTTTATGCTGATTATATGCTGTTCTGCAGCACACTCCAAAAACTCTCGGTCAAGAGTCAAAGCACAAGTGTGATCTGTGAGAAGGTCGTGAAAGGTTGTCAGATACGTATCCCAATGTCAAATTAAATGTGTAAAACTTACCAAAATCAGATGAACTCATTTGTACTAGGTTTTCCAGTCTGCATATCTGTTGCCTAATTAAAGGAATGCAAAGGTTTATAAAGGTAAAAGTTGTTTAACTACACTTTAGTAAGGTCTAAATAGAACAGAGAAAGGTGAGAGGTGTTTCTTGATTTGTTATTCTGAAAAAGCATCAGAAATATAACTGAGGAAAGAGTGTTAATGGTAGGCAAAAGACACATCCAAGTGTGAGGGGATGACACTGATAGAATTTTTGCTTGTTTTTAAAACAGTGAACACAGTAACAACCAAATACTACAACAATTGGCTAAATATTGGGGGAGGGAAAAACCAACCATACACGCCATAAAACCCTGAAAGCCATTCCCTGCAAATGATCTTTCCACAAGCATAACAACTTCACATTTGACCATGGAATAAATCTGAAAGTTAGCCCTCATGGCACACACTCAGTATACACTAAATTAATTCACTTGTGAATGTGCTCCGGTAAATTCTGTCACCAGCTTTTTCCGCTTAGGGTGGTCAGCTGCTGAGCTCCAGCACGAGAGGTAAACAGCAATAAATACAGTAGAGTAAAAGGAGAAAGCGCCTCTAGAAAAGTTACAGCTCCATTCGGCTTTGGAGGGGAAAGAGAACATTTTTAAAGAAGCTAACTGCCACTGCAAATGAAAATTTTAAAAAAGCTGTAACATAGGTAAATACTTGGCCATATTCTGTAACAACTGTTATTTGCAAGTGGTCTTCAACTACAGTCTCCACAGAAATAATGCAGCACTAAACTGAATATATGAAAAGCATAACTGTGTCAGACAGACCTTTGAAAGAACATGTGGCATAAATTGAGGAGGGGGCTCTCTGCCGCATATCTTACACTGTCAAAGCAACAACTATTGAAGGATTCTATAACAGGATACTTGGATCCAACACAGATCAAATGTTCTTATGGAAAAAAACCTGAAAACTATGAAGCACCTAAAAGATCCAAAAATCCGAGTTGCAACCTGCATATTAAAGGGCAAACACACATTAAAATTATCTCCCTTTCTTTGTTGGATAAAGTCACATCAGCTACCCAAGATTATCTTCAGCCATTTAAATGGATTGTGGAGCTTTTTGGTCTGTTTTGAAATCAAAGTTGAATTTCTGCTTGGATTTTTCAAGTATTTCAACCGTGTAAAAAGAAGGAAGTCTGAAATAGGAAGATTTTATGAAATGCAGCTATTGAGATTGAAGGTTAGAGAAGGAAATTGACAAAAAGGAGACACAAGACAAAATGAAATGCAGTGGGCTGATAAAATGAAAGCACAAACTGGGCATGAGAAGCATAACATAAATACCATCATTTAAATAAATCATTGTAATTTCAATTTGTATTTGTACCTGAAAGATTGATCCTCATGGTTGTTAATCATTAAGTAAGTGTCAGAATATTTATTTGCAAATCAAATTAAACTGGTACATCTCTTTATTAATCAAAGATATATTGTTTTAATATACTCACTTAAATGGTTACATAGCTCTCATTCACTTTTACTCACAATTCTATCACATGAAAACCCGTAACTATTATTAGTACGCAATTACTGCTTTAACTTGCAGTTCTGCGATATACTATTATTATTTATTACAATATTAAAAACATTAAATTACAATCCTTAATATTATACTTAGACATTAAAAAACACTAAGTTTCTGCAAGCACGTATTTAAACACAGATATTAACTGTACTTGATAAATTGAACTATTTACAGCCACCTTATCTTCAAGAACGACTGTAACTTGTATGTAACACATACGGTTTCTACAGTGGAAATAAAGAGTTATCCTTCTTTCAGTTGTCAACTGGTCTATAAATGAAAGTGTTCCATTTTATGACTAAACAAATGAACTGAGAGAATATCTTTCCAGAGGGACTTGTCACAGCAAAAGACAGCTTAGCAACCAAACTTTCAATAGCCGAGAATCAGCTGAAATCCATTATTCCTACCAGTTCAGTAGGTTTTAAAACATGTACAGTTTGAATAACTTAAAAACTACAAAACATTATGCCTTATGTTCATCTCTATTACAATTACAGAGCAGTTTACATTAGAGAAAAAAAAATTGGTTTAATTCAACAGGCCAACTGCATTGCTGTGTCACTGCCCAGTGATTTTATGTTAATGAACAGTCAATAAATTAGACTAAATGTTGAAATTTTTAACTAAGTTAAACTTAAATTTCCTTCATTATCAGTTTGTTTTCAGGTTGTTTTTTTTTATTTACTTTAAATACAGTAAAGTCAGAGCTTGCATCAAACAAGTAAAACTAAATAATACTGGTTTTAATATACTTCCTGCCATCTATGCTATCATGTTTCAATAAGCCAGACCCTATTAATCATGTTTCACATCATGCCCTTGGTCATACCCTAAAGGGGTGGAAGAATCCACTACAATAAAAGGAATAATGGAGTACACCACATATATTTGTGGAATCATACAAAAGCTTCTCTCCCATCCACTCTCTTGTGTGTGCTGTACATTCTGAGGATTATCAGTAGCAAAGAGGATTATCTGTGATCTGTGTATTTGCATTGACCAGATTAAGCATCTACATTGAATTAGTCAAACACTGAGTAACTGTATCTGAAGAGATTGCTGAAGCTATCCTAATCCAAACAATTGAAGAAAGTGCTGCATCCAGCATTTATAGTATTTGATTTTTAACCTCCACTTTCCCTTCTGCACAAAAAAGGACTAAGACAGAAGACAACTTCAATTATATGGGTAGCACAGTCTCATTCAAGGAAATCTTACATAGTTTATTCATATATTCTGAAGCTAGAGCCTTCTAAATTAACCCCAATACTCTCTTATAATAACTATACTTACCAATTCTTTATCTAGTGATGGCTAAGATATGTATCGCACTACTTAGAAACTTATTATTGTCACGTAATATTAAAAATCAGTGACACAATGTACTTCTTCCTGCAATCCCACCTGTGCCTTATCCATCACTTACTGAAGCATTAAACAGACAGCATAATCCTTTTTAGATGCATTGCACAGCCCACAGTCTTTTATGCTATTACTATCAAATAACTGAAAAGTTTGTTACATCTTTAAGGTGGGTATTATTACAGAAACGGATTAATTATAAAATACAATGTTATCATACCTAAGTAATCCAAAGAGAAATTCACAGGATTCAACTAATGCCATTTCAGTAACCCACTGAAAGCCAAACATTTCCACTACATCTTCTTCATAGTTATTTGGAGAAGGATCTAGTCTCAGCAAAACCCTGTAAAATAAAGCCAACAATATTCATACATTCCTTAATAATAAATCTATGGAATACAATACCTACAAGTGGCTTATGTATCACTGATACTTTCTGAATATATCAGCAACATGTATCCTACATATGTCTCAAAAGACAGTTTACATTTTACAGCAATATGATACATAGTATATGTCAACTCCTAGCTTCAAGGGCAAGAAAACAGGATATAGTCACAGGTCGCAAACTATTTTGAAACAAAAATTAACAAGCTACCACCTTGAAGCATCTTCATCCTTGCAGAGTGGCCGAGACATAACATGCATTCATCTGTCCTTACAGGCGGGGCTGCTACATAAAATAACATGCTCCACTGTAAGTGTGTGTCTGGAATCTGTGTCAATGCACACACTACATGCCTAATAACTAATGCTAAAACTTACATTAGTTCCTTTATATACATTTAATAATATTTATGCAGAAAACTCTGATAAAAACACACTTTTAAGCAAGTGAACAGATGAGGGTCAAAATGTGGCCTGATCATTATAAATTTATATTAACATTATAACACTAGGCCATAACCACAACACATTCTGATGTTATTTAAAGAGTAGAAAATCAGACACCTGTATTGTTAAAACATTAGTAGTTGTGAAAAAGAAAAATATTTCATTAACACACTTAAAAAAAAATGTTATAGCAAGCTGATTAATAACATCAAAGCAAATTATGTCAGAATTTTCCCATGGCCCTTCATAAAATACTACCTTAGAGATGAAGCTCAATTCACTAATATGCAAGAAATATTTCTATTTTAAAAATAAAAAAAAATACATAGTAGGCAAGTACTTAGTTTGTATTATATTACACACCAATTAATATTCTCCTTGAACTATGCACTATTACCAATTTAGTTCTCAGAAGCAAAAACAATTATCATCATCTGCTAAATAATTGGCTTAATCTCCCATAACACCTCTAGTTCACTTGGTAACTTCTAAAACACTGGACTGTTTTGAAGTTTTTAGCAATTAAATCCAGCTACTCTTGTTCTAAGAAATGAAGACAGAAGAGTCCCTCACATACAGGCTTTTCCAAGACTTTGCAATCCAGGTAGACAATGTAAATACCTAAGAGGAGAACAATATTATCACAACTAGTGACTGGGAAACGTGCCTACATACAAGCTCCTGAGTGAGTTTTAATGACAGAAACTATTTCAGTGACATGCTTCTTTGTCACTGTGGAATCTGGTACTGATATGTTCATGCAGACACAAGCTCCCTCAGCCCTCTACTTGACATCAACATGAATGAATGTGCTATGCTCCAACTAAAATATATCATAAATAAGGCAGGGAATAGGGGAGGTGCAGTGGAACCCCCTTTAAGGCTTTACAGAAAAGGCTGTGAAAGTGAAGGTTATAAACAAAGTAACACAAAATACAAGACTTGGTAAGAAGACAGACAGACAGAAAGATTAGGCTTTTGCAGGAAAAACGAGACAACCCCTGTAGGACGAGCAAATGGCACAGAAAACTAAGCTGAATCCCATACAGTACTAAGCAGATATTAAGTAAACCAAAGTAATGTTTTAAAATACCAAGGAAAATACTTACTTGCCAAGTACATGATTTCTGAACCTTAAATCCAGAATGCATGCAAAGGTAAAGCTTTGAGAAAGATGGTCTTAAAGCTACAGAGGATAGTGCCAGCAATCTGGGGCAGCTGGGCAGAGCAGGTTTGTTTCTATCGTGTGGACAAGAGAGAATGGGCCAGCATTTAATAGAGCATCTGACTGGAAAATGCAGTGCTGAAGCCACTTCAGAGATTTAAGTGATCTCAGATGCTGTCGTCCAACATGCCAGTTTTGAAGTATCCTAACAGGCTTGTAAACATATGATTTGCAGTACCTTAAAAGTAAGTTCACAAAGCTAGGAACTGGACCCAGAACATCGTTCAAAGCTCTTTATGAACACAAATTGCCCTTCCCACTTTGGTATACCACCAAGTTGATCTCAGGACCAAAAGAGCTAAAGAACAAACTGATCTGGAAACTTGTCAGAATTCAGAGGCACCAAACATGAGTGGAGAGAACATCTTAAAGGATTCTCATATTTGTAATTCAAAAAAATCTCATACCTCTTAAGAGATCCATTTGCTAAATAAGAATCGGTAGAGAAGCTTCTCCCTCCATTTTGGTTGTCAAAAGCACAAGAAAAACAAGGTGGCTTCTCCTTCTCCACTTCCATTGCCATCTCCAAGCTGTCAGTGAGAAATGGGGGTGTGCAGGAAGCCTCAAAGTCATCCTCCATTGTTTCCACCTGACCCAGAAAATAAATAGATAAATGTAAAAATACTCATAGTGTTTCTTCAAATAAATTTCTCATTGTTACAGCTCTGCATAATCCTTCAGCTCAAGCGAGGACACAAATCTGACTAATTGTAACATCAAACTAAAAGCTGAGAGATAGCACCAAAAAAGGCAATCATGGTCTCACACCCTGCCTCAGAATTCTGCTGATTTGTGCAACTTCATCTTCCTCCATCACACCCTGTTAAAGAACTCACATCAGTAACTAAAAAAATCCCTGAAGAGACTCGTTTCCTTCTGATTTAGCTATCTAAATTAACTAGCCATAAGGTTAGACCGGCAGTAGTGTAAAATAGGAGGCAGAAATGCATTGCAAGGCATGGGTGAGCTACTTGCAGCAACACTTATTTTATGACCAGGGTAGCTATGCTATAAAAATACATCATGCATTACAGGTTCCCGGTTGCCCATAACTTTAAGGCAACATAACAGCTTAAGCTCCTTCTAGGAAGCAGTAAATACAACTCAGTGAAAATTACAGAACCTGAAATGCTTGAGTTTTAAAGCTCAGAAAATTACTGTACCACTGATTCTCACACAGTTAGAAGTTCTTATTAAAAAAAAAAGTCTTATTACGCAGGAATCTGAAAAAAGAGAAACCAAAACAAAGAAGAATTATCACATCCAAAAGAAGTTCACTATGTAGCTAGCATAAGTTTTTCATATTTTATATAACATATTAAAAGAGCAGAACCTGGCAAGAAGTGTCACAGAGTTCCACAAAAAATGTGCAAATAATATAACTAAAACTCTAAATTTTAAAGTTTTCAATTTCATTAATGACAGATTTTGTTACGGTTCTTGCAAAAACCAGTTCACACCACGGCTAGAGGTGGGTAGTCTGTTATACTTTCTTCCATCCGTTCACATTCCTGCAGAGCAGCAAGAAGGGAAAGAACGAGTTCAGTGCTTCAGTTTACAGCAGGTCCCTAAGCACGGGTGTTGGCGCAGCTGGCGAGGCAGCTGAAGGGAATGCCTTCAATTACATGAGCTTCTAAGGAAAGCCTGTTCAACTTGGGGTATCGAAACCGCCCCAAACGGCAGAAAACACTGGGAGAAAAGGCACAAAAAGTGCAGCTCCTCCTGGCCACAACTCCCATCAGCTCAGCACTTATCTATCACACCCCTGATCCCACGGAACCAAATGACTTTTAAGCACCGCAACTTTCTTGGCCACCCATGCAGAAAAAAAACCTCCCGGCAGCCTGCAGCGCGCAGGGCAGGAGCCGCAAACCGGCGGGGGAGCCGCCAAGAGGAGCCGCCGGCGGACAGCCCGGACCCTGGGGAGCGGCCACGAACACGACCCTCACGAACACACCCCCCCACGGGGGGCGGCCGCACCTGCGCTGCGGGGCCGCCGAGCCCCGGCCGGGCCCCTTCCGCGCCCGTCTGTCCGTCCGTGCGTCCCGCGCGCCACCGTCACGCCGCCACTGCGCACGCGCCGCCGCGCCGATTGGCCGCTCCTGCCGCTCCTCCTCCTGACACTCCTCCTGCTGCTCCTCCCGCGCGGTGGGGGAGCGCCCGCCCGCTCCCGTCCTCTACGCCGCCTGTCCAGCTCCTCCCACCCCGGGGCGCTGGCTCCTCCTCCCACTGTCACCGCGCCGCCTGGGTATCCCTGCTCCCCTGGCTGTCCCTCGGGGCCTGCCAAACACCACGGGTGGTGTGTCTGACCACCCCTCACCTGAGCACCACCGCCTTGCCACTGCTACTTAGTGCCCGCATCAGATGTAGCTTCCTTTGTACTCGCGGAGCCGTGGAATCAGAAGGGTCTGAGTTGGAAGGGACCTTAAAGATGATCTGATTCCAACGCCCCTGCCATGGGCAGGGACATCTTCCCCTAGACCGTGTTGCTCAGAGCGCCATCCAGCCTGGCCCTGGACATCTCCACAACTTCTTTAGGCAACCTGTTTCAGTGCCTCACCACCCTTACAGTAAAGAATTTTTCCCTAATATCTAATTTAAACTTACTCTCTATTTGAACCCATTCCTTGGCCTGTCACTACATCCTCTTGTAGTCTTGTCTCATCTTTCCTGTAAGTTCCCTCGTGCTCCTACTGTCCACTACCTTTCTCTGGTTTTTTTCTTGTCCATCCTCTACATCATCTCCTTTTCCTTCTTCTCTTAGGCCTTCTCTGTTCACTCATCCCCGTGCTCCCTCAAGAGATAGGCAAAAGGTCCCTCTGGTCTTTTCTGATGCCCTATAGACTCAAATCCAAATTACTACCAGGTACTGCTTGACATCTCCAAACACAAGCAATTCTGATCAAGTGCTATTTAGTGCATTTGAAATTCAAGCTGGGTAGCACTCCTATAATTTACTGAAGCACCTTCATTGGGAATGACAGTCACCACAGATTAGGGTGACTGAATAGGTCTAGGGTGAAAGTCCTAAAACCTGTGCCTAGCATAACTTAGCTTAAAATGCATACTACGCACCTGGTGGCTTCTGGACTTTTTAAAAAATATTGTATTGTTTTGGATTGCTGTGATTTGATTTCATTTCAAAATGAATGCTTTCCCACTTTTGCCTAGTTTTGGGTGCGAATTAGCAGCAGTGCATGGAACTTGCTTCTAGTAAGAAAGTTGCTATAAAAAGTTTTGTTGTTGCTGCTACATCTTGCTGTGAAAACTCTGGTATGATTCAAAATGCTTCGTTTGCTCCTGCGTCTGTAAGAATCTCTCATTTCCTTCTTTAAATTCCTGTCTAATTAAAAAAACAGTACATCATGGTTAAATAAAACTGTACCCAGGATAACCCTGATTTCCATATGCAGATTTATCTGCACTGACAGCCCCCTCTCCCTCTCTTAGTCTTTCTGTTTCCTCTCTCTTCCTCTCTCTCCCTCTTTCTCTTCCCCTCTCTTTCTCTCACTGTCTTTTTGTCTCTCTTTATGTCTATTGCATTATGCCTGAATAATTTTCAGTCTTTTTTTTTCCTCCCCTCTTGCACGCACATGCTAAAATAACTAGACAAAGATGCAAGGTGGTTGCTGCAGTCCCTGTCTCTAGGACAGAACCAAGAAAGCTTGTGATTGCAATGCCACCTTTCCTTTTTTTTTTTTTCTTTTCTTTTTTTTTTTCTTCCTCAGCCATGCTCGGTGATTAAACTTCCTCAGGATGGGGAAGAAAAAGGAGCTGGAAATGAAATAGGGTTGAGGAAAAAATCCCATTGCAGCAGCTGCAGCCAGTGGTGTCTGCTGCCAGATGTGCGAAGGTTCCTGGGGTCCTTGTCACTTAAAGGCAGTATTCAAATATTTGGAGACAAAAGCTGCATCCTCAGTGATCATTTTCTTTATTTAACATGGCAGCAGGCATCGTGTGGGAAAAAATCAACACGCTGGATGTTGAATTGGACTTTTCTCCTTTCTGGGATGAAAGGATGTTATCTATCCCGTGCCAAGAGGGAACTGAGGTAAGAGAGCTGATCCAGCTCCTGTTTTTTTCATAGTATATTTCCTAAGCATCTTCTCTGAAACAACCTATATGTGTGTGTGTGTGTGTGTGTGTATATGTTTGTATATTTGTATATTCGGTTTCAAGGCAGTAAGTGGTAATGATTTTTTTTTTCTGTCTTCACATCAACCCAGAGAAAGTTAATTCACAATATATATTCAGAGCCTGCTCAGAAGGGTCATTTTGTGGTGTTTTTTCTGAATATGTTTTTGTTTCCAGAGAAGACTTCAGCAGTGACATCATGGTTGACTGCTGATATTAAACCCGATTTTAAAAGTCTTTGGGAAAAAAAAAAAAAAAAAAAGCCAGTAACTTCGTGATAAGAAATTGTGCAGGAGATTCATGTGCTCTATTTTTCGATTGCACTCTAAATATCGGAAGTCTTATTAAAGCGATAGTGAGAAATTTTTTTATTATTATTATTTCTAGCACAGAAGCGATGAATGCTGCATAATTAAGTACAGTATTTAATTTGGCTGTTGTGAAGCAAAAGAATAAGGTAATAATTTTTATTGTACTAATCAGACTCAAGATGTTCTCTGTGTTAATTGGGTTAAAAAAATTGCAGTACTTATTAGAAATTCTAATTTCACAATGCAGCACTGACAATAAGCTCAGCCAGTGAATTATTCACATCTTTAATTTGCTCTCTTAATGACAGTGTTCTGTAATCAGAGTGCAGAGACTGCTTCCTATGCATTATGTATGATGTTCAGGACTTAAATGCAGGACATTATGAAGCCTCTCAGTGGCTCAGTAATTAGTTTTCCACAAGACAGGGTTTAGATATTCACAGATAAAAGTCTACAGCTGAGATAATGTTAAGGTGGTGACTCATGCTAACAAAAGCAGGGAAGTTCAAATTTAATGCTGAAACTGCTCTCCATTCTCCCTCATTGTGCATAGGTGCAGGGGGAGGGGAAGAAAGTCTTCAAAACTAGCCCGCCATGGTGAGTACGCTGCGGACACCCCAAGGGGCAAACCGGGGGCTCATTTCACTTTGGGACCGTGTTTTTTGGCACCTTTACTGATTAAAGGGTGGAGGTGGTGTTGCGTTTTGTGCCTATTTGTAAAGTGAAAAGGGCAACATGTACACATCATCAGAGAGCAATCATATATAGGTGAGATGTATTTTAAAGGATTTTATTTGAAGCACAGATGTTTGTAACTTTATCAGATTACGGTGTTTTGAATGGGAGCTACTTTGTTATCTGTAGAAAGTTTGAGAACACCTGATACTCGCTATATTGCTGTTGTGTGTCTTTAGGCATTTTGAAAAGATTTTTTTCATAATAGTTTAGTTCTCAATATCCAAAAAGTGAATCATGATGCAGGTTTATTCTACTTTCCTTGGATCATTTACCTGGTGTTAAGTGATTTAAATGTATGGAATATGCATGACTATGTAACTTTCCTACTTCTATATGCTGCTTAATATAGAATAAAAAGCAAGAATATTGAAGTGAATTTGGAAAATATTAATTTTTCCATACTTAGTTGCTAATCAGACTGGCAGCTGTACATTTGTTCTGTGTTCTTATGTTAGAGCAGTCATATGCTTTTACTTGAAACAAAATAACTGACTGGAAAAGGTTCTTTACTTACTTTGTGTTAACTCTCGAAAGACTTGTGCCTTTTTTACAGGATTTTGATTATTAAAGTTGATCTGCCAATAAAAAATTTTAGGCTTAAATAAAAAAAAAAATAAAACAAAACAAACAAACCAACCAAACAAAAAAAGACAAAAACCCCACAACTCAAACTAATGATCCCAGCTTAATAATAAGGTAGAGATATGGGATCAAGAATTTGGAGTACATCTAAATTTTTAAAGCAAAGTATTGTAAAGCTAATTCCTTTAAAAATTTTCACCAGAGTCTACATGTGGAATTTGGTGTTATTAGCAGCTCTTGCCAGTGTTGTCTGGCCTTAAGGCCATGGGACAAGTTACTAAGTAATTCCTCTTAGCTAGCAAAAAACTATATCCCATGGATGGCTTAGACATTTGTTATGTATAGTCCAGCTCTGAAAGTAACTATCATTAAACTACTGAATAAAGAAGCTGTGTATTGGATCAGTGTAGCTAAGTGATCCATAGATTGTGTAAGAATCCAAGTGGTTTTGTGCATGAAAAAATTGATTTGGTCTTTTCCAGAATATGACTTTCCTTCCAAGTCAAGATCCCACAGCAAGTGATACTGTAATGTGGTATCACTCACTACACAGCTACATTTCTTTGGTCACTTCATCATAGAATCATACAGTTAAAAATTATTCCAAAATGGTGTCATACCCACTCCTTCACTCTTCCCTCTAAGCCAGGATGAATAGAAGCTGCCTTTTTAAATGAGTGCTTGCCTGTCTGCCTAAAGATTTGTTATGATTACTTACCTAAGTTATCTATTCCAGCATTTCATTAGTCTTCCCATTACTTTTTTGTGCTTTCTGTTCTTAAACTTAACTTGCTACAAGTAAATTACTTGAACCTATTAGCTTTTGCTAGTTAGTTAGAGGTTACAGGGATTTTATTTTCCTCTTTGCACCACACTTGTACATATTTGAGATTCTTAGTCATGTTTTCACTGTGTTCTTCTCTTAAACAACCCCTGTTTGTTATTTTCTGCTTTATAGAAAAAAAAAATTTATTGTACTTCATTAATTCTTGTTTTTGTCTCCCGGCCTTTCATTATTTCTACTTTCTTGAAGTGCAGTGCTCTGGACTTAGGAGTGCTATTCCAACTGCCATATAAGTTCTATATTTTCACTTAATGAAAGGTGATTTGTCACTTTGCTAGAATATCTTGTTTCCTTAGGAAAATCTTAACAATATGACTTGCACATTGTGGGTGCAATGACGTATGTTAACCCAGGATACATTCTAGTACAGTTTGAAAAGATGCAACATGTGTTTGAATAGGTTTTTAATTAAAAGGTTTATGCTCCTAGCAGGAGTCTTCATGGATATTGTTTCCAATAGCCTTATGTCTCATAGTAAGTACCTATGACTAACCTGATTAATGGCTGGATGTGAGCCATCATACTGTGCAGCAGTATGTTTTAGATTGCAAAATAAATTTTAGAAAATTAGCCCATTCTAACTAGCCTAGAAGATTGACTCTGCTTCTGATCTATGGATTAGGAAAGAGCCAGTTGGTGTCAACCCAATCTGTTAAAGTAAAGGTCCGTTATTTTTTAGTTCTGAGAAAGAAAGGGCCCAATCTCTTTCCTGGGTCAGAGGAAGACAGTTCATACCATCCTTGAATTGTCATGGCATGGGAAGAGAACAACACTTCTGAATTCAAAATGGAAAAATCGTGTGTCTGAAGAGTTAAAGATGACTGGCAATGTTTCCAGGGGATCAGGTTTAATAAATGTGTTAAAAAAGACATAGTGGCTACCGAGGAAAATTTTAAGACCTTTGAGACTCTTTTACTATTCTCTTACTGGCATGTAACTTCTCTGGTATAGGAATACTGGAAGTTTTTTTGAGTGCTCTGATTCATATGTCTTTATTTGTTCATACATGAAAAAGCCAGCAAAATAGTTTTAACTCAGTGAAATTTTTAGTGATATTTCTAATAAAAAGTTTAGAAAAATCCATCCATAGTATATTTCCAGGAATTAGATTTTGTGCTTTTATTTATATTGTTCCAGGTTCAAGTACCATTATAAATATTAGGTTCTGAAGTGGTATGTTAAGTATTTCCAAATGTATTCTCTTAATTTAGCCTAGTAATGCAATCCTTTCATATGCATAATTTCCGTGAAAACCAGTGGGAACTACATTATAGAAGGAATAATAGATACATATGCCAAGATGTCTCCCTTTTGAGTCATTGTTTTAACTTGATTGAGAAGAAAGAAGTTAACCAAAAGAAACAGATATTGAGAGTAGAAAAAGAGTTATTGATAATATTTTTAATTCCAAATTTATCTGTTTCTCCACTGAAAGATATATGCCAGTGGAATGACAGTAGTTAGAATATCTGATCAAAATCTCAAATGAATTTACATTCACTAATGCTTTCCAGGAAATATTTTGCAAGTTGATCATATGCATTCTAGTCAGTAGAATTCCGTATAATTGACTCAATATTATGAATTCCAACCTATATATAAACCTATGTATATATTATGTAAAGTAGATGATAGTGATAACTATTCGTATATAAACCACTTTGGGCTTTTTTTGCAAAGTCAAGCTAGAAATAACATAATGTACTGTATGAGTTCACATACTCAATCTTCTATAAAATATTAAATCTTTAAAACTTTGCAGTTCTTATCCGCATTCATAGTAGGCCAGAAAAAATAGTAGTATGAATACTTAATACCTCACGAAAGCATCTCACTGCTTCCAAGTGGATTTTCTTCTGTCTCATCATCTATACATATTTTCTGTACCAACTCTCATCCCAGGAACTACTTCATATCCTCATTCAACTCCAGTTTTCATTGCTCACTTGTTAATTTTTCAGCCTTTCTTTTTTAAACTTTTCCCCATACCTTTTTTAGAAGCTCAGGAGATTTTTAGTATTCCCAAAGCATCCCTCCGTAAAATTCCTTCATTTTGTTTCTACCTGTGTTGACAACAGTTAGGCTATTATCCTTGAAATCTTCATATCACACTATCTTTTTTTCATTGTTTTCTTGTAGTATCTCATTTCTTGTCTCCTGCAACGTTTAGACTGCAAGAGTATTGGTGAAAACACTGTGGGTTTTTATTCTGTGCTTGTAGAGAGGGCAAAATAAAGGGCTCTATCTGATAGTAGTGATACAAAAAATGTGTGCAGTTAATAATTTTAACTGCCACCCATCTAATCCCTAGAAACACAGACTTTTAAGGTCTCAGCAACCTCTTTAAAATAGAATTCCATCTCAGTTCTAGAAAGTTGACAGTTAGGCCAGTAGGAAACTGAGGAAGAAGGAGGCTGCATACAAGTGAAGCAGAACTTATCCTCGAAATATTTCTGTTCAGTGCCTTCTGTTTATTACCATTGCTTCTCCTATGTAATACTTCATAAAAAAGACCATACATCCAATAACAATTATTCTGAAAGCTTTTTGTCTCTCAGGTACATAAATTCTTTCTGGTGTGTGGTACACAGTAGCATTACAGACTCCGTAGGCCCAGATGAAGGATTGTATCAGTCCAGCTGTAGACTGAGGGATTTTTTTGCTAGAAGGAATAGCTTTAGCTGAGAGTGGTTGTAGTGCAGCAGAAATATTCTGTAAAAAGGAGACATTATAAAGCTGTGGTGTGGTGTGAGGGACTGAAAAAAAAAAGTTGTTAAAGTTATTACTGGCTCAAAACAACTCTATATGCGGGTGGAGGGGGCATATCAGGTCCTGCCAATGTGGAACTGTGCTCTGCCTCCCCTCATATCCCACCTCCTTGAGAGCTTTTGGTGCAGCTGTCACTGGCACCCTGAGAGGACTGCCCCACACCACGCTCCCCGGAGCCCCTAACACAGTCCCAGAGCTGTTGGCAGACCCAAAGCCCCACCTGGCAAGGGTGGCCTCCTAATTGTTCACAGCCCTGCAGTTCTTGGACTTTTAGGTGGATCTATGTTGAATCTAAGGCAGTAGCTATAATTCTGTCTCCTTTCCTCTCTCTTCTTCCCTCTTTTTCCTTCTTCCTATTCTCCAAATTTATGCTTCTTGATATTTGTGTAACTTAAGCCTGAATGGGTTAGAATTTGCTAAGTCAATGTTTTGTGAAAATCCTTTATGTTGACTGAATGGCAAGAAGATCCATGAGGGGTTTCTGGACAAGTCAGGATGTAGTCATGTGACTGTAATAAACAGGACTCTAAGAGCTGCGAGCTTTTGAGCATAAGTGTGTACAGGCTTCAGAATCCAGGCCAGGCTGGAAGAAGACTGTAGAGAAAGGTGACATTAGGGAGGAGTTTTTTCAAAGAGTGAAGGGGGAAAGATACCCCAGAGTCCTGGAAAAGACAGTACTCTAAACATATTGCAATAAACATATATTCTGCATGTTGAAGGCTGGGCTTCTGTCTATCACACAATGTACTGTGTGTTGGTAGTATCAAATGTGAAGGTATACTTGGGGAAGTGGAAAGCACAGCTAAGCAGTCCAGTATGAAACTTAGTACAAACCTTTGGCTAAATCACATCACAAATTTTTTGGTGCAGAATTTTTAAAACAAGAAATTTTGCTTTATTACCACTACATGGATTTGTAGTTGACAGTATTTGAATGAAGGCATTTAATTTGAAAAGAGTATAATTCTTTGAGGCCAGCTGTCTCTCCAACTTGCATTATTTAATGTTGGGACACTCGGCTGGGCTCCTGGTTCACTAATCAGCAAAGCTGTTTCTCCTGACCTGTCCAGAGGCTGTAAGTTTGGAAAGCATATCAATGTTTTGTGTGGATATGAATGTGGGCAGCTGTGTAATACAAAAGGAAATTTTCCTACTTTTTACAAAATTCAAAATTCAAATTCTGTGGACCATATGAATTTTAATGCAGGTTTTCTCTTTAAGTATGTCACTAAAACACACCAGTGACATCCTATGCTTATTGAAAGACACCAGGAGGCTCCTAGATACTCTGGGACTTAAGCAAACATTTAAAAACAAGTTGGTACGAACAAGTGTGGAGATTAACAATGTTTTCAATGGTCAATGAAAAGGAGTCTGTTGAGCATGTGTCTTGTGAAATTCTTGAAAGGAAGTGGGGAAAGAGCTGATTTGTAAAATGAGAAGCAGCTTGTAGAAGGGGTCATTTAATGTGCTGCCTATGAAACATCTTTTACATAAAACATCTTTTTATAACTGTAGTGTATTTCAAGATTGGCAAGGGAAACTTGTCAAAATAATAATTTTTAAAAGGAGTTCTGCATTGAGGTCTTCAAATTCAAAATGTGTCCTTTAGTTTTCTTTTGTTTATCATTTATTTTAGGTCTTATTCCCATGTTCACGTTTTGCACACCTTTAATATGATTTCCCATTGCTCTAGAGCATTGTAGCAACACAGTCATATAGCCCTGAACCTTTTTTTCACCCATTTAGATTTCATCAGCCATGGTACTTAATTCAGAGTGTGGGATAAAGCTGTCTGAATTGTGTCATAGAACTATTTTTTTTACTAACTATACTAAAAATAAATTTATAAAACTATTTTCTACTAGGTTTGTGAGTTTTATGTTGTTTTTTTCTCTGTGGGAAAAAGGGAATAGTGAAGAAAGGATGACCTTTCTCTTTAAAGGAATTCAAAAACCTAGTATGAACCAGTAAAAACAAATTCTTTTAAAAATGCATCTAGAAATCTGTTCAGGTTATCTCAAGATGAGCTGTTAACCAGTACAGTCAGACAACATACACAGTTCAGTTTTCATCAGTTGATATCCAAGCCTTTGCCAAACTAATGAGCTATACCTTTGTTTTGCAGATGCCCTGGCTACCTAATTTATAAAATATGGGTGTAAAGTGACATAATCTTTGTTTTAACAGCAACAACTTAAATTAATATTGCTGAAACAAACATCCTGGCTGAAGAGGTCATATTAACAAACTTTAGCATGATTGCACAAAGAAACTATTTTGTAGTGTCTGTTATGGGTAAAAGCTGGAGTTTTGTTCCCCTATCTGATATCTAACCTTCAAAGGGCTAGGTCTGTATGATAACTGAAAATAATGCTACTGTGATGGTCCTATCTCTAGATGTCCATAGTATGATCTGAATTTGAGTTGTATTATTCCTTTGGCAGATAAAGCTTTTACAAGATAGAGGGGTGATGATAAATTTTGATGACTAGATCTGAAATCTCCAGAGGCAGATTTCTTACTGGCAAGAGAGAAGCAGAAGTTTATCTTTCTGGAGTAATTTTCCACTCTGTAAAATCTCTAATATTTCATTCTGTCTACAATATTTTTAGTAAACACACACATACAGAAGATGCAAGGAATTATATCTTTTTTTAGATATTTCTCAGGTTTTCTGATGAGAGTTTTTTATTTTTCCAGGTGCATTTGTAAGATTAAGAAGTACATTAAACTTTCCTTTTTGTCAGTCTGACATGTGAATTTTAGGCTTGGAGCAATGGAAGTAGTGTGCAATGAGAATAAATTCACAGCGGTCTCACATCAAGCTTAAACAACAGAAATGAAAATGCATTATCATGAAAACTGTATTGGAAAATATGTCTCAAAGTAACTAGTGGGCATAAGTGATGAATCACACCTAATTGCATGTTATATATTCTAATAGATTTAACAATGCTTACCAAAATAAGCAAGCCACTCTATTTGAAAAATGAAACTTGTGCAATGGCATGATACAACAGATTAGACCTAATAATTTCAAGTAGGCTGGTAAAAGCTGTAAAATTGTGCTATAATTATATTTAGAGCTAGCCGCTTTTAGTCAACCTTATCCAGTAAAACAACACTCCAAAGATACTCTAATTTATCCCCTGCTCAGACTGATGTGGTTTTCAGTATATGGCAGTTCTCTGTGGACTAAATTAGAAAAATAACCTCTCCCACTTCAACACCAAGTACAAATGCAATCTGAATGTTCCAAGAGATTGTGAAAGCCCATCTTAGAGAAAGGAGCGAGGCAATGGCCCTCTCTACCACTATTTCTTTGGGGGGGAAAAAAGAGCATTTTCAGAGGTACATTGAATGAATGATTTGTGTGTTTCACTGTGATGAATTGTAAGCAGCCCTTGCAACTCTGAGCGTACAGCATATATTGCACTTTGATGGGGAAAGCTCTTGCATTGTCCCTTGTCCTGGTGCACGAATACGGTTCTTGGCAAGAAAACCAAACAAACCCTAAGATCTAACCATTTACCTCAGCGATGAAAATTTACAGCTTTATTTCAGTATGATGGACAGCTGCTCAGTGAGGCAGACATTTGTATAGTTATATATTTGAGAATAGATTCTTCCTACATTAAAAAAGGAAACTTTTTTTTTTCTGGTTGAAACATAATGAACACCAGAGACAATACTGTTGGTTGAAATTATGAAAATTGTTTTGACTTCATCTGGAACCTATTGAGTTGAATTTTAATATTTTAACAGAAGATATGATATCATAAAGCATGCAGAAGCGATTAAAAAGAAATCCAGTAGGAAACTTATTGAGAGACTTAAACAAGAGAATAAATGTCACTATTAGACTGTCACTCAACTTTTTTGATATTTATCAACAGATTACACCGTTATACTGCTCAAAGCAGACGGAGTTCAAAAATTTGCCAGGTTATGAAACAGAATGTGTTGGAGAACTTACAGTGAAAATCTGGCAATTTACTTCAAAATAGCTTTAGCTTAGGGGTTTTAAAAAATAACAGCTGATTATTTAGTAACAGCAGTTTGAGATACTTGGAGAGCAGGTTTTCTGAACCTTTGTTCTCTGGAAATTGCTTCTTGTTTCTGAAGTTTTAGAATTCACATTTCTGATTGCTTTTGAGTATTTTGATCTTGATTTTATGTATTTAGCTAAGTCATACTTTAGATATTCACAGGAGAGTCAGGAGCATTTTTAGATAAATGTTGCCAATCATCTTTACGTCTATACTAATTGAATCTCTTGTATATTAGCACAGTGATGTAGTCTTTTTGAAATCAATACCATATCTTAATACTTCTTAGAGCAAGGTATTATTAGCACTGAAATCAGCTAGAGATACCAGATAATCATAGCTACACAAAAGCCACCTATCCACTGTAAGTAAACAGTATGATAATTAACCCACAAGATTTTTCCTGACCCTAAGACAAGGATCAATCAAGCTGGTTATATCATATTTGAAGTGCAAGTACACTGGCTAGGGTCTCAAAAAGTAATATCACTGAATTAGCATATTGTTTTGTCCAAGCTGATATGTTGTACATCTTATATTGTGTGTAACAGCAATTAAATTGAACTCAGCTTTGTGCTGATGTAATACTGCTGTCTACTTCTGTTTCAGGACCTACCTTGATCTGAGCAAATATTTGGGATGTCTTCCCAGTACTGTTGCAAACACGAACTGCCGTCTCTCACCAAATTTGTTTTGAATAGTAGATTTTTGAAACTCAGGGTTCAAAATGTTAATTCTTCTCAAACTATTATTAGTTGACAAGATAAACCAGTCTTCTATTTCATTAGTGTTAACACTGTTTATGAACTTGTTCTTATTCCAGCTCCAATGTAGAGATTGTCAATAAAGTTAAGTAAATTGTCATGGAAGGCTTAGTACTATACAATAGGCTGATAGGAGATTTTTTTCCATTTAAATTCTGCAAGACTAAATTAATCTTTATTTCCTATGGGTTTACATTTGTGAGTTGATATTTAAATTGAGTAATACTCAGGCTGCAGTATAAACTTACCCTTTATTATACAAGAGAGAATCAATTTGAAAGAGGGGCCTTGACTGAAATGTAGATTCTGCACTGCTATGTGAAAGTTGCATTCATGTTTTCTTTTAGCTAGCAGACACCCTCTCCAGCTGCCTGCTTTCACAAAGTTTGTAGGAATGTTAAATCTCTGAGACCTTTTTCTGTGTGTTGGACTTAGATGGAATTGGTTACTGGAAGTGATCAAGAGGAGCTGAGCAAAGCAGCTCATTTTGTTCAAGAAACCATGTAAAAAGGAACAATAGTCTTTGGTTCAAGGAGCTTTTTGTTCTCTTAGAGTCTACAAAAAATGCTGCCAAGCTTGGTGTCGTAGTAAAGATATGGTGTTTCTTTCATTTAAACTAATTTAAATATACTCATTATTTCTTATTCATAGAAACCTGATCCATATCCTGAAGAATCAGGTCAGGTGCCAGGCTTTTAGGAGTAAGAGTTTCTGATGGAAAGCTATTACTGATGCTTCTCTCTACTCTTACCCTAGAAAACTGGACTGCATGCCCTGAATTCCTCTTTCCTTACTGTCCTCTGCTCTTCATATTATTTTATGATTTATAGTATTCACTGTTTTCCTTTTCTCAAATGATTATTTTACAATGGATCATTCATAGCTCCAAATAATTCTTTCCTTTCCCTCAATGCTTTATAATCAATGGCAAAAAAATTAAGAAATTATTGCCAGGTAGACTTTTTATGTGCTTTTGAAAATTAGGTTTCTTTCTTATTTCTTTAAAAATTTTTAGAAATTTTGGTTAAAATTATGTCATTTTACATTATCCCTGTGTCATCAATTTTTTTAATCTAGGAAAAGAAAAAAAATTGGAATGTATCTAGGAACATGAGGTGATAAATAGTAAAACACTGACAGTTGGTAGTAGCACTTTAATAGAATCATCTTTGATAACAACTCCTCTGGTACCTGTTATATGTGCTCATGAATAGCCACTGAACTAACACAAAACATCTGCTGTTTTGGCTGAATTTAAATGTCGCAATCTGATAACCTTGTCGAGAAATTTGCCAGTCACCTAGAACTGAAATTCACCTACCAGTCCTGACCCATTAAAAGAGAATGAGGCTCAACACAGAAATACACGTTAGTAGATCCAAAGATTTTGTGTTGAGCATTACTTTGTATTGCTGTGTTTTACATAGAAGTTAATGGTTCAGAGGTAGAGAGTACTGTAATTATACAGGTAAATATGCAGGCACTGCCTACAATGTAGCCCTGAAAAAACAGGCAGAAAAATGTGTTGATTTAAAATTGAATTAGCCAATGCATGCATGTGTAAATTTTATAGAGTAATAAAACTCTACATGCAAGACCTATTCATATTCCAGATCCTTCACATTTTCTAGAATTCTTCAGCTAAACAACACTTACAGAAACATTCCTTTTACAGTATCACAAGCATTTACAGTTTGTTTTGGGGGAGTATTTTATATGCTATATGTTGAAACAAATTTTCCAAGGAAAAAAGCACACATAGGTAGAGAAATAATTTTGAGGTTATGACTTAAGAAATCTTGAGGTTGTATACTTGCCACAGTTACTCTTTTTGATCTTTGAATGCCTTTTTTTCTAGCTCTTCCAGCCTGCCTTCTTTTGGTGGGCATAGAAATCAGATATACTGGAAAGTAAAATAAATAAATCTTTTAATATGTATTGGGATTATACCTGTTTCAGATGCTTCAACATGTAGAAACAAATAACCCCTTTAGTCTGTCAAAGTCTGTAGTTTTTTGTATTTTTTTCCAAGTGTACGTATATGCAGGAATACATCGTAAGTATACATATTTGTAGGTATTTGTAAGTGTTTCTGTACAGTTGGTTACATTATTGTTTTATAGAGAGCTCTGACTCCTTCAGTGGCATTATAATTGCCTAATAGATTAGTAAGTAAGGCAGGATTGTAAGTCATAGTATAACAGCATGTATTTTTCATATTGTTGTCTGCATATCGTTCTACATTACCAAATGTGGGCACTGCAAGCTAATTTTTAATGAATTAATAATTCTAATAGAAATTAAGTAATTCAGCAATATTTTTTATATATACTTCCTCTTCTTATCTATTTAATAGCATATATGACCTACAAGTAAAATCTGAAGTAATCTAACAAGTTTCTTGACCAGTGGAGAATTCTCTTAATTAAAGCAAAATCAGACAGCCAATCTATAGGTGTACAAAAAATTATGTTACTTTTTGCTAAAAAGTTACAAGAGATGGAGTGTTCCAAAGAAGCTATAGTGAAAGATCTTTTTAAGTTCCTTCAATATTTTATCTATAGGTCTACCTCTAAAATTCACAAAATTGTGCGCAAACAAAAGAGTACAACTGAAGCAAATGAGCATATTTTCTTAGAAAAACTTAGGGAAATTAGAATATGAAGTGGAGATTGTTTTGGTTGGCTTTTGTTTGTTTTTTGTCCCTTCAGCTGTGCAATCAAAAAATTGTGTTGGCAGCAAACAAAAGACCAAAAACTGTCATGTTCCAAAACTGGGACATGACAAAATACAGAGCTCTTTGCACACAGGAGTAATGAAAAATGGTCGATGACTCAATGTTCTGATGGACCTCGGTGACAAGGGGTGTCCCTCAGGGTCTGTATTGGGACCAATGCTATTCAATGTCTTCATCAGTGACATAGACAAAGGAATGAGTGCATCCTCAGCAAGTTTGCAGATGACGCCAAGAAGAACCTGGACAAGCTCAAGGAGTGGGCCTATGGGAATCTCATTGGATTCAATGGGGCCAAGTGTTATAGCTGGGTTGGGGCAACCCCTGGTATCAGTACAGGCTGTGGGATGAACAAATTGACAGGAGTCCTACTGAGAAGGACCAGGAGGTGCTGGTGGAGGAGAGGCTGGACATGAACCATGAGTGTGCACTTGCAGTCCAGAAAGCCAATTGTACCCTGGGCTGCATCAAAGGCAGTGTTGTCAGCAGAATGAGGGAGAGGATTTTGCCTCTCTACTCTACTCTGAAGAGACCGCACCTTGAGTACTGCATCCAGCTCTAGGGACCTCAGCACAGGAAAGATATGGACCTGTTTGAGCAGGTCCAGAAGAGCTCCACCAAGTTGATCAGAGGGGTGGAGCACCTCTCCTGTGAGGAAAGGTGGGAGAATTGGTATTTTTCAGCCTGGAAAAGAGAAGGCTCTGGGAAGACTTTACAGCAGCCTTCAAGTATTTCAAGGGAGCCTACAAGAGAGATGAGGACAAACATTTCAGCAGTGCCTGCTGCGATAGGATAAGGGTTAACAATTTTAAACTAAGGTCAGTTTAGATTAGATACATGGAAGAAGATTTTTACAATGAGCGTGGTGATACACTAGGGTGAGGGTGGTTGCCCAGGGAGATGGTGGATGCCCTATCCCTGGAGAAATTCAAGGTCATGTTGCACAGGGCTCTGAGCAACCTGATCTACTTTAAGATGTCTCAACTCATTGCAGGATGGACTAGATGACTTTTAAAGGTCCCTTTCAACCCAAACTAGTCAATTATTCCGTGATTTAGTCTCATCCTACTCCTTATAGATTTATTGTTTTGATCAGTGCCAGGTGTTCTTGAATTTAAAACTTTTTTTGTCATCCCACATAAAGAGAAGACAGAAGAAGTTCAGTATTCCTACAACCATACTACTTCTAGAAATCATTATTCATTTTTCTGTCTGGCTCTTGGAAGAGATGGCTGCCCTATAAACCACACATGCTATTGTCCCCTGAGAGGGGAATGTACATGTGATGAAGAAACCTAAAATTTGCAGGATAGTTCCGTGCTGGTCTGTGCAGTATTAAGTTTCATTAAACTAAAAAAAAGATAAGCTTTGGCAGGTAATACTAAAGCTGTAGTGAGATCCTGATGTGCTTAAATACTGTGTTAGACTGGAATGTCTGGGAAAAAAAAAAAAGGCCCCAAAAGTGACTTTGTGAATAAAGTTACCATAAATGTAAAGAGGAACAGGAAGTACAAAACTGAGGTCAGTACTATTTTCATTTATCTCTTCTATTTTGACATTTTTGTTACTGAGCTAGGAAATCAATAAAGACTAATTTCATTGGCAAGGATTAGAGAGTACATAGGAAGGAACACTCAGGATGCGTATAGTTGCTTTCAAAGGCACTTTGAATAAAATATATTTATTATAAGGTAAATTGAATGGTTCTTTTTGTCTAATTGACTCATATATCAAGCACTAATTCTTTGGAATACTCACTGTACAAAGCAAAGTTTGCAATATTGGATATACAAAAAGTATTTTGTTTACTTCAGTTATTTTCACACTCTCATAATGAATGCCTGTCTAGCAATCAGAGCCCTTTCATAAAAATCATAAATCATAATAAATGTAACTCAAAGTGTCAGTACAATACAGGAAGTGTCCTTATAACACCTTGTTAATCAATGATGTTCAAAAATTAAATATATTCAATGTGCATAATCTGTGGTGTAGTTTCTCTGAAAGAAAAATACAGGGGTTTGTGCTCACTAAAGGAGATTAACTAATTAGTATCTGGAAAGTTAGATCTGGTAATTCTGGAGTTAAGAATGTGGTTGCACATTGAATACCCAGCAACAGAAAACACTCACACACTGGCAGAAAAAAAGAGACTCTTCAAAGCTGAGGAGGAGCCAGATGTGCTTTCAGGCAAAGAATGTGGGCCAGCTGACAGTGAGCTATTTAAGACTGCCAGGAGGAAATGGGGAGTGCATGGAACAGGTAACTCCATGTAGTGGGGTTGGAGAAAACCATCCGCCAACCTAACCTGCTGCCTAGAGAAGTCTTCTGCTTGCCTGAGATCTTGATCTGGGCCCTTGTGTTGCCAGAGTTTGTCCACACCTATGATTGTTACCTTTTGCTGTTCTTTCATGTGGGTACTGATGATATTGCCAGGGTCAACCTGGGGGGTATCCAAAATGACTACAGAGCTCTGGAGACAATAGTTGGTGGGATGGGGGCCCTGCTGTTTTTCTCAGTCTTGCAAGGAAAGGGAAAGGGTATAAGGATATCAATGCTTGGTTATGGTTGGTGACAACAGGGATTTGGTTTCTATGACTGTGGGACCCTGACTGAGGATCAATCCCTGCTTGGAAGAGATGGGTATCCATGTCCATAAGCAGGGCAATGGTGTCTTTGCCAACAGAATGTCTGAGCTGATAAGGAAGGCTTTCAAATAGCCATGCCAAAATGGGCAAGAGGGTAAGAGTTACAGGCAGCCCTATAAGAGCGATGGTCAGGGTTGACAGCAAAAAGCTTGGGGTGATGTGAATGAAAGGGAGCACAGAATCAACAAAACAAGGCTAAATCATGGACATTTCAAGCATTTGAGTGTAAACAAGGAAGTGCCTACAAGGCACTGTTATGGAAAGAAAACAACCTGACCCTTTCTGAGAAATCAGCACACTGGGGTGCCTCTCTGATGTGTCTCTGGTGTAGAAAACAAATATGTGGATTACTTTGCAGTTGCAGGGGTATGATCTTGTTGCAATCATTGAGATGTGGTAGGATGGTTTACATGACTGCAGTGGAAGAATATGTGCTCTTTAGGAAAGACAGGCTGGGAAAATAAGGAGGTGGAGTTGCACTTTTATGCAAGTAAACAGCTGTAATTCATTGAGCTCCTCTAGGGATGAATAATGAGCCAACAGAGCTTATCAGTAAGGTTTAAAGAGCAGGCTAGTATGGATGACAATGTAGTGGGAGTCTGCTCCAGGCTGTCTGACCAGAAAGAACAAGTGGATGAGGCCTTCTACAATAAGCTAGAAATAGCCTCACATTTGCAGCCCCTCATCCTCATGGAGGGACTTCAATTACCCTGATATCTGCTGGAGAAACAACACAGTGGGACTACGCCAATTCTGGAGGTTTCTAAAGAGCATCTGTGACAATTTGCTCACCCAAGTGATAAGAGTAGCCAATGAGGAGAGGTGCTCTACAGGGTATCACGCTTGCAAAAAAAGGAAGGGCTCACTGGGGATGGGAAGGATGAGGGCATCCTTGGCTGCAGTGACCAGTGGAGTTCAGGATCCTGAGAGGAGGAGGCAGAGTAAAAATCAAGATCACAAACATGGACCTCAGGAGAGCTGACTTTAGCCTTCTAAAGGACCTGCTTGGAAAAGTCCTGTGGAATAAGGCTCCTCAGGGAAGAGCAAAGTGGGCATACACAAGTCTATGGACTCTGATAGAATGCATCCGTATGTACTGAGTGAACTGTTAGCTACATAACCGAGAGGAGTGGTTGGTGTGCCACAGGGTTGCACTGCCATCCAGAGAGACCTCAATAGGCTGGAGGAATCGGTTGACAGGACCCTCGAGCAGTTCAACAAGGACAAGTGATATATCCTGCATCTGGGGATGAATAACCGTAAGCACCAGGCCATACTGGAGACTAATTGCCTCAAAAGTTGAATCAAGTTGAATATGAAGTAGCAATGTGCCTTTGCCACAAAGACATCTAGTGCCAGCCTGGGCTGCATTAGGAGAGCGGAGGTCAAGGGAGGGCATCTTTCCATTCTACGCAGCACTGGACCGATGCTGTATCCATTTCTGGGCTGTCCAGTACAAGAGAAAAAAGTCCAGTGAAGGGCCACTAAGATGATGGAAGTACTGGAGCATCTCTTCTATGAGGAAAGGCTGATGAGCTGGCACTGTTTAGCCTGGAGAGGAGGCCCAGGAGAAACTTATGTGTAAAATTGTAACTGTATCAATGTGTAAAATTATCTAAGTAAGGGAATGAAGAAGAGGACGCAGCCAGGCTCTTTTTAGTGATACTCTGTGGCAGGACCAGAGGCAATGGGCACAAACTGAAGAACAGGAGGTTCCTTCAGAACACGGGAAAACACTCTTTTCACTGTGGAGATGATCAAGCACTGGCTCAGGTCACCCACACAGGTTGTAGAATCTCCATCCTTGGAGATATTCAAAAGCTGTTTGAACAGGATTTGGCTCAAGGTGGCCCTGCTTGAGCTGAGGGGTTGGACCAGATGACCTCCAGAAGTCCCTTTCAACCTCAGACATTCTGTGGTCCTGTACATTCAACTAAAGATAATACTTGTTCCGTTAAACTCATTATTTCTGTTCATGTATTTTTGAATAATCTTAGATAACAAGCACTGGCAATTAAGAGCATTTTAACTTGTGTTTTGTCGTGAAGTAATGTTGTTCTAGCTTATAGAAGAAATGTCTTCTAATGGTTTCCTTTGGAGTAAATGAGCAGAGGAAAACAAGCTGAAGTGTCATGCATACTGAAAGTTTGATGCAATGTATTCCAAGGTGTGTTTGTTCTTTACTTACCATCTTAGCTGAGCATTGCTGAGAGGAGAATTGGGTTCTTCACATCCACTTTGAAAAGACTTTTGTAGAAGCAGTAAATTTACTTCATACTTCTGGTCAGATTTATTTTAGAAAAAATTGTGTCATTTATTTCCAATGCATATTTTCCATAAAATCAAGGTTGTTTAATCACTGCTATAAGGCAGTAGTCATGAGTAAAGGCATGACTACTTAATTCATTGTTGGCTTCTTTGTTAGTGCCCAGCTGATATACAAGACAATAAGAGCATCAAGATGTTTTTAGTGATGATTTACATGTCTCTCATATGGCCTCAGCCTAGCTGTAGAATAAATTTGTAAATGTAAAACATTTGAAGATGACAGATCTAATCCTATATTTTTAGGTGTGCTGTGATTATTGCTGTAATTGTGAGGGAGCAGTCAAGGAAAGAATCTTTGTACATCCTTACTGGAGTTAAATTAAAAAGGGAACTAGGGAGGATTTTAAGCCTTCTTATTGATTTTGTATTGCACTTACCAGTGCAATACACACCCCTGCATCATATGACTCAATTACACTTTTGGGGATGTGTAATTTTTCTATTCTTCCCATTCAAAATATTGAATAGATTATGCATCCTGCCAGATAGCTGTATCATGTGCTTTTAAAGAAAGCAGTATAGAGAAGTGGAAAAGGCAGTATGGAGAAATTATATTCCCTTTGCAATATCAGCACCCTGCTGAGCAAGTATCTCCTCTTACTCTAGGATAGCTGCATTACATGAATTGTTTCTGAAGGAATTTTCTGATGGAAGTTTCTACAGAAATCTAACAACCAAATGTGTTGGATAATTTTTTTCCACTTTGGAAAGAGTTTAAAAACATAATATTTGTCTTTTACAGAAGGTATTGTATTTTTATACCTGATTACCAGTATTATATTACAATATAAACACACTACTTTTGTTGTTCAGTGTATTAAACTACTGAATATATGCATATAAGTGCCTGAATGTCCCACACCAAATCACTACTTTATTCTAGGAGACATTTATGTAAAAATGTCAAATGATGAGCAAAAGACACCCATATAGCAAACACCTCATTGTGACTTCACTGGAACTGCATGCACATTAAAATTAAGCATGTGTTTGCAGTGAACTGGGGACCCAAGCAGAAAAGTGACAGAAAGATGAGATACAGTCAAAATATGTAGAATTATAGGCATAAATTTCTCTGAGTACTGCATAGATAGACAAAACTTCAAAGCATTAAATTTAATACAAACAGGAAATTTTAGAGGTAATGTTGTTTCAGTCTTTGTCCTCTCTAAATCTTTGTTCTCTTCTCTTTGTCATCATCTTTTTGATCCTTCCTATTTTGTGTTTATCTGTATTCACTTGCACATGGCACTAAGACCTTTAGTAATTATGTGGTCAGTCAAATCGCTCTAGACAATGGACAGTGGGCTTCTATTAAGTAGACTGTCACTTCACAATAAATAACATGCAGGTATAACAAATATATTTTGTATGTTGCACATTTATTCTGCTACATAATTAAATTATAATGATATCTTTGCACCTAGATGTTCTGTCATCAGAATGTTGTTGTTTTTGTTGTTGTTTTGGTTTTTTTTTTTTTAATACTCATGGAAGAGACTGTGAGCTAAGAGTTAATCTGATAGTTAATTACACACTAAATTATTATTATTAAAACCTGTTATATGGAGTCCAAACAATTTTGGTTAATGCACATCATAATTCTAAACTTGGAACTTGGACTGAGCAGGGCTTGTAGCACTTACCACGTAAACAATCTCTGTAAAACTTCATAGGTTATTTATAATAGTATGTTTAGCATGGGGTCAGGCTTCATTAGTTGATGTCTGCCTGTTGAGACATGCATCTTTGTTACTGATAGTTGTTTAGCTAGGAAAAAAACAGATGCATTTTTCCAAGTTTTAGAATATATCAATCTGTGCAACAAAAAAGTAATATTGCTCAATTTTTATGAGTAACTGTAGGTTGATATTGAACTTTTTTTTTTTTTTTTTGGTGGGGGGGAGAGGAAATTCCATAAGCATAGTCCAGAGCTCTTATGAGACTGATGATGTTGAATCTGCCATTTTTGGTGCCCTAAAATCTGCTGCCACCAGAATTTCTTTTCTTAATGTCAAGGACTGCTTTGGCAGTGAAACAGGGGTCATATTGTGGAGCTGAAGAAAAACAATTTTCGTGCCAAAAGACATGAAACAATTGGTGCATAAGGTCAACTGATGTTCTTGCCAAATGCTTCATGGCATTAGACCCTTCTAAATCTTTCTTTAAAAATCTTCCATCAGAAGATTGGAATACATTAATCTTGTCCTTTACTACTCTACAGAACGGATGAGTAGTTCAGTATTAAATTTGAAAGTAGTTTTCTCATGAAAAACAATCTAAAGATTTTTAAAAATGGCATTTGCGTCACTGAACAAAACTATGTTCTTTTATGCCTTTCTAACCTGAGCTGATAGCTATTTTATGGGTTTGTTTTCATTTTCCTGTAACAAATTGAAAATTAATTATTTGGGTATATTTTCATTAAAAAGATGCCTAATTATGGAGAATGAATAAAATCCCATTGACTTTAGTATAAGAGAATTCAAAGTAAAGAATGCTTTCTTTCCTACAGTTTTATTTCACACATGGTGAAAATGACAGAAAGTAATTCCTATTTACATCCCTAAGATACATTATTTTCGTGGTTGGTGATATCTGGCTACCTTCTTTGCAAAACTCTTTCTAAATTGCTTTCCTTTTAATTCTGTTACTTTCTCTTCTATGACAATGCTTACCTAAATTCTTCAATCCTTGTTTGCCTAGTAAAGGTCTTAATCAAATCTGTAACACCACCTTATTTAATCTAATTTTAGCACTATATTTATCAGTTTCAAGGGTGAATTTAGTAAGATTAAAGGTGGAAAAACAGTGATATACTTTATGTAATTTTTACTTTTTCATATACTCTAGAAAATGGTAGAGAATTGTCTTCATAACAACATCCTCTAGAACTTTATTAAGGTCAGATTTATGAAGAAGGTCATCTGTGCAAAAACACAGTGTTAATATATAAAGGGGAAAATACTATTAGAGATATTTTCAGTTGTTTTCATTGCCATTTATAGTGCCAGCATTTTCTCAGTGGCTTTGCTTTCCGTAGTCATGGGCACAAAACTGAGCCAGACTCAAGCACTCATCTGGAAGTTGGCAATGGATTTTGTTGGCTTGCCCATTTCTTTTGATAAGAAGGGTTTTTTCCCTCAGCATAAGATATGGTTGACCTTGAGTTGTCTGGAATGCTGTTAATGCCGAAGAAATGACTGACAAACAGCAATTATGGAGAAACATGTGGTTGTTGCTATTCTTATGCTCTCATCAGGTATTGTTACACATTTGAGGTCAGACTGTGAAAGGTAACGCTGTGGATGAAACAGTGAAAAAGAAATAGCATTATTTTCAAACTCTTTATTCATGACTACAGATATTTTCTCTATGATTTGCCCTTTCTATCACAGTGACCTCTACAGACATAATGATGAAAAATATTAACAAAAAGATAACAAAAAGATAGCTGGTATAAGAAGTTATTCACAAACACTAAGCTAAAAGCAGACAAATAATTGCATGAGCTGTTGTTGGCTTCATAAGAAGTATAAAGTCAGATCTGGTTTTCAAATTTACTAGTCTAAGGACTCCCTGCTGAAAGCATGTACCAGATGCAGGATTTTCTCAAGGTTAAATATGATTATAGCACATGCACACATACAAATTGCAGTCAGAGATTAAATCACAAAATAATGAGATCTTTTGAGATGGTAGTATACTATTCTGATTATCCTCTCTACCTTTAAGATATGCTTGTGTTTTAAGTCTTCATGCACTATGTTTATTGGGAAACTGCATTTAAGCTGCAATTATGTCATTGAACTTGAAGGTTTGTCCACTTCAAAATTTTTGAATATTACCTCCAGAAAAATTAATTTTGTGTAAAGGATCTACAGTTTTATTTCTGTGTGTCAGAAGTCAGAACTGTCTTCATCTTTTTTTTTTGTCTGATTTCTTATACATCTGAAATGAGATAGCAAAAATCACAAGATGATATTAATGAAATGGAAACTGCTGTAAGAAAATTAAATAGATATGAATAAGTAATATTCTATGCTCATACTGAAAACAGGTTAGTTTGAATTTATTGCTAACTGTCAAAATTAGTGACTTCAAAAGTCCAAAAACCTATAGTGAGGTGGACTTAAAAAATTCTTTTTATTATCTAATATTATGATGCAACCATTTAACACAGATGGAAAATAGTGGACTGGTTAGGTTGTCATATCCAGAGAGTCTCTGAAGACTGTGCCTGCCCTAGTAATTTGTCTTGGTGCAATAAGAAATATTCTGTGTGAATTGCCCAACGTTATCCATTTGTCTTTTTCTCATTCGGGTTTCCAAGTAGTTTGATTCACAAAAGTAAAATTCCCTTTTGAGGAAATGAAATCAGAAGTCCTGATCCAAATGTGTTCCAGTGCTAACACTTTTACATTAGACCCCCCTATTCTATAGTGATTTAAGAGAAAGTATCTGGTAAACAAAACAAACAAAAAAACTAGGTTATGCCAAGACAGCGTCAAATTCATGAAATGATGATGGAACTGAGGGCATAAACTTCTTCAGAGTGATGCTGCAAAGAGTTAATTTTCCAATTATTATGTTAAACTAAGCAGATTTTACTGTATGCTGTACTTGGTCCCAGCTTTGCCTCAAAAAGGACTGAATGCTTCCTCCTTTCAGAGTAACACTGTATTGTGTTATCCAGAAGTTTTTCACAAGCCTCCACCAAAAAGAGTGCTATGCCTTCAAGGCATAACTAGAGCTCACTGGAAAGCTGTTCCTTTAAAAAAATGCTCATTGAAAGATGCAGTTTCATTGAAATGGAAATGTACACAGTTTCATGGATTAAAAAGCCAGAAGGGAGTACTGTGATCATCTAGGCTGGCATACTGTACAACAGAGACCTCATGGCTGTCTTAGTTTTTTCCCATTTGAACTAGGTCATGTCTTACTAAAGATAAAAAACTCCTCTACCTTTCCTTTTAAAAAGCATACTTCAAGGATGGGAGTGTCTACCATAATTTTCAATGAGGTACTCATCATTGTTAATTAAGATGTTAGTTTTAAGTTTGTCTGTCTTCAGTTTGTAGCCCCTGGGTCTTGTTATGCTTCTGTCTGTGAGATTGAAATTAATTTTGTCTTCCTATGTATATATTTATAGACTGTAATATAGTTATCCATTATATTAAGGAGGTGAAATTTCTTGATTCTCTCACTTTAGGTCATATTTTTGAGTACTTGGATAGTTATATTGTGAATACTTAGCTACTTATTGATGTTATTTTTGACTTGTGGATGCAGAAATAGCATGTGTTATTTGAATACTAAAGTAGCTGATGCTAAGTAGTGCCTCCTGTTTGAGATTAAGTTTGAGATTCCACTGTTTATACATCCACATTCATGTTCTTTTTTGACTGAGATTAAGAAAGGTTTGAAGCTATCCAAAGGGTCTAAAACTGCAGGGACTTCTTTCCTGACAGCTTGTATTGTAAGCTTTTAGGTGTTTGTAGTTTACAGCTCTATTATCACCTCTAGTGACACTAAATCATACATTGTTCTATTCTTCCTTGATGCTAAGTCCTTTCTAGGCCACTAATTCTGAGAGAGGCTTTCTTCTCAAAAGCAGAGAGCTAAGACTACTTCTTTTTGTTTTGTTTTGTTTTGTTTTGTTGCTTAAATGCAATCTTGGGTCTCTGCTTTTGGTTTACCTAAAGCAAATCACAGTTTGGAATTGGCTTATCCAAGCATTAGCCCTCAGGAAATGTAGAACAAATTAAGAAGGGGAAGGACTAGTCTGCTGATATAAATAATAGTTGCATTGCCATATTCACCTTTGAGAGTTTGGTATTTGAATGTTCAGCCCAGATGTGGAAGATTTTAGTACACTTTCTTCCTTTGTGTCAGTAAAGATAAACTTACATTTCCTAGTCTCCATGAGAATAGTTTTCCTATGGAGACAGAAAGTGATTTTTCTGTCTTCCAACGTGAATGTATTTCATGTAAAGCTGAGTAGATCCATGAGTTCAGCAGTGTACTTCAGAGTATCTTGTTTTATTTCTTATCTTAACTATAGCAGAGAATCATTTTGACCTCTCATTGGAATGTCTTGACCACTGAGACGATGACGCAAGTTTTTTCCAGTTCTCCTGATTATTATTAAAAAAAAAAAAATCCCTATTCCTATTCCTATTTCTTAAAAAAAGTATTCTCACCTTTGTGTTCTTTTTCATGGTGATTAGTGAATATTTAAGCATTTTTAAAATGCTTATATTTTTAGAATAGGATTTAATTACTTCTAAACTTATTTTGCAGTACAAATATGCAATTTCTGGGAATTTCCATTGTAACTTATGGAAATATTACAGGCAGGCATTGAAGTGAAGTTAGAAGATGGATAGTGTTCAAGATAAAGTTATATTTACTTGTGACAAAATGTTACCTTTATGGAATCACATGCCAATTACAATGCCAATGAAAAATAGTTCAGGCTTTGCAAGGCAACAGTATTTCCCAAGGAAGTGTGTGACAGGTATGACTATAGAATCAGTAATATTACAGGCCCATTTTCATTTGTTTACAACTTACCCCAGTCTGAGAATTTGATTCAGAATTTTCCATGCTGGTTTCTGCCTCATCTAGTTTGTTATGGTCATTACAGCTAAAAAGGTCCAGTCATTTAGGAGGAAGAAACTAAAAAGAAAAAAAAAGGGAAAAAAATTATGCTATTTTAAATTTAAATTCCTTGTAGCTCTTTTGCTTTAACATGGTACTAGCTGCTACATGAAGATTATGACTTGGCTAATCATTTGAAAATGTCTCTGCCCAGTTTCCACACTTGATTCTTCCTTTCCCATTCCCCTCCTCCAAGATTTTTTCTGTTTTGAAAAACTGTGGTTTGTGTGCTCAGTGTATGTATAGTCAGCAGGAAGCTCCTGAAATTTATTTTCTAATACTCCATTATCACTAAGCATGCTTGATACTGTCACAGTTTTTGATTGTAAGAGATGGCAGCTGAATATACTTCTTCCCTTTGCGTCCCCTACGTTTAACAAGAGCTTGTGCATCCATCCCAGACATCAGTTGTCCCTTCAGTGCTAGTGTCATTCCTACTGAAGTAGTGAACATCTTCTGACTGAGAATAAATTTCTTTCCGAGGACAGTTCTGAGCCAGGATAGCAAAGAGGCACTGGAAGTGTGATTTGCAATGCAATTCTCTTCAGCTGCGCTGCTGCTAGCCCTGGCCTGGCTGCTGGTACCTGGATTAGCTTGAGGTTGAAAACAGCACATCTTCTGAGACTTAAAAGACTGAGAAACTGAATGGAAATTGTAGGATGAAGTTGAAAGTAATTGTGAAAAAGATTCTTTTTGGAAGGTAGCTTTACCTGAGAAGCTGAAACTGAGAGATGAGAAGTTTAAGAGTTTTGTTTGCTTGTGCATCCACTGTTTTAGTGAGATCTCCTTTTTGATTTGCATACACAGTTCCAAATTTCCTGTATAGCCAATCCAGTTCTTACTCCATAGATATCTCCCAGTTTCCGGTCTGATATATAATTATGTCCAGTCTCACCTTTTGATGACCTCTTAGCAAATTTCCCTACATCCTTTCCATATGGCAGAGCCTTTCTGGTCTAGTATGGATACTAAAATAGGATGTGTTCATCTCATTCCTCCTCATGTTTCTTTTTTCCAGTTTGCCCAGCTATTCTTATAGTTCTCCACATGCTTTGCATCTCTCAAAATGCTTTTCCCAAACTCCTTTTCCTGTCTGTCCACTACATTTTTCTTTGCCAGACAGTCTTGAACTTTTTGCTCCCTGGCATTTAAGTGAATTCTGGTCCTTATTCCCTGATGGCAATCTGTGCAATTGAGATGAAGTATGTAGATATTAAATACAGGTCTCAGTTACAACTGTATTTCAGCTTTGTTGGTCTGTTGTTTGACATGTAACCTTCTGCTTTCTGTGTTGCTCATTTTTAGTCTGAAGTCCGAATTACTGCATTTTCATGCCGCTCAGTGTCCAAGTCTTCATAATCTCAATTATTTTATTTCTAAAATCTTCTGGAGAAATGAAGGAGGAAAGAGAGTGGTTTTATCCATATAAAATAATTTCAGGATATACAAATTGAAAAAACCCAACCCTTAGAATCTAATTTTCAGAGTTCCTACCATTATACGCTGTATATTAACTTCTGTATGTTGAAAGTACAGCTCCTCTGGATTGCATTTCCAGCTATGTTATCAGCATTTTTGCAAAAGATATTTAAGGAATAAGCTGGGACAGGATATGTGGGGGCACAATTAATGATGCCTCAGAAAGCCTTGGTTTACGTGCCTTATCAGTGTTATTAAGGCATGCAACAGGAGGACATAATCCAAGTTTTGCAGGGAAGCTATCACTTGTTTTGATCATGATACCTTCTTTTCAATTGTGTAGTTGTTTATTACACAATTTCCAGGTGCTGCAGCAAATGAAATGAAAATTCTACTTACAATCATGGTCTTCTATCAGAGCAGATTCATCCAAAACATCGATTGAATCTGGACTTTCCTGGGAAAGAATAGTGGATGTTCATGACGTACCATAGTGTTGTTAGCCACAGGTACAGGGAGGCAGAATCACTTCTGGATTGGCAGATATAAGTCTATTTTGAATGTAGGATATGCAATCCCAATAAAATTGTATTAATTTATCAAGGTAACTGTGATAGCCGAAGTTGAAATGTTCATCTGTGACAAATAACTACTCTGTTCTAAACATAAACTTTGGAAAAGTATTAAATGCTAAGAGGACCTAAAAAAATAAGTATAATGCTGTGCAGAGAAGTATTGTAGTGCACTATGGATATAGTTTGGATGTAATTGTTATAAAAAAATCAGCTGCTATAGTTTGCTAGCAAGGCTTTGACAATAAAGATTAACTGTCTGAGGTTCTTTAACTGGGGCGCCAAGCAGCAGGGTTCCACATACAATGTTTGTTTACTGCCTACCAAACTTATAAATGGAAATGGGTGTAACTGACATTTGAGCTTCTGTAGGCCTGAGACACCTCCTTCAACATAAAAGGTAGGATTTAATAACCAAAAGAGAGTTGTCTAGTGCTATTTGAAATGCCCAACTGCATTTAACCTAGCCTCCAGCTGTCATGAAGGACTCAGATTTCCTCTAGTCTCGTGTCTGCCAGCCCCAGGCCTCAGATACAGTAGGTGTCTGAAATGTCTGTGAGCCACCGAGTCATAGTTCTGTATACATTTTTGATCTAATTTGCACATATTTTGGTCTGTGAGCAATCCTTTCCCAGAATGCCCTTCAAGGCTTAAATGATTTAGAGTTCAGAGATCTTCTGAATTAGGGAGATATTTCACCTAGAGATTTTTAATTTTAGTAGCCTAGATTTTGCTTCCTCATGAATATTTTGATAATTTTTGAGTAAAATTTAGCATTCATGATTCTGTGGACGTGTTTAAAGGATTATCTCCTTTAATTTGTTTTGAATCTTCTGTTAACTATTTTCCTTTATTTGTCTTTATTGTTTCTTACTGTTTTTATTGGAAGGGACAGTAAAAAAACCTTTTCACCTTCTTAAGGCTGCTTTTAATATATCGTCTTTGATAGGTCTCCATCCCTTTTCTAGATTAAATAATCTTTGTATAGAAATTGTGCCAAGTTTAATCCATTCTTTGTCCTTTTCTATACCTCATCCAACTATATTTTATTCTTTTTGTGGTAAAAAGGACTACCAGATTTATATCTTGTATTCAGATTGGAGTTGTGCCATTTATGTATTGTGTGTCATTATGTTTTTTGTATTCTTTCGTAATAATAATCATAGTATTTTTCTCTTTGCTCTTTTTTTCTTTTTTTTTTTTTTTTTTTTTTTTTACTGTTATGAAGCATGATATTTCCAGGGAGTGATCTGTTATAATTTCAAGGTCTTGCTATTGGAGAGTATAGATTTCAGAATCTATAACTATATATGTAAAACCAGAATTATTATTCTTTTGATCTGTGAATTTATGTCTGTTTATATTGAATTTTTCTCTGCCTCTTAATTGCCTAGTTAGACAGTATCATATTTAAAACAACCATTACACTTGCTATTAGGAGTGAGCAAACTTTGTAAACTTTCAGCCTTCTTTCAGATAATTTATGAATCTTTTGAACAGCACAGGTTGCAATACAGGTCTCAGTGAGATGCTACAGTTTTCACAGTGAAAACTGACAAAGTATTCCTACACAGCTGGTTCCAGCAGGCTCTCCAATGGGCCCACAGCTGGCCAAGCTGAGCCACCCAAACAAGCATGTGGCACCTCTGCGATAACATATTTAAGAAAGGGCAGAAAAGAAAGGACAGAGAGAGGAGGAGGGAGCAAAAACAGTGAGATAAACAGCAGAGGTAACATCAAGGTCAGGGGAGGAGGAGGTGTGCCAGGTGCTGTAGCAGATATTCCCTGCAGCCCATGAAGAACCCACACCAGAGATGATTTTTCTGACAGGAACTGCAGCTTGTAGAGAGCCAACACTACAGTAAAAGTGTGAGAAAGAAGAAGAGGTAGAGAGGAACCGCTGTGTACTGGCTGTAACCTCTCATCTTCCTCTGCACTGCTCAGGGGTGCGGAGAAGTCACGTGCTAATGTGATAGCCAGTTATCTAATGGACATTAGACAAGGTGTTCCCATTATCATTTTATGCCTCTTCATTCTCAGTTCATGTGTGTGTTCCTGATTCACATAACTCATTTATCTGATTTAATTCTAAAACTTTTGTAGCTTTTATCAGTAAAACTCTAGTAATGCAACCAGTCCTTCCTGTGTACTTTGGTGGTGGTGGTGATGATTTAACTTCTTCCATCAGGTTCCCGATATAGCTATGAAGTCACTTTCCTCTTTGAATCTAAATGTTTTAAATGTCCTATTTTTGCTCTTACAGAATTTGTATAGAAACATAGATATTATTTCAGTTTCATATGTTCTTCTGTACTTGTGATTGTTATTCATTTTTTAATTGTAGTTTTACTCTTCTATCTCAGATTTTGAGGTTTAGTGAAGAAGTAGGTGTTCATGCAGTGTTTTTTATGAAACAACTCTTAAAAGATCTGTTATTCTGGATGCTTCCCTTGCAAGTGATGCAACCTTTGTTGACTTAACTGGAGCTAGTAGACTTTTAGAGTGCAAGCAATCTCATTCTCTCTTGACTTCAGAAGAAGTTCTCTCATACAGATTCTGTTACCAGTGTTTAATATATCCTTCCTCTTGATGTCCTTCATTCAGGCATGTGTGGAGACTTCTGTCTGAGCCAATAGATGGCATTTAGAATACTTCAGAGAATGCTGCCATAAAGCTTTTGGTATTTAGTTTCCCCTAGAACTGCAGGCATTTTTCCTTTGGTCTGTTCTCCTGCTGTTCTTTGCATAGCTGATGGTCTCTTAGCTTGTGAGCACTGGCTCCTTCCTAGTTTTGGCCCTGACCAGTCACCACCCTCCTGAACCCAAGACCCAGGCCATCAAATGGTACCTGTAGATGTCACAGACATGTTATTAAACTTCAAGCTAGTTTTAACCTGACTGTAATATGCCAATCCTTCCACTAAAAAAAATCAAAACAACCCAAGAAAACATTACCAATCTACCTTCAGACTTCAGTTTGGGAAGCCAGCTTTTTATCTTGCAACCTTTATTTCTGCATCTCACTACTTATATGACAGCATATTTTCCAGGTGGACTCTTGTCTATATAAAATGTAGGTATGCAAAAATGTAGATGATTGTCAATAGATGGTGTTATTTGAACTATGGTAGAATTTATATTTTCAACAAGTGCTATGCAAAATAAGTGTCCAAACTGATATTTTTTAACAACATAAAATCTTGGACAGATAATCCCATTCTTCTTCTTTGACTAAAAAAAGTGCACCTAATGTGCAGTTTTCTGGAATGAAAGAGTGTCCATCCCTCAGTTCCCTATGTCTCTTCAAAGCTGAAACAGGTTGGGGTTCCCCAGTTATGCTCTCCTTCACCTAGCTTTTGAGAAGCAATACGTAAGTGAAGGTAGTTATACAGCTATTCTAATGAAAACTGGAAATTTTGTAGGAGCCATCAGATGTAGGGCACAAAAATAACTTAACCCCATCTTCTTTCCTCTGTTTTAGTTTCTGTCCTTCCTTCTGAGAAACTTATAGTTATAAGTAACTCAGAAATATCCAGAATATTGCATGCTGTTGCATGATTTATGATGACGTTCATCCACATGTATATGCACTGTTCTTTTCAATTAGCTTAACAACAACAGCTTAGTTTCTGGCTTAATATAAAAATATCATCCCTTGATAATATAAGTAAAAGCTCCTACTTATATATATTAAGATTTTGTCTGACCAAATCTCTGTCACTAAGGATGATCAAACATGATAGTATTCCAAACATGGCTGTTGGTGATCCATCAATATTTTTTCCCTGGCTGTCATGTAGTAGAATCATTTTTAATTTAAGTACTCGTGGTAGTGCAGTAAGTGGTACAATACATCTCCCAAAACATCTCTTTTTTTTTTGTTGGTGTTGTTCTCTGCCCCCCCCCCATTTTAAGGTATAAGAGTCTGTGATAGTGAAAAGTATTTCAAATTGAGCATAAACATTTTATTATTTGTCTAACAGAAATATAACTGCTACATTTCTCACAGTAATTGTTTTTATATGCACCAATCAAAAACCGTAGTGTGAACAGGTTAAAAAAAAACCCCACTCAGTAAGACTCTCATCATTACATTATAATATCTTAAAAGTAAGTCATGTTAGATCTAAAGTGCTTTACAGGTAGCCATTTTAAAGACTTTTATGGATATAATCAATGTAATTCTCAATAGCTGTATTTCTAATAACCAATTTGCTGACTTCATGTTCTTGTCAAGATAATTTATATATTTATACACCACATATTCTGTGAAATTTTTCTTTGCCCAGGTGAGCATTTAATCTTCCTTTCTCCCTAAAGGAATTATCCACATCCCTGAAATCAGAGGATCCTCCATTTATTTTTCCCGTCTGTCAGACCTTCCAGCCTTAAGACCTCCAGTCATAATGATCATCTTTTCAGCAGAGGGCAGCATATGGCATTCTCAGAGTCCATCAAATCCACTGTTTAATTGGCTGTAGAAATCACTGTTGAGCTAAAGCTGATTCTGAAGCTTTTCCAGCTCTTCTTGACTCTTAGGCGAGATTCAGATTTTGTTATCTTTTGTGACTGTATAGAATATTTCTCAGGGGAATGATCTATAGTAATGAATCTGTTGAATAAAATGAAAGTTGTTTTTTCCTTTTTCTTTATTGTTCCAAGAAAGCAATACTTCTCTGGTTGAAATTTTCTTACTAATGATAGTAAAGATTACATTGTTCCAATAAATTGAATAGATTCTGAATAGTTGCATATTAGATAATTTCCATTATTAGTAATCTTAGGCCCTTGTCTTCGTAATAATGGTAAATCTGTTATGGGGAGAAAGGCTTGTCAAACCATTTGCTATTGGGAATCAGACAGCCTAACACTCTGAGATACTGTTTTACAATAATTTAAAAAAAAGAAACATTTTGTTTTTTAACAAAATTTTTCTCCTTCCATTCTGTGTAAAAAGAAAAATGAGTTTACGTTATGTTTTATTCACAGTTTGATTTTTTAATTATATCACATTTTGCTCTTTTTAATTTCCTTTTTTTTAAAGTAACAACTAATGCTTTCTGATTTACATATGTTCAAAAGTTCTCAAAACGACAATTGATTCTTTTTGCATGCTGCAGAGATTTCTCGATAGATTAGCAAGTTTAATACAGTTTTTACAATATCACATAGCCTCTCTTTTCTGTAAGCTACGGAATCATAGAATAGTCTGGATTGCAAAGACCTTTGAAAGTCATCTCATCCAACCCCCCTGGAACGAGCAGGTACATCTTCAGCTACCTTAGGCTGCTCGTAGCCACAACCAACCTGGTCTTCAGTGTTTCCATGGATGGGGCAATATACACGGAACTGAGTGGAATGATTGATTCTTGTAACCTTGATGGTGGAATAAAATAAGAGAAATAAATGTTTTAAGAATTGCTCCAGATTTTTTGTATGGTAGCTGTGGGAGAATATATTGTTCTATTATCCTTCCTGAAGTTCTGTTTTGCTGTTAATTGAAGTATCTGTTGTTTTTCACAGAAGGGAAATAAGTTTGTAAGTGGACTATCTTTTGATAAAACTTAATGCCAGCAAGTGGCTTGGCAGTGACTGAATGCCCAAAACTCAGATGTAGAAATTGTTTTTTGTTCTATGTACCATATTACCACGAGGACATGACAGACATATTTCTGAATTACGTTAAGGAAAAAAAAAAACCAAACTAGTAATTTGCAACTCCAACTAGTTAAGGTGGTGCTGAATTGATTGAATCATTCTATAGATAAAACCAAAAATCTGTTGACTCTACAGAAAGGGAAACGCATTATAAATATACATGGTTGCCATTTAAGCCCAAACCCTGAAAGAGTCTTGGACTAGCTCATGCTTTGGAGGGCCAGATAGAAGTTTGTTGTTCATCTTTGACTGGGTATTAAGACTGCTGAGCTTCATGAAAATATGCTTTTTGGATTCAATGGTTAAGTCTCTTGTGAAGTTTCATTCTAGCCCCTTAAAAACATTTGAAGCATTTGACTCAGATATTTGTTTTCCCACTGTTAATGTAATCCATGTTTGTCCAGTTCCATTATGTCTCCTATTCTGTTTCTATTTTTATATTTATTTATAAACTTTCAGTTACATTTTCTATATATTAAATGTGTAACATTAATTTGTCTGCTCCCCCCTCCCCCTTTTTCAATTTTGTTTCTTGTTCTCATTTCCTGAAGTATCATAGTTGGGGAGAAACTGTTCTTTTTCCACTTTGATATCTGTATCCTTTTTATGAGAATTTTTGCTGCCTTATTACTGACTAGCTATGAAGCACACAGAAGTGAGTGTGACAGCCTATGTAATTTAGAACACTTAATTTATCTATTATATCATCCACTGAGTGATAGCATAATTTGGGCAATTTTAAGTGTGGCATAACCACCCAGTGAGTGGTTAAACCTCTACAGAGTAGCATGTCTGACATACGGCTTGGCAGCTGGAATTTACTCTCTTAAAAAAAACCAAAAGATCTCTTGGAGGTCTTCATCTTGGAATGCTTCCTAAGCACAACCAGTCTTTGTGGTACTTCAGTAAAGAAATCTTGGAGCCTTCAACCTATTGTTTCAAAATGTTTGAAGTGTTTATGCCTCTGCATGCACTGGGAAAATGTTCTTCCAAACAAAGATTTTTGAGATATTCCCTATTTTTTCCTGACCCTGAGGTTAATATGTATTCTCAAAGTCCTTTAGAACAAGCTCAGGAGGTTATTGAAGTTATGCTGGGTGAAATGTTGTCTCAAGATTTTTTCTGGGTTTTCTCTCAATTTGGTCAGAGCAGAGTACAAGTGCTTAATACTGGGTATAAGTTTTTCCATTTTCTGTACTGTCCCATCACTGTCATTGTTAAATAGTTTTCAACTGTCATTTAAGACTTGCTTAAGGTTATTTCACACTGCTTTAACAGTGGAAAATTACTTAAGCAGGGGCTTTGCATCAGTTTTGTTTCTGGGAGTACCCACTCTTGGCAATTAAAGAGAACCTTGAAGTAGGATAGCTATAGAACCTTACTGAATTTTGAATTCCAGCTTGCATTGCTATGTCACGTTTGCTTTAATCCAGTACAGCCACTTCATCTTCGACCTCTCAGCCCTGCTACTCAAGGGAAACATACAAAATACCTTCAAAAGATAATTCTGGAACTAAAATTCATAACTCTGGGCACTAAAACCCATGGACTCAACAGAGACATTGGTTTTATGGTGCATTATATTTTTTGCCACCCCAGGATAACCTGCACAGACATGCTGCACAGACAATAAATTACTTGTGTCTCTCTTGCTCTCTCTCTCTCTCTCTCTGTCCCATAGGAGCAAACAAATGTATTGTCTTTCCCTTTCTAATATTTCTCTGCCTCATATTTATGAACTATCTTATCTTTTAGTTAATTGAATTGGTGAGTTTGATTAAATTAAAACCAGAACAATTGTTCTCAATTTTGAAAGATTGCTAGTTCTGTTTCAGACTGGAGGAAAAACTTGGATGCCTGAAAGCTTGTTTTTTCCCATCAAATGCTTCATTTAGTTTAATAGAAGATAGTAACACTTAACTATACATAGTTGTACTCTTAGAACACATGGTTAGAGCAGTACTATTTAATTCACATTAATATGCTGATTACAACTAATTTCTCCCTTTTGGTTCCAGATGTCTTATAGCCATTCAGTCTCTTAGTAAACAATTTGGCCAGTCCAAACTCCTAAGTATCTGTATTTTTGTATTTTTAATATTTTCTTTTTATTTTTTTTTTTGTAAAACGTTTTGAGACTGATAAGTAGTAATGTGTTTGTCCTGTTTCTTAATTTCAAACAAAAATGGAAGCAATGAATGGAATGAAGTTCACTTGATCACAAATATCTCTCTTTCCAAGATGGAACACTAACTACATAATCTGCTAATTTCTGAAGTTTCTTGATTCTCAGTATGTCCTCTGGAAGGGTGATAAACTTCAAGCTGTATCCTCAGTAACTGAACTCTATTCAGTTTCTAGTACAGTCAATAGTGCTTTGATAAAGCTGGAAAATTCTGAAATGCTGACAGTTTCTAAGATAATGCTTTAAAAAGTGGTTGCCAGTACCAATAAATTTTAAAACAAAAAATATATTGCTCAGAAAAAATGCAATAAAAGGATGTGTGCATTATTACATGCTATTCATGTCAGTGATTCCTCAGTAAAAAAAAAAAACAAAAAAAAACACCAAAAAGAAACAGCACATACTGTCTCTGCAGGTCTAAGACATCAGAGGACATTATTCTGAATACACCCTTATGGTTTGGTGCTTATTCTTAGCTGGGAGAAACAATGCCATGTATTTGGATCCTGCCTCTGTCTGGTTTTATAAAACATCAGTAAAACAAAGGAGAGAAAAAAAAGAAGGTACAGTTTTTGGACTCATGGCATTATGACATACCATCTGAGTAGGCAACACGAATAGCCTGCGGCACAGATCAACTTTAACTGTGGTCTTGTCATGTTTCATAAACCAGAGCAAAACTGGGCCTGGTCAGCATAAGATTCGAAGCCTGTAAGAAAACCGTTCATAACTCAGAAAGCGGTGCATGTGCTTCAACTTTTTGCAATTCTTTTAAAAATTGTGGAATGTCTCATTACAAGTAAAGGGGATAATTTTTTTTCTCAGTCGAAGATAATACAAGAGAAAAACCAAATCTTTTCCCTAACACCTCCCAGTCAGTGTTTTTTCTCTCTCCTCATTTTTTCTAGTTAGATTTTGTTGGTTTTTTTCAACATTTTTGCATATCTTTCTGGTGGTTATCATTGTTTCTTTACTATTAAATATGATTGAACCATATTTAGCCTCAGTGACCTTAAGAAGTTTAGGTTTACATGTGGCTATTTTTCTGTCTGTGACTAAACAGCAGTACTGCCCTTTTTTCATGTGTGTGGGCCTACCTAGCAAAATTACAATTCGGAGACATAAGCGAGTATTGCATAATAACTTCAGGAAGCTACTAATTTGTTGAAGGGTTTATTATTCATATTTAAAATTTCAATTTACATCTCTGTTGTAGCTAACACAGAACACTCCCAAGAACAGTCATTGTTAAACATGATGCTCATCTGCTACTGACCCTGTAGAAAAGATGCAGTGCTATTTCAAAATACTCTTTGTTGTGACAAGCACTTAGTGATACAAACACTACTGCTATAGCATTGCTTCTGGTTGGTCTTCTGAGTAAAGACCTTTTACAAATCCAGTATTAATCCTCTATGTACGCTTTTGATTAATACAGAAACAGTGTATGATTTTTATTTTATCATATCTCATACTCCTAATCCCAAAGTAACAGTAGCATTGGATTTTTTAACTATTTTTATTTTTTGTAATTAAATTCTGTTAATGGAACACAAATTGCTTGTTTAACTGACATTATATATTTAATGTATATTTTATTTGGTATTATATCACATGATTAAAAATAAACCTAGTCTTTTTTTATTAGTGTAGTTTAGAAAATTCTTAGATTTTCATTCTTTTTCTGAAATTTCAGTTGCACAATACTACTGTATTTGTCACACTGAAAGGAAAAATTTAAACTCATCCTTTCCTTCTTCCTGGTAGAATTTAATAAATTTATGAATCTTCTTTCTTGAAAGGTTAGTGAAATTAAATTGCTTTCCAGTGTATATAAGTAAAGCTTAATCTTTGCTGTTGAAAACAAAGCATTTGCTTCAAAATCCATTGTTGAAGAAACAGGATTAGGGCAGGTTGAAGCACTGACCTGTACAGAATCTCTCACCCTGTATAACATTATTAATGGATGTCACTATTTACTAGTCCTCAAGAGCCCACTTAATAATATATTGTGTTTGCTGTGAAATTTGAATAAAGGCAGATACTGAAGAAAATGTCTTATATACAATCAGCCATATGTGAGTTTACTATTATAAACTGTGAATTCTGACTACTTTCAGAATTCTACTTCTACTGTCCTTCTTCTTATCCTCTAAAAATACACCTTACTCTATTTACACTTTAGTCAAGTAGTCTTAATTTGGCATTTTTTAGTGTGGGATTTACAAAAATGTAATACATTGTATGTATGATTATCTCATGGTAGGATTTTTCTTAACAAGGTGATTAGAGTTGAAATGTCACCCTTTGGCAACTTGCTAACATCCTCATGGAGGTGTAAATGGGGTTGGAATCTTTACATCCACAGCAGAGAATGTTCTCTTTGAAGAAACACACACTAACAGGCTAACAGGCTAACAGGCTAACTAACTATCTAACAGGCTTTAACTATCCCTGTGGCTCAGTACGTAGAATTAGTTCCTTTTTTTCTAGTTTCAGTGTAACAGTAAGATTTACAATCATAGAATCATAGAATCAGCTGGGTTAGAAAGGACCTCAGATCATCAAGTCCAACCCTTGATCCACTACCACCACAGTTACTAGACTATGGCACTAAGTGCCACATCCAGTCTCTTCTTAAACACCTCCAGGGACGGAGAATCCACCACTTCTCTGGGCAGCCCATTCCAATGTCTGATTACCCTCTCTGTAAAGAACTTCTTCCTAATATCCAATCTAAGCCTCCCCTGGTAGAGCTTAAGACCATGTCCTCTTGTCTTACTGATAGCTGCCTGGGAGAAGAGACTGACCCCTACCTGGCTACAACCTCCTTTCAGGTGGTTGTAGAGAGTGATGAGGTCACCCCTGAGCTTCCTCTTCTCCAGACTAAACAACCCCAGCTCCCTCAGCTTCTCCTCACAGGACTTGTGCTCGAGTCCCTTCACCAGCCTGGTTGCTCTTCTCTGGACCTGCTCTAGCACCTCAATATCCTTCCTGAACTGAGTTGCCCAGAACTGGACACAGTATTCAATGGCCTCACCAGTGCTGAGCAGAGGGGCAGAATCACTTCCCTGCTCCTGCTGGCCACACTGCTCCTGATACAGGCCAGGATGCCACTGGCCTTCTTGGCCACCTGGACACACTGCTGGCTCATGTTTAGCTTCCAATCCTTGGAACTAAGGATTTGGTTCCAGGCTGTAGAGAAGAGCTAGTCTGAAGGTTCTAGAGTCTTCTGGTTTGTTCTTTACAGTGTGGTTAAATTTTCCTTTTTGCTTGTTCTTCTCGTTTTCTCTTTCAGAGCTAATATTTATGTTCCAGGTCTCTTTGCCCCCATAATATTGGTTGTACTTTTGCTGCATTTGTTCAGTTCTCCCCTTTTCTAATCTGCCCCTCCCTAAATCACTCAGATGTCATCTGATGATGGACCTTTCCAGACTCACTTTGATTCCTGACCTTTCTTTCTAGTTCTGTTTAACCAATTGTACTTTGAGTCACTTGAACTAATTTTATATCAGCTGAGGTCCCAGTGAATATAGCTAATGAATGTAATCTGTTTATTTTAGCCAGTCACTCAGACTGTGGTGTAGTGGTTCTTCTGTACCCTCTTTTGATTTCAAACAATTGTTTGAGCCCTGGTGCTCAGTTCTCAGCCCTAGCCATCCTGATCAGTCAATTCAAGGCCTCTAACATAAATCAGCAGCTTTACGTACATCCAGCCTCAGACCTATCCTTTCTCCCATTCTGTGCCACACAGATCCTCTTATTATATAGGTCATTCTAGGTAGACTGATTTTCATCTTTTGTTCTGGAAATGTTTTATTCTGCATTAATTATACAGGATGGATCTGTATTATCAACTTTTTTTTTCTCCTAATTTCCCTGCAGCCCCAATTCCTCTGTTTGCTCCTTAGCCTTTGGCTTACTCCACATATAGGTCAACCACGTTGCCCCAACCAAGTTGTAGAGATCAAAATGGCTCTAAAATGCATTAGAATTGATAGGAAGAGACCTTGGTTGAAATCCATTCTGAATCATGTTTAGAGTAGATTGAGGTGCAATGTCTTTTTTTACCTTTTTTTTTTGTTTTGTTCTGACACAATCACCATATAAGTAAATAGCCTGTACACAATAGAATGGCATAAGCAGAAGAAACATCTAGCCAAAAACCTTTAGCCTCATGTATTGTCATGTATAATACTTGATGAAATTACCATCTTCTTATTATCATGGCTTCCTTTCCATTGATTACTGGGGTTCATTTCATAGGGCTGTAACCTGATTGCTTAGCTAGACAACAAAAATAAATTGCAGTTCCCACTACCTCAATCTTTGGTGTTCCAAAAAATGCGGAGTGGAAAACCAGTAGTGCTCTTAGTGCATAATTAAGATTTGAGGAGGGACTTTAGAAATTTAGACTGCATATGTCTGGCCCAAAAAAAAAAAAAACCAAAAAAACATTGTAAAGCTCTGTCTATGCTTCAGATAGCAATCACCACCCAGAAACACTCTAATGTAATTAGCAGGGATTCTATATGAGTGCCTTTACTAGGACTTTTCAGAAATACCTAGCTGGTAGGATCTCACTCAAGATCTGATTTTTATCTCTAACTGTGCAGATACCTCAAGTATATTTTTTTCATTAGGACAGTGTTTATTAAAGGTTGTAGGTTTATATTATTGTGAACTGCAAGACATGAGATTAACTGTTATTTAATGTTGCACCTTAATTTGCATCTAATGTTAAAAAGAGCTACTATTAGGTGTGGGGTGAAATTAAGTCACTGGCTGCTTTGTGTTAATTCTTGGTCTCCCAAGAAAGATGCAATTGAAAGACATGGCTGAGGAAAGACAGATGTATATCTTCAAAGATTAGATTGATACAATGGTTTATTTCTACATAGTTATATAGTCCCAATGATAATTTATATCTAACTGCAGTTTTAAAAGACTATTTGAATAATAATTGCTGCAAACATTGCAGGCATATAAATGAACGTGGCCACGCATAACATTCAAAACTACACTGTCCCATTCATTTCAAAATTAATTTTTAAATTCTGCTGCTTTACAGATCTTAACAGGTCAACTGTTTGTTATAAACGTAAATGAATGGGAATGTAGGTGGAAAACTTAGTTGGATCTTTACCACTGTTTACATGTATAAGCACAGCACATTACTCAGGATGATTTTGTTAATTGCTAATGTTATATTTTTAAAACCAGGATCTAGTGCCTAAGAGTTAGCATGTACAGAATAAACTTTCAGCCAGGTATTAATATTGTCTAATTAAGATACCTGTAGTATTTCTCATAGGCATAATCGTGACTTTGTCATCTTTTCTGTCATTCATTTTTCTAGGCAATTTAGGATTATATCATAAGACTCCATTTCAAATTGGTATTTCATAAAATATATTACAAAAGAACTTAGACCAGATATTTAGATTAGTCATTGTTATTAAAATTACTGCATGTGCAAGTGGCCATCTTCTATTTTGATATCAAACACTGAAATTTTTAAGAGAATGCCATTTGACATTCAGGTCTAGTGAACAGCTTGAGATTAGAAAATCACTAGATAAAACTAATGAAACTTATATAATAAAACAGGAGTGGAAAAAGGAAATAATGTAAAGGAAATCATGTAACTAAGGCTGCAAAATAGTATATGATTTTATTTTTTAATTTGTATGAATAAAATCATGTAATATCACTTTCCTTTTAGATACTGTCAAACAGCTTAAGGCTCTTAGCATCCACAAAATAATATGTTTTTGTTTACTTCTTTTTAGTTTAATATTACAACTAAATAAAAAACTGTAGGAATTTATTTTTTAACCAAAGAGGGGAAAAATAAAATACAGCCACCTCTGGGTAAAACTTCATGGTGAACAACAACAACAAAATGAGATGCTTGCACTTTTATCCCTTGTGGATTTCTTTTTAATATTTCAGAGCAATGAACATATGGCTGTTACTATCAGCACTGGTGTATTTGCGGCGATGCCTATCAACATCCACCAGAGAGCAGGGCAGCTCCAAAACCCACATCTTTTATACTGTGGAAATTGATGGAGACAGCAACACAGCCAGCTTCTTGGCCAAACAACATGGAATGCAGTTCATTTCAAAGGTCAGCGCATATTTAAACTTGCTTCATTACTCCCACCTTTATGCTTGAGATTTTCATTTTTTTAAAATCAGTTTACCTAGAGGTTCCTTTAGAGACAGAAAAATGAAAGTGCTGAATCCTATTTTCATTTGGGGATATCAAGCTTTTTATCAAATTATAGAGGTGACGTTTCAGAATATTTCATATCTGATCAGAAGGAAAATCCAAAAATAATTTTCTCTTTATTCAGGAGTCTTTCAGGCACTGGGACTGTTTTATTTATTACTTAATATTGTGCTCCAGTCAATCATTTTGAATTCAGACAGGAAAATGGAATTTTTATTTTTAAAAGGAAAAAATCCTGAGGAAAAATGCTATTGGAATAAAGCAGATTTTATTATTTTAAAAAATGAAAATATGTTTTCTCTTCCTCTGCTAACTCTTTTTTTCTTTAATCACAGTGCATTAATATGAAGACATATATTAAACATAGGATCTTACATAAAATCATATTTTAGTTAATTAAAGGCATTTTTTCAGAGCATTTCTACAACATATATCACTGAGTTTGAGAAATTACGGCCTTGTAACACAATAAAGGAAAAATGTCTTTCTTTGGACTAGTGTCTCAATGCACATATTTTCTGTCTGTGTACTGTGCAGGTGTGTATAAACATGAAGTATGTATTTATATTGCATTTTGCTTTATTTTAAGTTTCCCTTGAAAGTAGGTTATTCCTGAGGTTTATGTTAGTACCCTGGGACAGAGCTTGAATAGAAGAAACGTATTAATATCTTTCAGTTACAGTGACTGGTCTATAAAACTGGACACGTATATCAGTGAAATAGAGTTGAATTTTCCTGTTCCTTCTAGTTTAGAAACATACTGCATCAGTTGTAGTAGATCACAAATACATTATTAAAACTTTTAATATGTTAATCTGTAGCAGCCTCCATTCATTGACCTGAAAGTTCTCTGCCAATTTTAATGAATTAAGCCTTGAAGTGCTCCTTTTGCTTTTATCTCTACTTTTCAGATGTGAAAAGCAGAGGTAGAGTAAGTAAAACAATTTGTTCAAGATCCACACAGGAGGTCTGTGGCCCAGTGAGAAATGGAAAAAACATTTCTAAATTTTCAGTTCTGTGCTCTAGCTGTAAGAAATTATCCTAAGAGAGAAAATGTAATGAGCTTATGAAGGAGAGGCACTGCAATGCACATACTTCAACAGGCACTCTGTGTACCCGAGGCATGGAAACCACCGAATGGCCCTGAGGAAAACTGCACCCAGTTTTCTGTTCGAATGACAATGACACAGCCTTCCCAATGTGTTCCCCTAAGTGTAGAAATATTAAAATACTGTTTGGTGTTTTGAGGATGTTGGTTAAAAAAGTCCCACAAACAACACTGAGGTATTAGACAGTAAGTATTTCTTTAAAGGGTGAGTTTCTTGACAGGGTTGCTAAAAAGGGATAGCTTTGGAATAACATGGAGGTACTTTGTACAAGGGAAATAGATGACAGATTCTGTTGCTATATAATCAAGGTGCTATTTATAGCTAGGTTGATGGGAAAATATTTGGTAGCATAACAGAGCCAGTCACAATGTATTCTTTGTTCTGTAATATTTATCAAGAAAAACACCTTCCTTTATTACAGTGATTATGAGTAAGAAAAAGAAAAAATTGAGAGAGAAATGCAGGAGGCATAGGAAGGGTTTTCCTCCTGTGAATTTCCATTTTGCAACCTGTTGTATGGGCAGCACCTTTCTAAGCATTCTCATTTCAAATATGGAAAAAAAAAAAGCTTCTGTGATATTTAAAGCTTATGGTCTTTAAGCCATGAGGAGCACTGGTAAAGTATTAAAGATTCAAATGTGATTAAGCTTAATATTTTTTCAAACTTTTTGTTGGCTTGTAATAAGCTTACAGCATGTGCTATGTGATAAGACAAGATGATACTACAATATTATTTTGAAAAATAAACCTATAAAACTTGTTGTCACTAAAATTCCTGGGTAGTCAGGAGTATTAGTAGTACTGCAGGTAGGAGCTATGCTCCTATTTTAGGTTCCCATGTAACAAAGCATTTGAAACATATACTTAGGTTCAATCCTTTTCAGGAAAAAAAATCCTAATGATTTGCCCAAGTTAAATGGGATCTAGGCATATCCTTAAGTGCTCTACTGGATAAGACTGGCCTACTGAATGGGGCTCTTGGTGAAAAAACAGTTTTGTATGTGAAAAGTGACATCAAAGACTGAAAATGCTATCTTTTAAATATGCTACTGTCACCACAGGAAACAGACTCCTGTAGAATAGTAATTATGTATAACTGTGACATCCTTGCTTCAGCATGTTAGCTGCAATTTAGAGTTGCAGTTTAAAGGCCTAACTTCCCTTTGGCATCAAAGTTCACTTTTGCTGTGATACAGTGGGTAAAGGCAGTGAGTTAAGTGTGTTGTTTTGGAATGTTTCCTCTTATTAAATGGCATTACTTATTAATATGCAGATGCTTGGCAACAAAGTAGGAAAACTGTAAGTATGAAAAAGGCTACCGACTAGGTATCACACTGGAATGCACTCTTGAATGACATTTAGTGTATGAAATCCAAAATGTTAAATGTTTGACATTGGTTGCAGTAGTATTTCGTTTGACATTCTGTACCAGCTCTAACTTACTAATAGAAACAGTATAGATGAAGAGTTCTGTTGTGATTTTTCTTAAACTTAAAATAACTGACTTTAAGTTTCTGTAATCAAAGCAATCATTTAATACTGCGAAGGTACATCCAGCATGTAGGAGAGTCTCGCCCGTTCTAACCTAATCAAAATGTTTTGCAAAGAAATTCTTACTTTGGTTCTAAGTTTTGCATTTCTAGGTGATAGCATTGCACTTAGTAAAGATTAGACAAGGTAGCAGATATTAAATATAGTTGTATATCAGAGCTATACATTAGAATCAAGTGTATGTTAGGATTCTTTCACACTGTTGTATTTTGAGTCAGCTCAATTCCTTTACTTTTATCACTATTGTAATGTAGACTGCACAAGAGTCTTGCCTCTACTGCAGAAAGGACTTTTTATGGTACTAAGAGGTGGCAGAAGTAGAGGGTATAGTGCCAGCTACTTCAATTTCATTCTCTTGTTTCCTTCCCTGCTATTTAAGACAGAGGTTGTAGAGAAGAAACACTCTTTGGCATATCTCTAGACTCAGAGGGAAGAACGTGGCAAAAGAATAAAGCTTGAAAAGGGAGTGCCTTCACACAAACTGAGGGTCATCAAGAACAGTCTTTTTTGGCTGAATAGGGCTTCATCCTTACCTCAGTGAAGGCAACAATAAATCTCACCTTGGCTTTTAAGAGAATGTAGAAGAAGAAATGTTTCTATGTAAATATATCCGAGTACCAAATATCACCAGTACTTGCACTGTGTGAGAGAGTCATGAAAAGGAAGTGAAAAAATTGCAGATTTTATCTCAGTCTTTTAGCCCTCCAAAGTGGTATGTTTGGTATCCTATTGTACATTTTGCTCCTATGCAGATATAAAAATAGGAAAAAACACTGGGGAAGCTATACCTAAAATCACTTTATGCTCTATTTATTTATAGAAGCAAGGATCTAACACAAGTAGTTTTAATTGACACCTCTTTTAGCTGAGATTTTGAAGTAAGCACCAAGTTTCAGGGGTATTACAGAAGTCAGAAAAAAGAAACATATCAAGCTTTTCTATGGATGGATTTATTTTTTTAATTTGGATTAATAAAAGTTTTTTATAACAATGAATTTGAATCTCAAAGTGAAACTAGGAAAGCTGGGTAGCAGTGGAAATTACGTTTACTGACCTTGGCTGGACACCAGGTGCCCACCCAGCCGCTCTATCACTCTCCGTCCCACCTGGACAGGGGAGAGAGTAAGATGGAAAACAACCCATGGATTGGGATAAGGCAGTTTAGTAATGCAGAAGCAAAGCAAAAACTTGCATGCACAAAAACGAAGCAAAAGATAACAAGGTTTATTCTCTACTTCCCATCAGCGGCGATGGTCAGCCACTCCTGAGAAGCAGGGCTTCAGCACACATAATGGTTCCTCAGCAGGCAGCCATTGGAGACAATGAATGCCCCCCTTCCTGCTTCTGGCCTCAGCTTTTATATCTGAGCTGATGTCATATGATATGGAATATCCCCTTGGTCAGTTTGGGTCAGTTGGCCTTCTTGGGTCCCCTCCCAGGATCTTGCCCTCAATCGAGGAAGGAATGTTACAGTGCTGCTGCTGTGCTCAGCAGCAGCCAAAACACTGGTGTGTTATCAACACCCTTCTAGCTACCAATGCAAAGCACAGCACTGTGATGGCTACTCTGGGGAAATGAACTCCAGCTCAGCCAGACCCAATACAAACAGTTTTGAAGATTTTGATAAATGCATACAAACACGTGTACATATATACACATAAGTGTAACGCATAGATGAGTGTGTGCTTGGATACACACATCCGGTATGCACTTATCTAAGTGTATAAATGCAAGTATATTACAAATTTAATTTAGAACAAAGTTTCCGACCTCTATCAGGTACTTATTTTTCATCTAAAAATGAAAAATAAAAAAACTCTGAGAAGTGCTATATAAAAGGTATATGATATTTGAAGGTTATATTTAAGAATTTGATAATGTACACTGGGAGCATCTGCAATGAAGTTTTAGGTCTTTATGTTCCTGAGCTTGTACAGAAACTCTGAGCAGGTCTTGGTTTTAAAAAAATAAAGATTTGAAATTAGTTATTCTGATCACAAGTTAAAAATTGATTGTATGTCTGTATATATATATATATGTATTTATAAAGTAAAGTCAAGCTGGGCAGCAAACCCCACTTTTAATAAAAGTGGGTTTTATACAGATACTTTCTAGGAATGAAAACAAGAATGCTGAATGACATTTTGACTGTGAGCAAGGTTACAGCCATATTCATATTTCATTTTTATCTCTCTATTTTTTCTTTTCTATCTTCTTCTTCTTTTTTTTTTCCAATTGCCCTTTCTCTTTCATTCTCCCTTTCATTCTTGTCTATTGAAATTTCATTTTCCAATCCAGAGAAATCCAGTGATTTCACGATCCTTTCTTTTTCCCAAAGTCTGTATTTTGTTTATTAAGCTTCTCTGGATATTTTACAAGCTGTAAGCAGAGCAGAAATAACATGATGTTTCTTAGTGTATTTATTACTCTTATTTTATGATAAATCCCTTCAATATTACTATGCCTATAAAAGCTGAAGTACAAAAAAACTAAGGAAATTGTGGAAATGCTTCTTGCTGAGCTGGACACAGACTTAATAGATCCCATGCAAGAATGACTGTTAATTTACAGAACCTCACTCTATGGGCAATTGTTTTGAATCAGTTATTTCCCTCTCAAGTTTTACAGCACACCTTTAGCATATTGTATTTGCTGCAGAGTAAGTTATGGGATGAGCATTTGTCCCCTGAGTAATTATTTCCCTTACTCTACTGCTTTTATTTATATGGAAAAAATATCTTACACTTAAATTACTACTTTAAAATTTACTTTTTCCATGTGTGGTTGTTACAGAAGACAAAGTGAAACACCAAGCTCTTTAAATGGGGAAAAAAAAGGTATTTATTGTGGGTTTGGTTTATCAGTGGAGTCAATTCCTTTACTTTGGATTAATGTGCAAGAAAATTTAGGGGTTTTTTTAGAAGGAAGTGGGTTCTGGACTTGTGACAGATTCTTCTGTTACTCTTCTCTCTGCCATCTTGTGGAGCTACCGAAGTGTCCAGCAAGTCTTTTTGTTCCCCTTGTGGCAAAGTGAGGAACAATTCCGGCTTCACAAAGAAGCCTAAAAGTAGTAGTGACTGGGAAAAAGCACACCTTAGGTGGTGGTGAGTTTGCTAACACAGCTGGTGAATACTCGATGATTTCAAAATACCATCAAGATTTTTAATAAGACATACTAGAGAACGAGCTGACGTTTTTTGCTTGTTTATGTGGGATCATAGAATCATAGAATGTCCTGAGTTGGAAGGGACCCACAAAGATCACAAATTCAAACTCCTGGCACTGCACAGGACAGCCCCAAGAATCAGACCATGTGCATGAGAGCCATGTCCAAACACTTCTTGAAGTCTGTCAGGCTTGGTGCTGTGACCACTTCCCTGTGGGAGCCTGTTCCAGTGCCCAACTGCCCTCTGGATGAAAAAGCTTTTCTTAATATACAACCTAAATAGTATAACTGATGTTTTCTTTAGTATGGCAATTGCTAATTCATCCTGGTTTTGTTAAAAAGTGATACTTTTCACAAATATTCTGCTTCTGGAGTAATGTTTTCTTTCAAAGAAAGGCATGTTAGTCTATTTATAGCATAAGATTAATACCCTCCTCGGCCATTTATTGCAGTATTATTATTTTGTACAGCTGTAAAATAGCAGCATCTGTTCTTTTAATCTGAACTAAAAATTCCCTTGAATCTCTGGAGCATTGTGAGTTGTAGATTCAGAAGGACTGTACATCTTTTCCATGGTTTTGTCTGTGCTGTGTATCACTATTCAGTTGCATATGTGACAACAGCTAATGTATTCAGCCTTCTACCAGGTAAATGCTCGTATGCTTGAAAAGGGCTTTACAAAAAGGCAGAGAATTATGAGCACTTATTAGTTATTACCAATTTATGCTAATATATAAGGGAACTAATCATTTAATCATTCTGATTGAAATGATGAGCATGATTTGCAGGAGATGTACCTTGGTATAGGCCTGTGTAAATCAGTGAAACTATACTGATATGTGCCAGCTGAGAATCAGGTCCTTTATTGGAATAATTTAATGGTAAGCTGACCAGACCATTAGAGAATACAGTTAATAGAGCAATCCTGTATTTGAACTAGAATGTAAAATGGAACCTAGTAAAGTTAGATGAAATGTTTAAATATTGGGTTTTTTTCTCTCTATTGCTCTGTTTAGTAGACAGGTCTTGGACAGATTAAGCTTTGAAGTTGGTGACATAATGGTATATTTAACAAACAGCCATAGTGTGGAAAAATATTAGAAAATATATTTTCACAATACTGCCAAAACAACCCATTTTTTGATGACTTTTGAAAAGAAAGTAAAAATACTCATTCTACCTCTGTATTAGATAATAATATCTCACTGATATTATCTGTTGTTCTGTCTATCCTTAATCTTACCTGGTCTAGTGTTAAAATAGTAACTACAGTGCAAAAGAAAGACAAATGAAAAAGAGCAAATCAGTATGATTCAACTAGATCTTGCTAATGAAGGATGTTCTTCATTAAATGTATTAATTTCAAATTCCAGATGCCTGGCATTGCAAGGAAATAATATAAACATGGTTGCTAATGTCTTATTTTTTTGAATGAAAGTGTGTTAAATAAAATTATGAAATTACAAACTCTCCCTGGAACTACACAACAAATGTTTCTTATCATTTCATGTACCTCTGAGACTGTAGCACTGGAAAATGGATGCAAAACTCTATAAATTTTCCAAATGCTTGGTACAGGATTCTTGGCATACATTTAATACCTCAGTATTTTTGTCCCTAAAAGGAGAGAAATTCAAGATAAATTTGAATTTGGTTTAATTTAAACATAGTAATGAGCATAGTAATATGCATGTCTATTTTTTCAGTAATTGCCACAGGTGTTTAGCAAACTGATGTCAATACATTGTGTGTGCATGTATTGCATGCATAGAATCACATGGATTCCATGTATATATTGAATATATATGATGGGCCAAATCAATTATTTCAATCAATTTACTGTGGAAGGTCTTCTGTAGCAAGTGAAAGTGATACCTCAAGAGGCAGTCCATGGTTTCTTAACAGCAGTTTGATTTTAAGAATTTTTTAGAATTTGAATGTCAAACATTTGAAGTTATACAGTTTCCTGCATCTTTTGAGTTGCTTTACAAGACAAATTTTGCACTACTGAGATCCTACTTTTGAGACTGCACTGATAGGCTATTTTACTTTGTAAGTTGATGTAATGACAAATTTAAGCTCTGGAATACAGATTTTAAGAGAGGAGTGACTCTAAAAGAACAGGAAAGGATTACTTCACTTGAACAATCATTGTAATGTTTTACAGTATTTCACTTAATTGTTTAACCATTACAATACTTTTTATTTGTGTAGCATGTTTCATTCAAGATTGTAAAGATTCCTTATCAATTTAAAGTTTAAAAGAGTTTCTGAACCTGGATCAGTGTCACTGAAGCTCTGAGACATAATTTCAACAAAGTTTACCCACAAACATTTTTGAAGTAACTAAAAATATTTGTATTTTTGTTCAGAGAATAGATTTAGAGAAAACTAAGTTGGGAGATAAGTATGAAATTTGGACCGTGTTTTCTTCAAAATGAAATTTCCCAGCAGAGCAAAAATTATTCTCTTAGTGTGCAAATGTCTTGCTTTTTCTATTTAAAAATTAAAATTTATAAAATAAAACTAAAACATATTAAAAAAAAAAAGAAAATTCCAAATATTAGGCAGAAATTTTACATTTTGTCTCGGAGTTTTTTTTTAATTTTGATTTTTACAAAATGTACAGAGTTACAGCATGGTTGAGGTTGGAAGGACCCCTGGAGGTCATCTGGTCCAAGTCCCCAGCTCAAGCAGGGCCATGCTGAACCAGTTGCTCAGGACCATATTCAGACAGCCTTTGAGTATCTCCAAGGAAGGAGATTCCACAACCAACCTGGGTGACCTGTGCCAGTGCTCCATCATCCTCACAGTGAAAAGAGTGTTTCTTGGTGTTCAGGATGTTCAGAAGGACACTCCTGTGCTTCAATTTATACCCATTGCTTATCCTGTCATGAGGTACCACTGAAAAGAGCCTGATCCCCTCTTTTTCATTTCCTCACTTCAGATAAGGGTACACATTTTCTCAAGCCTTCCCTCCTCCAGGCTAAACAATCTCAGCTCTTTCAGCCTTTCCTTGTGGGAAAAATGCCCGAGTCCCTTTGTGATCTTACTGGCCATTCACTGGACTCTATCTGGTAGCTCCACATCTCTCTTGTACTGAGGACCCCAAAACTGGCCTCACCAGTCTCCTGAAGTCTCCTGGACCCAGAGTACCCACTCCTTCTCTGTCCTTTTCCTAATCCTCTTCTTCTGACCAGCCAACCAAAGTTTCTTGGTTTTTTTTCCAGCTCTAGTTATCACAGCCATTTCATATATTGATAAGATCAATAATTTCAAAGCCACATTAATGCTGTAATAGCAGATGCTGGAATAAAAGCCGTAAGTTCCACTTGCTGCTGTTTATTAGGAGACAGTGCTAGTAAAAATACAAATGAAAGTAATGTTTTAAAGAGGAAGTTTGGATAGTCCTTAATTGTCTGCCTTAAAAGCAATAGCACAGTGGTAGGGAAAGACTGCAGTAGTCTTGAGAGGATAACAGCTCAGAAAAGTTAATGGTTCTTTGGAAATGTTGATTGAAATAATAGTAGTATCAATGTGTTGTAACATTTTGTTTAATATTAAACTACATTGAGATAAGTGAATTTACAGTGATAAGACAGATATTTTTCTCTCTGTTTTGATTTGTGTACTCAGAGAGTTTTCTATATATGGATAGCTCTTCCTTCCCATCAAAAAGGTTTCATCTGTCCGAGTCTGTGTTGACAAAAATGAAGCAACAGGAAATAGGGTTTTGTAGGTAGAAGCAAAATAATAGGTAAGGATGAAAATATTTCAGCATCAATTGACATGAAAGTTTTCTAGAAAAAGATCCAGTAGCAAATGTCATCTCCTACAGCTTAAATCATCATCATCATCAACATCATCAATAAGGTTATTTCAAGAACTTTCTTTGCCATACAAAATAACAGCTGGGATTATCCAGCATTCCAGGGATGACAGGGAATACCTTCTGATGCCAGGGAAGAGGTGGTTATCATATGTACCCAAAAAGTGAGTGTACTTGCAGGCATTATTATTTTTTTCTCATGGACTGTAGAAAGAACAAAAAAACCAAAGAACCAAGAAACCTAAACAGTTTTCCTTGGCATTGGTTTTTGTATGCTGAAATCTTCCTGGAGAGTCTCAACAGGTTTCAGAATCACCTGAAAAAGCTGTTTTGCAATCAGGATTAAAACTGTGTTTGTCTTTATTGGCATATGTTAGCATCTTAAAAGATTTACATTGCTCCTGATCTGTGAGTATTTCTAATCAGTGTATCCAAGTGTGCATATTATTGCATGCACACGCATACACACACAAGAAAACAAGCACCTGTGTACACTTTTACTTGCACTTCTTTTGGGGACTAGTACAGCTTTGTGTGCCCTCTCTACGTGTGATTAAATATTAATTAGGCTTCTAATATAAGCAAGTGAGTTCACAGGCCCGGGTGCCACATAAATAATGTATGAGGTACCCGAAGGCTCAGCCCGAGAAGCTGATTGGCCACCTTGGATTTGTATAATTATGAAGTTTCATTATTAACAGTGGAAGCAGTGGAGAGATTTGCCTAGCTTGAGGGACTTTGAAAGCATAAGCTGTCTCATTAGGGAAAAAGGGAATAAGGCATAATATGCAAACTTGTTAGTAAAAAAAAATAAAAAAGAATAAAAATTAAGCATAGCTCTTTAATGGGAGTATTTTCTCTATATATATATCTATAAACATTTCTAAGTTTATAAAAAGACTGAAATTCAAATAGGTGAAGTCTATATTACAGCTATTTAACAGTTTTGTTTGCAAGAGGTCTTGCTTAAAAGCTTTTGTACTTGGTATAAAATAATCTTTAATATTTTACAGAAAAATCCACAGGTAACTTAATGGGTTCTGCAAAGTGAGAGGTACGGAGGTGAAAGAGAATGAACACAGTCCAGGGTTCTTGCTAGAATGTGTGTTGTGCATGCAATTAAATCTCAAGGTCAAACAATTTACAGACAATTACTTTTCTAACATCTCCAGAAATGCCTGCTTACACGTCTTTAATTTTAAATGATACTGATATTCCAATTCTCCCCAAAGGTTAATGCTGACTAAATCCAGCTGTGACCTGACACGATGCGACAGCACAGTGCCTAATTATCCTCTGGATAGTCATTTACTTTAAACCATTAAAGAAATAGGCTGAGAGGAAGATTTAGGACCCAGAAAAAATGTTAGCCTGACTTTTTTCTTCTTGAGGATGGGATGGGCTGAAAAATAAAAATAAAATCTTGCTAAATGTTAGCCATTTGCTTTGATGGCAGAAAATTGTTCATCCCACTCTGTTTTTTTTACAGGTTAAATTGCTAACTAGTTCATTTTATCCATTGCCTACGGCTGGCGCTAAATGTCAGTGACAAATTTTGTACTTGTCTTGAAGAATGAATTAAGTTATGCACAAAAGCTCTAGTGCTTTTTTTAAGATGAGTGAATTGCAGAGGGAAAAAAAAAGTTGCTCATTTGAAAAAAGGATTATTTTGATTAAAGGCCTTTTCTATTGTAGTGGAAGACAGGTAGTGGTTTAAGATAATTCTGACAGTTACCTCCCACAGAGGCTGCAGTCCTTTACTAGAAATTTCTTTAAGAGCACTTGCATCAGATTATGCACTATGATTGTTATCATAAGACCATTTGTGACAGTAAAGGGGGGGGAAACAATTACAGAAAATGTCAACTATTATTCATTAACTAAGGTAAAACTGGTCTTTCTTCAGTGAGGTCAGCATTCCATTGCCTTCGAAAAACCTTTCTATGGTTTGTAGCAATGGCAATTAAAAACCCCCAAAGTATTCTCTGCCCCATGTTGGTAAGAAGGAACAGTTAATTCAGCAATTTATATTGAGAAGACCTGGCACAGTCTTCACTATACATCTTATTTTCGGTTGTCTGGCTTTGGTAGCACCCCATCATCTCTGAGGCAATAAAGTATCTAAGAATGATGGCTACCATCACAGCATTTGAAGCTCTGTACTGGTTTATTATCCATAAGCTAAGCCTAAGGGAGCTCTGCATGTCTTCATGCTCTGCATGATTTGATTTTCATGTGCACTATATCTGTTTGTTGAAAATCTAGAGAAAGCTTAAAGTTAAGACTAAACTTACAGCTACTCTGTTACAGGGGGGCTTCATTATAAAGTCTCAACCACTCATCCTGTTGAGGTGTCATAACTGATGCTCTGTTGTACTTACAGTACCTTATTTGTTTTAGGTACAATTACTACTACAGAGCAATAATTGTTTTTACTTTATTTTTTTGGATTATGGAAGTGTCTGGTATTTCCAACTGTAAGCAGAATACCATTGTGCTCTCCACTGTACAAAAACACAGATTTGAAATAAATGTTTTTAGTGGCACCCACAGGTTTTGGCAGATACTTTTCTCCTCTCACTGTGTGCATAAATATTTTCACTGATACCAGCTGTAGAAAGTGATATGGTAAATGCTAATCTCAGTACAGTCATAGCAGTCACAAATGGAAGTTAGATCTGTAATTTCAAGTTGAAAGCTGAAATGAAAAATCTAGTGATTATGCACTACTGCCCTAAGCTACTGAAAGATTCCCTCTTTCTTTCTCCTCTACACTCTCATTCTCAGGCAAGAGGATAAGGTTTCCTCCCCAGGAGAAAGAAAAATACAGATTATCAGTTTTCTGGTGATAACAGTGCAACTCCTGAAGACAGTCTGGCTTTTAAAAAGTAATACATGCTGGGATACATCTCACCTAACTTTGGATGTATCAAACTTTGTAGATGTCTCAGTCTGAGCTAGTCGTTTTTGTTCCTGTTCTAGTAATGGGAGGAACACATATGAACGGATGCAATCCATGTAATTTCAGGGTTCTATTTATGATGAGATGTATTGTCATCTGAATGTTCTTGATTCTTTCTCTTAACTTCAAAGAGAACCTAAACTTGTTTGCAATTTTAGATTCCCACATTAGAGCGTCTTACTGATGGTGATTTTCCTATTCCTTAAATTTTCATCTCTGGCCTGCCTGCTTACACTTGAAGAACTCAATTCCACTCCCTATGCATGAAAAAGTATTCCTCAAAATTATTATGAAGGGTTTTTTTAAGTTGTTTCTCTGATATATTTTTTTCCATCTGTAAATATCCACACTTTTGACCTTCCCTTCGATAAGACAGTTGGAGCACCTTCAGTCCCAGATTTTTGTTTCTTTTTTTTTTTTTTTAGAATCTTTCACTACTTTAGCTTTCTTCTAAGTTTTCTATTTTCCACATTTGTTTCAGTGTGAATAAGTATTATAAGAGTGGTCTGACCAAAATTTTGCCCAGGGAGATACCCTTCCTTGCTTTCATTTTGTGGTATATGAGAATATTGTTAACTGTTAGTGACACAACACTGCAAGAAGAAATTAAATTATACTGGGATAGATATTTATAATTTCCTGAAATATTGCTTTTCAGAGAAAAATTTGGGGGTTTTGCTCCCAGTTACCTCTTTCATTACATTAGACTGCATAAATGACTATATATGTAGCTGTACATATTTCATCGTGACCCTTCAGCTAGGTGGTTGAGTTACACTCAACTCACTGTTTATCATCCTACAGACCTGTCTGTGTTCTGTTAGCTCAACTTCCTAAAAACAACCACTAAAAATATTGTGACATTTGGCCAGCGACTAATCCTTTTGGCATCTACTTAACCCAGCATCATGTATTGGTAATTTGAACTTTTGGATGTAAAGAAACTACTGCATTTTGGAACTGTCAGTGAGTCAGATTTGCTACATCTTAGTGACTTATCCAAATTTAAGCATTTCACCTAAGCTATGTAACAAGCAATTGAGAGAAAGGAAGGCATCTTTAGAGGGCAAACCATCTCACCAGCTCCAATGGAAAAGCCGATCAAAATTCAAATTAAGCAAACAAATAACAAAAAAAGCAAAACCAAGCAAAAAATGTCTTTTCACATGTCACTCCTCAGAAGAGAAAGAATGAAGGTGAAAACAGCTCATTGATAACAGATCAGTCATTTTTCACAGACAGTGTGCAAACTATAAAGTGGGCTCTTCGATCACTACCATGTTTCCCTTCACGGCCTGCTCAGTAGTTCTTGGAAACTTAGTGTAAGATAAATATTTAACTTTTAAATGAAAAAAAACTACATGGGATGAATATCAATCTGTTTGAAAATGGGTTCCTACATTTCCTGATTTATTTATTTGAAAACTAAGAGAATGTTATTTAGGAAAATAAAGTGGTCTAATATGTCAAATATTGTATTCAGTTCTGTAGAGTAATAGAAACATTGCAGTTTCATATTTATTCTTAGAATAGCATTCTGGAAACTGTATCTTTTCCTTATGGCCTTTTTTTATGTCTTAATTATTGTATAGTCCCCTAGTAAATTTCATCTTTTACTAAATGTTGTAATTATGTTCAGCTGAAACCTCCAGTTTGGGCTGTAGAACTTTCTGCTTAGACTTATTATCAGTCCCAGGACAAATCTGTACCGAATCATAGTTTCTGAGCTACGGACAGTGCTTCTTTGGGAGCACTTTTGGAAGTGGGAAAACACATAAAGAAATATTTCTTCACTGTTACAGCTGTAGCTTTGAGAACCGTCTTCCCAGTAATATTACTTCATAAAATAAAGAAGAATTTGCAAAAGACTGAACGTGAATATGCCTTGGTAGCTGACTTTAAATATTTGAAATATTCCCAGTGAATAAATTTCAACTAATTTTTGTAAATGCGAGAGGAATATATATGTTTAGTACAAGGTATAGAACATACTTCTGTTTAATTTTGTTTTCCTTTTAAAGCCAAATGCATAAACTAATGCAAAAATTTCTCCTTTCAGTAGTTCTGTTTAGCAATTTACTTTGTATTTGCACTGAAATCATGGGAACTTTTGTGGAATAAGGTAAAACTTTCTGTGAAGATGGGAAAGAAAATATTCGCTTCACAAACAATACCAAGAGGCAAACAAGGTGTAAATCTCTATATATTCTGATTAAAATTTAACAGCTAATGAAGTGGGCACCATCTAAGAATTGGGGTGATGGTGGTAAATAAAATATAAGTAATCAAATTAAAGCTGTGTAATTATTTGTTGTGGAAATAAGCTGGGATATTAGAAACAGCACACACGTACTTGCCACAGGTTTTATTGTGTTTAGAGTTCATTGACGATTTGAGATTTCCATTTTTTGTATTGAACTTATTTCAGGGTAGATGTTTAATTTATTTCCTAAAGTTCTACTTTTCACCTGTTGAATCAAAGTGTTTAGTAACTTAAATTATCAGCAATTTTCCTTCCCCTTTTTTGCTCAATATTTTTCCTCTCAGTAATGAATCAATGGTGTATCAAGGCAGAAGCAAATGCATAAAGGAAAAATATCCCTTTGGCTGCAGAAGGGAAGAGCAGTGCCCTGGCTGCAGGCTTAGGTCCTGACACTGCTCCTGACAAGACACGCAGTGCTCCAGGACAGAGTCTGTAGGGTGAGCAGCATCACTGGTCTCCCTCAGCTGAACATTCCTAAGAGGCACATTTGTGACAAAAAATGATTATAAGAAAGAGAAAGAGTGCCATGCTGTTTGTCTGGAGGGAGTCAATCTTCTCAATGCTGGCAGCAAGGTCGTAGAAACCATGTGCAATAAGGGACAGAATAAAAGCCAATCAGAGAGGTTGTTACATTAATGAACAGTAATTTGAAATAAAAAGTAAAAAATCTTGAATTCTAGTGCATCCCCATACAACAGTTTTTGAAATCTGCACTTCACAAATGCAGATTTGAATCCAAAATGGTGCATTTTGAGTTTGAGTTTTGTTTATGTTTTACTGAAGAAGACATTTCTATGCATAATAAGAACTCCTCTTGTGGATTTTTAAAGTGCCCTAGTGACTGGATATTGTAACAGACATTTTGGAGGTTTTTTGTTTGTTTGTTTTGTGAATGAGAAATATTATGTTTTCACCTGAAAATCCCTACTGATTGAAATTTACCACTTGGTCACATTTCCAAAAAGCTCTTCCAGCCTCATTTTCTTCTTTTCTCCTTTCTAACATATATTTATCTTGATCTTTACTAAGTGATGCATTTAGTCACTTTCTACTTATTTTTTTCTGGATAATAATAATAATGAGTTTTACACTTTCAGATCATCTCTCCTGAGACTTCCTTGTCAGCCCACTTCTCCACAGGATAGCTCAGGGCCCATTTGGAAAAGTTTTATCTACCCTTTCCTGGATCCTCTAAGGAAATTTAACCCTTAGTGTGTCCTTAGTGCATGACCCATTCAAAAAAATATCCGGTTACTCTCAGGTCCAAAATAACACAGCCAAGTCCAGAGTAACCTTAAGCCTAAGCCTTTATGGTTGTTCCAGTGATGTAAGGATCCATGATTCTGGATAGGTTATATCACAAGGAGAGATAATTCAGTTTTATTTCTAGTAGAGATTAAAGTTTTATTCTTGATTTATTATTTTTTTTAAATTGTGTTAAATAGATTTGCATATCTCAGATGTATACCTGTGAAAAAATAACATGAAATGTATTTAGAAGTTGTTGCGTAGCTCTAGCTTGAAGGATGATGAAGAGAGAGCAATCACTGCTTCCTAGATTTTTTTCCTTGTTATTTCAAATTCACTACATCCAGGAAAGGACACATTTGGATGTGTTTGGCAGAGATTCCTAAGTGTAACATAAGCAGGATACAAGCAAGAACAAAGTTAGGTTAGTTTGATTTTGCTTTTTTAAATACTGCCTTAGCATTCTGAAGCTAAGGGCGTTGCACAAATAGAAACTGTATTATGCTATGGTGTTTATCAAATGCTCCTCATCTATTGCACCACCCCCATAAATCCACCAAAGCTGTTATTATTCAGGAGTGGGAAGGTGGGGAGAATGAACTGAAAGCTACAGAATGATTTAACACAGTGGGAACTTAATCAATAAGACTGTTGCAGCAAACTCCCAGGAAAGAGTGTTGTTTTCCATCCAGATGATAATGAGGCAGACTCGCAGCAGCCTCTGGAGGAAGAATGCTGGAGCAGTGAATCTGTGGTACAGCTTTTCTAGTTGCTAATTAATAGTTTGAGGCCAAGGAGACACATTTTTGCCGCCCTGCTACTCATAGTTTCTTTCTGGCTTGTCCCACATACCTCTTTCACTATTGGGGTCACTCTGTGCTAAGCTGGATTCTGGAAACCAAATTTAAAAACAGTGCTAAGTTTAAGAGCTAAGTTTACCTTTCTTCTCCCTCCTTTCTTCTTCACATTATTAGTATATTTGTATGGTTATATAGCATGTTGCAAAAATATATATATATACATTATACGTTATATATATATGCTTTATATATATATATATATATATATATACGTTGCAAAAATACTTTTCTCTTATTCCCTGTGTCTTGTATCCCAATTTCAGACAGATGAACTTATTTTGTTGTTTGACATCTGTGGTCTGATTGAAAATCATCCACAAAAGCCAAGCTGGATAAAAATTTAACCTAATTATTATTTGTGATGTGCAAATTTTAATATTTTTAAGTATTGTTAGATGAAGAGGTTGGGAATGCTTGTTTTGTGGTACTTAAGCTCAGTATTGATCTTTCTCACCTTTATCTGGATTCCAAAACAGGACAGGGATCCACTTTAACAGAGCCAAAGCTCTGCTAAGTGATGCCACTATATCTGTATCTTTGCAACATGTAGAAGTAGAGAGAAAGCGTCTTCTCCAGTGCCAAAGAAGAACTGAGGCAATGGAAATGGAAAATGAAAGGGAGGTCAAAGTTGTCCATAAAGCAGATGGCCCTAATACAGTGTTGGGCGCTGCAGTCTAGTAGTGTAATGAATCTCTGTTTTTGAGGGACATTTTAGGGGACCATCTAAAAGCATATCATAGGTAAGAGTGATAGTGAATTCATGCATTGTTTTGCTAAAACATATGTAAAAACTGCTACATTCAACAAGAAATGCAAGATGATGTTTGTTTTATCATAGTAAAAATGAATAGTAGTCAGCAGCAGTCCTTCCAGGTTTCCAGTCTAGTTACTGCTATACCACCTTACTTCTCTAATGTTCTTTCTTTCAAGATTCTTGAAAGATTTTCTTAAAATGTTTTCCTATGTACTTGCCATAATTAATCAATAATAAGAGAACATATAAATAAAAATCTCTTTATTGATGATATGTAATGGGTTTTGTTGCATTTAGTTTTGGTTCAGGTAATTTTTTTATAATTATTTTTGTTTTCCTGACTCTTGATTATCTCATCTTTTGGCTAAGCTTGTCTTGACTCTTGTAGTCATTCAAAGCACACCAGTATGGTAGCAGAGAGAGCAGTGGAGTTACTGTACCTGTGTGCCAGTGTATTTTTCCAAGTTTCACAACAAAAGGCCCTTGAGACTAAAAATGTTCGTTTGATTTTTTCTGATCTGAGAGGTCTGTACCACCTTTGATACTTTGCCACAGCAGATCAAGCTTTACACAGAAAATATTGCATTAACTAGAACTTTCAAGTGTAAAACATTTTTTTTCAAAATGTATTTACGGTTTGGAGAAGTAATGCAGATTTTTTTTTTTTGCATTGAATTAACACCCCCCCCCCGCATTATAATCACTTTGTCTACTAATGAATGAAGTGAATCACAGTCTGCATTTATCTGGGTTCAAAAATATCTCTGTTTTACCTAGAAATTCAACTGATGTATGCAAAATTGCCTAGAAAACTTGATTTGGATTCAGAGCTCCTGCAGAAATTAGGCATTCATTCCCCTAGGCAACTTTCATTTTTTGAGCCTGAAAGTAGCACATTCACCGTATAATTTGTAATTAATAAACCTGACTGGTATTTAGAGACTACTGACAATTCCATTGATAGTATTTTTTCCCTGACATTCCTATCTGTCCGTCAGCGCTAGAATTTCTGTTGACCTTTTTTTGGTCAACTGTTTGGGCCAATGTCTAGGGTAACACCTGCAGCTTTGGTTTCTCAATTCAGAGCTGGCATTGTAAGAGAGAAATATGCCATAAGTAAATTCTTCTGTACTTTTAGTGTCTGTTGTCTCATTCTTCGATGCTCCTTCTCATCAGCAACTTAAAAAGTTTGATACCATGTTCGCATGGGAGGGTTTAGTAACACTTTTTACAGAATAGGAGATGTCTTCATAACAGAAAGAAATCAGCAATATGTTTTATTCATTGATACACTGAAAATTTTAGTGCAAATACAGATTTAATTTGGATTTCAGTACAGGGCTGTCACAATGGCATATGGGCAGATATAGCAGTCATTTCTGGTAGGCACCACAATAATACGTGCATGAGCACATGTGCTCACAATACACACACAATTCCTAAGTACAGTCTTTGTCCTAAATAGATATATATATATTGCTTGTGAATTACAATGATTTTTGTTTGTGAATCAATTGTGTTTTAATTTTCTTTTTTGCTTTGACAGGATATAATTATTTCTGAAACGTATAATAGGATCAAAGCATATTTCACTATTAAAGAAATTATTGCATTATGTTATTGCCCTCCTGACTGCATGAAAATGTTAATCCAGTTTTGTTATATTTTTTTTTTTAAATGAGTTTTTTCTTAGGAAATTTTTTTGAAATTAATTGTTTGCTTTCTCCCAACCTCTGAGGGGTCTATAGCTTCAGAAGATATCAGATAAAGGATGATGACATATAATGAGAGCATGATTTAGCTATTAAACTTCCTTTGACTCACTTTAAATATTGATTAGAGAAACACTTCTGGGCAAATATTTATATTGAGCAATAATATAATTCAGTGATTTTTTTTTCCACTTTCTGAATATCATTATGCCTTTAGTAATTTTGCCTAGAAAAATACATTGTTAGCCAAGGGTTATGTGAAAAAGTCTTAGATAGATGAGACCAAGAAAGAAGAGCAAAATTTTCAAGCAGTAAACCATCATTCATAAGATGCAAAGACACTCTGTGTTGCACAGCTTATATCTCACCTTTCCCAGGGTTTAGGACTGTTGTACCTGGGATATTGGCTTCAAGCAATTTCTAATATAATGCTAATGTTGTGACAGATATTAATAAAACCATGCTGTTTCTAAATAAAGCTGATATTGACTACATAGGTAGAAGAGGTAATTTTCTTTTTCAAATTCTTAATGAACTCAAGGGGGATGTAGGAACCTTCATGCATCTATCTCCTAGATTTATTCAGTTTTTCAACAGGAATAAATTTATTTGCAAGCTTTTGTTTACTGGTTATGTAACCATAACAGCTGAACCTACTTGTTGTTTAGCTGAGTGATGTTGCCTTTATAAGAGAAAAAAAAATGTTAAAAATTCTCAAAAAACCCTTTGAAAAGTCTAAGAAACATCAACATGTTTGTGTTTTAAAATTTCTCCCATGCATTCACTCAAATGGTGAAGAATCCAAACACAGAGGGACCAGATATGTATATTATACATAATATTTGATTATCATCTGAGTGTGGAGGTTGTTTGTGATGTTCAATGACAGGTTTTTATTTCTTTAATTATGTTGAACCTTTGATTACTAAACACTACAAACAGTCGCTGAAAGTTTGAGGTTTCCCAGGCTGGAGAGCATTGTGCACCCTCTCCACCTCAAGGCAGCACACTCAGCTCAACTGTCACATGCTGAATGCCTTGCTTGTCTTTCTTGGTGTTTCTGGTCCAGACTAAGAAAAAAATATTGCAGGGAGGGACTTAAGAAGTAAGTGCTTGCTATGGACTTGACAGGATATAAATCTCGACAGAAGTAGCTGAGAAGGGAAAGGAGGTTGTGAAGCCAGTTTTATGGAGAGATCTGGCATATCCATTGATCCTTGCAACAAAGTTGGATGTCTGACAGATTATTTTTGCTTTAGGTGGGAAAATAATACAAATTTAAGAAGCATTAGCATATATTCTTATTATTCAAAATTATTAAAAAGATAATTTTTTACCTAAAAGAAAATGTCCTATAAAAGTCCATGTCTGTGCTGCTACTTAGATTTCAGTAAATCTGCTTTGATTTAGGGGAACTGCAAGGTTTGGTCTATTGCCTGTAAATACTTTATGAAACAGTCAAATCAGTTTTATCTTATTTGAGGTTGTAATATATATTTCACGTGATCGTATTATGGATGTATGCCATGACAAAAACCTGGCTGTATGTTGATATGGCATCCATATGTCCATATTTCAGTACAATTGGATTTTTGCAATGTTTAATCTCAATTTTTAATTAATGTTTAATAGTTAATATTAGATTGTATTAAAATAACAAATTTATATAATCTTTGATTGCTAATGTGTAATACTGAGATTCCTTCACCTTAAATCTTATTTTGTTACTGGACTATAGTTTCCTATTGTTCTAATTAATATTGTCCTCTGCCAAGTAAGAAGTAATGTAACTTACTGTTCAGACCCAATTATTGAAAATGAAAGGACTATGTACTGTTCTAATTGAGAGTCAGTACCAAAATCCATATAGTGGTTTAAAACAGAGAGGAAAGAGGTGTTCTAAATACTCTGTAATGAAAAACTCCCAAAAGGAACCAGGTTTCCATATCTTGAAGTGGCAAACTAAGTAAAGAGGTAAATGCTTGAGGTACTTTTTGTCGTCTCAAAGAGTGCCAAACCATATTCTTGGAAATATGATCAGCCTGCTAAAATATGGAGGTGAGCCTGAAGTAATATTCTAGGACAGTGCTTCCTGCTTTTGTCAAAGAATGATTTGGCCTTAGGGATTAGTCCACAGTCTGGCTGAAGCAAGGTTTTTTCTCAAATAAGTGAAGGTATAATAAGCCAAAGGTGTGTGGGTGTGCAATAGCTGCAACTTAAAATTCTAAGGTTATACAGATGTCTGTAGGAAAAACCAAACCTCTGTATGAAATAAAAAAATAAAGTTTTAATTTGGCTCAGGAATGACAGTGATTCTACTATAATTTATCAGAGAAGGTATTTGACTACAAAGCAAGTGCATGTTAAATATAATATTTCTGACTCCATATGGAGGTTCATGCTGTCACAGTGTAGCCAAATCAGTTTTTCATTCAGTTTGCAAGGTACTCTAAGTTACCATAAGACTTTTCTTTACTGTGTCATTGATTTCTAATTTTTTGTTTAAACTGTTTTTTTTTTTTTCTTTCTGGTCAGTTATTGTCTCAAGTTTTTATGAATATAACTTTCTGAGTGTGATACTGAGTAAAAACATATCTAATTCTAATAGATATCCTGCCATTTTTTTGACTTCATGCTTTCTGTCGATGTTTCTGACTTACAACATTCCTGTAATTCAGTTCTTAAAGCAAGTTATTTCTGCACATATATAAGTTGATAGATCTCTTTCATGTCCAATTGCATTTTTCTTATATTCACAGTGACAGATTTTCAAAACTCTTGGAGTGGCCTGCGATGGTCCTGGACTTGTTCTCTCCTCAGTTTCTTTTTCCATATTTGTAAATATGTGGGCCAATTTAATGGGAAAGTCAGGATGCTAAATTATTTAGTTCTTATCTTATATTTACTGTTTTGATGTTCAAAGTATCTTCTTCAAAAGTCCAGTATCCTCTTCCCCAGGTTAGTGGCATACTTCAGTTAGTTTTCTTCTTCCAGCACAGAAATTGAGCAGCCTTCTTCCTTGTTGCTGTGACATGTCATGTAAGCAGAGATTTAAGTCGTTTTGCTCACATTTGCATATATAGTTGCTGATCTGGACAGCATCCTTACTGACAGTGATTGTGTAAGGTTTTTTCTCTTTTTTCTTTTTTTCTTTTTTTTTTTTTTTTTCGTTATCTTTCCTCTGCTATAATCCACATGCTTTTGTTCCTGTCTGTGGGAAACTGTAGCTGTGAAAGCCCATGGCTTCTACTACACACTCTGCTTCATTAGTGTGCAGTACCTAGTAATGTGTAGTTGAGAATGACTGCAACTCAGGTAATAACAACACAGGCCTCTATTGAACTCCACAGATCAGAATATTTCCTCAGGAAAATGTAATATCACAAGTAAAGTTAGATAAAATACCACATGTAAATGAGAAAATAAAAAAAAAAAGGAGAGTTGTTAAATCTCTACTCATTGCAAATTCTCTGAAGATGTATATGACAACAGAATAAGGTTTAAACAGCACTTCCAGTAAGTAACTGCAAGAAATAGATATCTCAGAATAAAGTGGTGGTGTTACTTCTTTTGATAGTATGACAGTCACTTGATGTTTTCAGTTGTTCTCAGTTAAATCATCTAAGAAGACTAGTTGCATTAGAGAAATTCAGAGAGTATTCCATTACATATAAATTTCAACCAGATGCTTTTTCTAAGCGTTCTATAAGCAAAGATAAGCGTCTAAAAGTGTTTAGGAGTTATTTAAAGGCAAGTTTAAATATTGCATGTTGGGGAGCTAGTTGAGTCCTTTCACTGGGATCTTGGAGAGAAGACTTTGGAAAATTGTTGCTGACCAATCTAAACTTAAAAAGTCATTTATTTGATTTTAAGAGCGAAGTAAGACCGGGAAGATGCTTAGAGAGAATAGGCAGTACCCTGAAGTTGTGGATACAATAGAGGATCTGCAGTGTTGTATAAAACACATCAGGCAGAATGGCATTAAAAGACCAAAGGAAGAACCACAACTGGAACCTCTCTAAGGATAAAAAGACCACAAAAGTCTACCTTTTGAAGAAAAATTGCAAGAATGGAACTGCATAAATTTTTTTAGTTTTCAAATTTCAGTATTTTCTGGCTCTCACAGGACATCACTACAGGAGTGCTACCTCAGAGAGCACCCTTCACAGGACCAGTACTGGACAATGCAGTCAAAGATGACTAGACTGTCAGCTTGGAAGAAACAGGACATAGAGTGATTTCTGTGTGAACAAAAGAAATAATGACATTCTGTAATATTAGCATTATGGGAAAATTTGAAATAGAAATAGGTTACATTGTGTGCTTTTTCATTCAAAATGTATGCTATGTATTGTTCACAAAACAAAAATATGATCTGTAATGGAAACTGGGAAGAAATCCCATGATAAAATTAAAAATTTGGCAATCCTCCAAACTAACCTCTAAGTTTAAGTCTTGTCCTCAGAAAGGTCGGGACCTGATTAGGGAGACTTTGGAAATAACTGCCAGGAAGTGATAAGATCTCTACGAACGCAGCATAGCCTAACCTGACTTGCTTTTTCAGTAGCCTTGTCTAAGGTGAAATATGGACTGAAACTGTTAGTCATGCCCACTTTTCGCAGAGACTAATCAAAATTGTTAGTACTAAGTATGTGAACACCATTCTTCGTAGTCTCTGCTATTGCTGAAGTCCCAGGCATGAATGGGACTATGTTTATAGGCAGTTAGGATAGTGACGCTTAAATTATGTAAGAAAAATATGGTGATAAGAAGACAGAGATTAGAAACAGAAAGTTCAAGTGAAAAATACAGTATCATGGATATGGTGATAAAACATATTAGAGGTAGATGTTTCAGCCTGTTGCATATGTCAAGATCTAGTTGGAAGAAAGATTCTTGTTGATACAACCTGTAAAAGACTCTTCCATGGGACCAAAGCTGGAATAGATTTGAAGCTATTTCTGGGCTAAGACTCTCACATTTCTGAGACTGCTGTTTGGAAGCTACTGTAAAAACCCACTCATATATAAAGTTTATTTTCTCTCGGCACCGTAAATGTAACATCTGATAATCACTCATATTGTAGCAGGCATAAATTCAAACATGTTATTAGATTAAATGTTCTGATTATCACCTTGATATGCATACACTGATCTTAGGTACTAGTTTAGCAAAGGGAATTAATCAGACTATAATACACAGAGGATACAAATCACAAAGGACCAAGCCCATCACCTTTAGTTGCCCCTGGAATGTTTGTTGAACTGCCTGCTTATTTTACACTCTGATGTTCTTCATGCTCAGATCTGAGAGGACTACTATATTCTATATTAATAGTAGTTTCCAAAAAGAGGCCTTCAGATGTAAGAGACAGTTTTGGATTGGATCTCTTGAATTTCTCTCTCCATTTGATAAACATGCTCAGCAGACATACAGAAGTAAGGATAAATCCCCCAGTCACTAAACCAAAAGCCATAGACTGGGAGAAAATACTTATCAGAGCTGAGAAATTATCACACTTAGAAGTACTTAATTTCTCAGATTCCTGTTGAATCATATAGGCTCATTTACAATTAAAATGAAGAAACTGTTGGAAGCTGTATCTTAGGCATGGTTGAAAAAAAAAAGAAAAAAGAAACGTTCTGTAATTTCTAAATGCTTAGACCCTATTTTTGATTGCCTAAACCAGAAACTTTTCCAGCCCCAGATCATTAAGTACAATAAAGTACAATGATATTGATCATTATTTTAATTAAATATAGGAAATAAGCATTTAAGCATCAAAGAAAGTTAAGGCTTTATTGCAGTGATTTTTTTAAGTTTCACCTGTAACAGCTGGGGCCAGGATTTGGAGGTGGGGGTGTGCACTGACAGTGTTCTGAGTGCAGTGACAACCTACTATACATGCCCATTGTTTTGCATCATTAATACGGTAGTGAATCTTCAGGAAAAAAAAGAAAATGCCCACTGAGAAATGTAGCCTCCAGAGTCCGGTCTTTTTTATTACTTCACTTTTTTTTCTTTTTTTTTTTTTTTTTCTTTTTCTTTTTCTTTATACAGCACCTAATTTAGGACACAGACAAAAAGAAAATGTATCTTGAATATGCATCACGGGTTCCAAAAATGAAAAGAAATTGGATTTGGATAGCACTTACTCAATAGACAGATATGATACATGGTAAGAAGGTGCACTGTCTGCCCTGTGATAGATTAAACTACTTTGTAGGAAAATTACTGTGAGCCAGTCACCACCACCACCGTGGCTAAATCTTTAATAAAATTCTCTTCCATATTCAAGAGCGAGGTATGAAGTACACAATAAGCAGAGTGGAGTAGAGTGCCATTTATCAAACCACAGCTAGGTCTGTAATCTCCTGCTTTATCCTTTTTTAGTACTTTATTTGTCTTTATTGTTGCAAGGAAGCACATTTACCCAGGGCAGTGGGCTTTTGGTGCTGATAAACCTTTTGTTTTAAATTCCACCTGTGGGGTAGAATTTTTTTTCTTCTTTTTTTTTTTTTTTTTTCTTCTTTATTTTTTTTTTCCTTAACCATCCACTCACTCCGTGGGAGTAATTAGGCTGTTTTGGTGGTCCCTTGCCTGTTATATATTTTTTCACCCTTCCTTGCCTGACCTAACCCTACGTCTCTTGACTCTCTGCTGCAAGTGCCACCTCCCCCGAAAAAAAAACCCAAAACCCAAAAACCTATGAAACCCAAAAAAAAACCCCAAAATCCACAAAAAAAAAAAAAAAAAAGGCAAAAAAAAGCACCAAAAATTAATACTAAAATCTCTAAGACATTTTAAAAGAATACTCCAGCCTGTGCAGAAGACGGTCTGGGATGTATTGCATAATGCTTTTTTGAGTACATTTAGCACGATGTTGAAGCATGTTGCAGTTGGCCCCTGGGTGGCACTACATGGCTAGGCCTGGGACCAACAAAAGCATTTTTGGATAAAGGCAGAAAACATAATTGAAGCATTTTTCTTTTTAAAAATTAAAGACTTAAGTTAAATTTGTTGATGTTTCCTGAATTCAACACAAATTCACAATAGCATTAAACTGTGTTCCCTTTATTGATAGACATTCCAAAATGTTTTGTATACCTTGACTACCTAATAATATCTGGATTATTTTTGGCAACATGCTGATATTAAGTACAGATGCAGTGGAAGGGTCCTATGGGTAGAAATATGTGACTAGAACTTCTTTGTACTGCCTGAATATGCATACTACCAGTCTGTGCTGCAGCCCTGGGGGTGATTTTTTTAGTACTATTATAACCCTTTTTATTGTTTGAATAGCAGTTTTATGACAAAACATTTATATTCAGCCTTCCTTTGTACTTGACTGAAAGAGAGCAATCACTGAGAATGATAAGGCAACAATGGTAATGATAACTGCATTTATGGAGGCTTACAGAATTTAAACGGGCATGCAAAAATAGACTTACAATAGTGCTCTACCTGTGTTTGAACTGGCTTGGGTATATTTCTAGTGCCTGGCCTATGTTTGCTTATTGATGGAGATGTTGCATTTTCTCCCATTTTTCTCCCTTATGGCATTTCTTCTGTGTGAATCCTACCTGTGTGTACATCAGGTTTTTCTTTGCACTGAAAGATGTCATCGTAAGATGGAGGAACATAATAATTTTTCAAGATCCACATCCTTGAGATTATTGCTCAACTTACATAACAAGATTTCAGAGTTTGTGGTATTATGATCTTGTATCAGAATGGTCATTATCTGTCTTACAAGTTTCTACCTCTCAAGAAAAATAGGCAATTCTTTCACTCTCCCTTGAGAAGAAGTCAGGAATAATACTGGACATTGGAAAGTAATCCAGTCCTTCTGTTGCCCAAATATTTTTAAGCCAAGTCAATTTTACTTTTGTCTTCCTTTACTATAATATTTTCTCCCTCTTGAGGTTCACTCGGACACATACACATGGGGGCACACACATTTGTGCATTTTCTTAAATTTATTGCTTACAAAAGAAGACAAGAAAACTATGAGGAGTTTCAGGAGTGTTTTGAGTGAGGGTAAGAGAATTATGCCAAAGCCTACTTACATTTTTAGTATGTATTATGAAGAAAAAAGTTGTGCACTATACATTGTTCCTTTTTTAAGGCTACTGCCACACTGCTCACAGCATACTAAGTAGACTAACCAATGTTAGAGGCTTTCTTACCAAGAAAGTCTGTCCTTATGGAGTTAGAAAGACAGATTCAGCCTACATTTTTATATATTACTTTTCAATATTTAAAAATATTTTTTCAGGAAGGTATTTTATATAAAAACATCTGTGGACTCTCTTGCTATAAGCCAAACCAATGTATATTTTGTAGAAGAGAATGACCATTTTCAAGGCCTTTTAAATTTTGAGCCGTACATTTAGATTTTGCTGTTCTTGAGAGCTGGGAATCTCAGTACAGCCCAATTTCTTTCATATTATAGTTTTCCTATTATATAATTTTACTTCTTTCTTCACTTGTATTTCAATTTTTCTGTACTTACCTATCCATTAGAAGCTTACTGTACATAACAGCTGGGTGGCAAAATTTTGTGAAAACTAAGTGACTGTAGAAATGTTCAAAGAAAAAATATTAGTTGTTAAAAACAAGAGATATGTTTCATTCTATTTGTGTGTTATTTTTGCTATTTCAAAATCTCACTAACAACATTCCATTTTTAATGCATCTATATGATCACTGCATATTAACCTCTTCCTGTGTTCCTGTCTGTGCTATGTAGGCTTTAAATGAGTTTAAATTAGTAATTTAAATTCTTTTTTGCAAATGAAATATAAGTAATGTAAACATTAACTTGCTTTGCCTAAGTTCTTACAGTATTCTGAATGCTGCATTCAAAGATATGTCATTTTCTACTAAATGTATTTCTAATTCTTCTGTGCAAATGCTACCTTTTCCCCAGGCCCAGCTACTTAGTGGGTATTATTGAACAAGTGTCTTTTATAGGATCCAAAATAGTGCAGCATTATGTGAAAGAAATTTTTAAAAATGTGCATGGACTATTTAGGAATATGCTTGGTGAATATTAAGCAAACACCTGAAGTTCCTGTGCTGCTGCCTAGAACCAGCACTTCATTACCCATTACGTGCAGTGACTTTGAATTTTTTATTAGGTACTGGTCTCTTAGCCTGTAGGGCTTGTGCATGATGTATATGAGAGCGATTTCCAGCAGAGCAAAGCTTATCACAGATCCACCTAAAAGGTAAGGATATTTTTTTAATTTTTAGTTCACATGCTGAACAGCTGCCTGCTGAACACCTGCCCACGGAGCAGGAAAGAAATTTGGTTTAAGGGTTGATTATACATGTCTTACTCATATACAGTAAGTCCAGAAATAGGCACAATGAACTTCAGATAAACCCAGAATATGCAAATAAGGAGAAAAATACCAGAATATTTACCCCCTAATTTTGTGCTGCACTACATTTTTAGTGCATTTTTTTTTTTTCAGGTTGGTGAGGACAAAGAAAAAAGGCTTAAATATAGTTCTGATTTATTTAGTTTCTCCCAAATCTGTAGCACTGATATTCTAAAAAGAAAAGTTGAACTGTGAACCTGGCAGGTAGTGTATGCAAAAGAATGATTGCTATTGGCATTCCTCATATTTGCTGAGGAAAACAGTATTAACAAGTGTTAATCAGTAGTAAGAAAAAACCAGCAAAGTGGGAGGAAATGACAAGGAATTGAGAAAGGCAACTAATAAGAATGAGAGGAGAAAAGTCACAGCAGTAAAGCGGGAGGTAGTGAAGAAATGCATCGATTACTTTTTCACTGAAAATGGCTTAAATGGGCTTTTGAGGGTGAAGGACCTTATTACATGGATCATGAGTAACAAATCTTAAGAATATTAGTTTGAGTAATTCAAATCAGATAATTTAGGAGATAAACATGTCTTAAGAAAGCATGGGCTACATACAGAATGTAGTGATACACTGATAGTTAGAGAATAGCATTAGGTAAAAGAATATAAGGGGTGAGAAACTTTGAAACCCAAGACAAACAAGGACCTTCTTGGTCTCCAAGTTTCTCATATTCGCATCATAAAGTTAGCAAACTCCATCTTAGAAGGTTTTGCTTTTTCTGATAGAAATCTTCTCTTGGACCTTCTTTTAGGAACTTAGTTTTTCAATCTGTTTTTTTTTTTTTCCCCAATTTATAAATAAGTCTTGTGCCAAAATTTTCCTCTTGATTGATGACTGTCTTTCAGCCTGATGTTTTACCTGTCAAAACAGCTTATTGCCATTTCTTTTTTAACCATTTCTCGTTCATCTTTCATTTTCACTGCTTGCTTATGTGTTTTCAGCTTTAACTGACCTTTACACATGTGGTATTGTAGGAGAATATCTTGCTGAAATCTATATGGATATTTAATCAAGCATATCAGTTATCTTATTAGAAGAAAGCTATTGGGTTTGTCTTCCTGCAATTAGTATATTTTGTATTCTAAAGCTACAAATGTCTCCTTTTCCTGTTCATATGAAAACAGAGCTGCTAGTGATAGTGTAATGACTTCATTGCTCATACAAATGCAGAGCCTTGCTACCCACACTTTCTGAACAGTGAATTTGGGTCATGCCGTTTTAAAAAAAGTTTTCTTGAAAGCAGTCTCTTTTTGTGATAATGTGGCCTTAATCCATTCCGCAATCAGACTGAGCATACATATCGTGACAAATCTTTCCTTCATTAAAATCGCTTGCCATCCTAAAAATAAATTAGCTGAATCAATATCCTCCTCCTGATGTTTTCCTGAGGAAACAGGAGCAGCTGCTTGAGCAGCAAGTGCTGCCTGAACAGTCAGATACTAAGGCAGGGAGACCACCACTGGTGTCACCAGGGAGCAAGAAGTGGACCCAGGTGTGGAACTGGGGAAGAAGGTTGCTCATGGTGCTATAGTTTTGCTGAGGCAAGACCAAGAATCAGATATGACTGTCAGAACTGGCAAAGCTTGCAATCTGGGAAGTGTATAAGAGTAGTACTAACACAGACTCCAAGAAAGCAAGATGAGAAAGAAGGCAGCTGTTGCTTCCTATGTGTCATGCTCCTCCAACTACTTGGGAGTTCTTGAACAGCTGTGTAGAGACTTGCCTTCAATTAAATCATTAGATTATTGCATTTACAAGGCTAGTAAGTGATAAAATTTACTATTTGGCTTATGCTTTATACATACCATGATACGTAATGACTAAGGTAATTAATAATGAGCGTATTCTCCACTTTTGACTGTTTTCTCCTAAAAACCTGCAATGCTTCAGAGAATGGGAAAATCAAGGCCAAAAAAGTCAGTTATATATGAGCTGAAAAAATTGAGGTGGATGCTTTCAATGGGTTTAGTATGCACAAATTATCAGATGTAGAATTTCCACAGAGGTGGTATTTATACTGATTTTCTGAGATTTTTTTCTAAATTGAAGTACAAAAAAAGTATAAATGCCATGGAACAAGTATTTTTCCAATTGAAAAATATTATTGATAGCTTTTTATGGCTTGGTATTTTTCTTCTTTTTCTATGAAAATGAATAGCTTTTAAGGAAAGATTGTATTAATACATTGAGCTTTACAATTCAAATTTATTCTCAGCCTCAGAAGATCTGATAGTAGAACTTGATTTGGTGGAATTCTCCACCAAAATTATTTTTCAACAGAAATAATTCATGCTTTGAAATTAGAAGTGGCATTAGTATGGGTCAATAGTAGAAGATCCCTAATTTAGTTTGAAAATGAATTCTTGATAGTTTTGCAATTAGATAATTGAAATTTTGAAAAGTGAACTTTTTTTTTTGACGTGTAGCTTAAGAAAAACATTTGGCAATAATTATTAGTTAATTTGTACTAAAAATTGCAAAATCAATATGAAAGCATTTTGAGTTTTTTAAAATTACTGACTATATGCATATGAATTTTTCATAGTTTATTGATTAGGTCAAGTCAGGTTTTTTTTTTCTTTATGATTATTTCAATAGAATGGTATTTTGAAATCTAAAATTATTTTTGTCTGTCTACCCTTAAAATGTTTCTTTGCGATGTTTGCTTGGTGTACACTATCAGCTGGTCTTTCAACACATCTCCTTGACCACGGTGTTTATTAGTGTTTACATCACACTTTAATTCAGCAAAGAGCTGAAGTTATTTGTTTGCATGGCAGAGGCACACACACCAAGTTGCAGATTTGTGTATTGTGAAATGACTGAAGATGGTTATGAAAATCGTGGTTGTTTGACTTGTGATGGTTACTGTCATCAGCAAATAATATAATTTTCGTCATATGACACTGATTTCCTCTTATGCAATTTTTTTTTCATTATCAAATTGAGGATGCACTTAAATATCAAGGCTCTATTGCTCTCCTTGGCAGTCATTGGAGCTGTTAGGATTGTACTTTTATAACAACTGAGTCTTTTCCTAAAATCTCTTTTTTTGTTCAGCGTAACTTTAATGTGGTGGGCATGTCTTCTTTCATCACAGCAGGGGACACTGTGTATTTGCAGGATAAACTAGTTCCATATTAGCAATGTGGGATCTGTTTGAACTTGTTTGCATATGTATGCCAGTGCCTTTTTGAGATGGTAAGTGTTGGGTAATTCTGTCAGCAGTATCTTTTTTTCTTTCTCAATAGTTAATTCATATCCTGTAAATATGACATTCCCATTATACCTAAATGCTGGTTTTATTGTCTATGAATATAGGATATGTTGATAGTAGCATAACAATAAACCCATCTAGAAATTAATGGCTGGTATTAATGAGTGAAATGCCAATGCTATAACTCAGATTTTGCTGCATTAAAGAGAATCTCCTATGGTTGTTGTGTTGCAAGCTTTTAGGATTGTTTTGAAATATACGTGTGTAAGAGTTTATTCAAGGAGTTGGAGCTGCAAAAGAACTTAGACTGAGTCTTCCTGTTGCATACTCAAAGTTTAATATGTGCAGAACTTGAGTGGAAATCTATCACAGCAGGTCAGATGCTAAGGTTCCCTCCATAACACATGGTAAGGGAACCTGTGTGCTCTGGTGAAGACACATGAGGGAACTTTTTAGTCTGAGAATTTCAGTCAAGTTTAGGTTAGTTCTCAGCCTTGACTGATATGGTATAGTTTTGGACACGTGCAAAAGCAGGATGCTAGCCAACTTAGGAGTATTAACTGATAAAAGTTTATGTGTTTATGTATGTCTTTTTATGTCTTCAATTTACATACCAGTATTTGATCAAAGTCCCGCTTCAGATGCCTCACTTGATTTATAAATCTTACTCTTTCATTCTTATTTTTTTCCAAATATGCTGGTTGACATAAATTATCACTTTCAAGTACTTATTTATCATAAGAAGAATCTTCGTTGCTTTACTTCTGAATGGTCTGCGGTGCACAATAAAGGTGATAGAGGTGATAGACTGGATGCCTATTTTGTTATTTCGGTAGAAAAATAAATTTTCAAATTTGATTTTTAATCATGCCTAAAGAAAGCCACACTGCATTGTGTTCCACTACAAACTCTTCTTGATTTCATGGCATTTTTAAGGTTGATCTTATTCTTACCTGTAAAAAAATATCTATTAAAAAATTGACTCAATTTTGTTTGGGAAGAACAGAAGTAAATATGCAGGAAGACTATTCAGAACCTACACTATTCTGTGCTAAAGACTAGCAAAGAAATAATTGACCTAGGAAGATCTTTTCCTAAGAAACCTGCCAGCAAACTTTTTCCTTCCTACAGGGTTCACATTTAAACTGTTTTTAATGTTGACTTTTGGCCAACAGCATATCTTTCTCCTTCTATGATGGAAAGAAATAGCTCAGAAATAAAAAATACTAATTTCTATGTCTTTCACATTCATGTCTGAGAAGACAGGCAATTTATAGAAGAAGTTACAAATCACATTATTAACTGTTAAAGAAACAACTTCTGGAAGAAAGCAGGAAAAAAGAATATAGGGTTTCATATTTTTTTCAGAAGCTTAGACATGGTAGTTTCTTTATTGAAATGGACATGTAAAAATACACAGACATCTATGGAATGACAATTTCCATCATGAAAACAGAAGGGAGTTTTTTGGGAATGTCAAAAGACGATATGAACATTTCCTATATGCAGTATTTGAAGAGAAGTCTGTGACTGCATCCAAAATGTTACTAGCCTAAATACAAATTCACCTCCACATTTGCATTGCAAAGCATGTGATTTAATCACATTAATAAAGTGTATTGGTGTGGAATTCTGAGGAAGTGGATATGAACTGGTCTTTCTTATAGCGTGACTATGTTGACATCAGTGAGCTTTGAAGCGGCTGTGCCTTAACTTCATGAAGTATAGTTGGGATATGCTCGTTTGAAGCACAAGGTTCATAGCATGGCAAAAAATATTCAAGAGATCAGTTTTTACTCCCGACTCACAGTGTATTCAAGCTGTCTTTATTACTTATCAGGGAGACAATAATTTGATTTGACAGGTAGATTGGGTGTTATTAAAAGTAAAGGATTTCAGTTGCCTTACTGCACATATGAGGTGTTACAAAGATCTTTGTGAAGACAGCCAAGAGGACTGTGCCACTGGTTTGGTCTGCAGGTAAAAGAGTTGGAAAATTGCCCAGTTTTGTAATTGGTTGGTGAATTAATTGTATATATAGTTGTCCACGGTGAGCGTTTACTATTGGATTGTATCTCTAACATTATTAAAGTTGATGCAGTGCACCTTTTTAAAGGAAAACAGGAATTAGCAGTTTAGACTGAGGGCTCTGTCATGTTACTGGTGTTATTGCTCTTTTTATATCTAGTATGAAAATTTCACTACCGTCTGAACCCCATTTTACTAGATACTGTATATTGTATAAACTTAAGAAACCTATATAAAATCATAAAAACAAAAGAAGAAAAGATTGAAAACTAGATAGGTATAGAAGACTAAAAGAAACAACTCACGTATGATTGCAGCATGCTTTATAAGTTTTTATGAATGAGCAAAGCATAGGAAAATCTTATTTGGGATTCACTGGAAATGTTCCTTGGAAAAAATATTACTTCCTTATTATTTCCCGTTTGTTAAAAATAAAAAAAGAATAGCAGGTAATTGTTACAACCCACCCCCGAAGGTGAGGGTAGCAGGTTATTGTTAATAGATCCCTTGAGGTGGATTAGAGTGAAACAACACTGAATGATCAGTGTTTATGAACATATATATATATATATATATATATATATATATATATAGGGTATCTTTTAAAACAGTTTGGTTGCAATGGAAAGGAGGTCTGTAGCCATTTTGGTTATTATTATCCATGGAAATATAGCAATATAAAAGCATAAAAGTATCATTTAAGAAACTGTATGAGGAAAAGAAAGATGAGGAAAGGATAGGAAGGATAGCAGAGAGGAAAGACATCACCACCTGACTATCCAGCTGCAAGACTTGATTGTTGCAATATCGATGACCATTGTTAGAAGTGACGGTCACAGTCTTGATCCAGTGGGTGTCAGGGAAGCTTAAGAAACACAGTTCCATGGGTTAATATACACTTAGGTTTGCGTGGAACACCCAGATACGCCCTGTGGACAGGGGGAGTTTTACACTGTGGATCTGCTGCAAAACTGTGCAATATCAAGTGCAGTCCTCTAGTGGAAAGCTCCATAAATGAGTCTGGGGTAGATCCCGGGTTCTCTGGTGGCTTATGACACCTTCTAGGACATGAAAGCTGCCTCTCAGCATACTTGATCCAGTTATGCCCCATCAGAAGGGATGAATACCTTCAGGGCTACTATGTGTGAATGTGAATGTCCCAATAGCTTCCCCGGGACAGGATGGGGCAGTTTTTACACCTGAGCCAGCTTTGAAAGGGAGGACATTGTCATGAGGAAAAGCGCTATCCCACCCCCTCAACCAGAGTCTGCTTCTTATGAGTTCTCTCTCTTATCTGGCTCAAAACCCAGAGCCTCCGGTGGTGATGGGTGCTCACCCCCTCTGCCTTATGCAGATGAGAGGTTTCAGCCGTCACGCACACGAAAACTCTGCTCCTCCCCCTCGTCTGGCAGGGTGCAAGCCCGGCCCCAGCAAAGCGCCCTGCCTGCTCCGCAAATGGCCGATTGTTTGAGTCATTAACCATTAACATTTCAGTCACTCACAGCAGCGATCTGTTCATGGGCACATTTAGATTTATCCAGTTTAGTGATCCTTACATGTGCTCTGTTGCGCCTGTTTCAGTAAGTTACGCCTGATGAAATTGGTACAAATATATAAGCTCTTTTTACAGGAAAGGTTGCCACTTTTATTTAACCCCCAGTGAATTTAGGCATATTTAATGGTATTTTTTTCCACCTTCTGGTGAATTATCCATTATTTATGACAAAATAAATAAGTTCTGGGCATTTACACCCATCCAATTTAAAAATACCTATTTTCAAATATTTAAGAGCAACAGTTTAGAAAATATCTGATCCATGAAAGTCCTTCCATAAACATCCACCACCAGTTGGTAAACAATTTAAGTCTCTTAGGCTGCTCCTTTGAATTTTTAGAAATAAGTATGGTAGTAAGAAGCATCCATTACTAGGATTTTTTAATGTATTTTCTCCTATAAAAATAGATATTTCTATTGTGCTGTAATGTTAACATTTAACATTGTTTTTTTTTTTTTATTATTTTTAAAGAAGAGCAAATGTTAGTAAACGTACAGGTAAACTTACCAATTAATTAAATCTACATGTAATTAAGTCAACGTGAATTGCCATATGCTCAGTAAATTTCATAACCCTGAAGATAATAATTACCATATTTGGCTCATAATGGCCTTACTTTCAAAACATGTGGGATATTCTCTTTCTCTTTGTTTTTTCTAATTTATGGTTTTTGGACAAATACTAAATGCAACTCTAAATACAAATTACAAAATATTACTGAGAGCAGAACTTTGTTCAAATTTACCAATGCAGACTTAAAAATTATAAGTTCCTGTCCTTGCAGTTAAGGGTAAACAAACAACTAATTTTCAATCTGTCACATGCAGATCTGAAGGTGAGGCAATTAAAAAAAGTTTCCTCAACTTTTGAATTGTACTGACATGAAACTTTACAAAAAAAGAAGGAAAATAAGTAAGAAATTGAAACTTCACAGTCTGAAAGATGTCGTTTCTGTCTTATTCCATCACACAGTTCTACAATGTCTAAAGAACAAATATATAAAAATGTGAATGTGCTTAAAAAGATGTAATTTAAAAAGGAGAGTAAAAGGAAATGTTTTAGAATTTAGACAGTCATAAAATATGACTCATCAGACTGTGCATCTCAAAACACTTTCATCTTTGTCTTTGACAGGCTCTTAGTCATTCTATGATTTTCCCCAGTGTCTTCACGGTTATTAAATATCGAAAAATTGTAAAGTATAGTGTATACTCTATATGTATATTGATATTATTTTGTAATCTGTATTATGAACACTGAGAATAGTTAATAGTTCTTGCTAAATTGTTATACAGTTCTCCATCAATAGTTACCCTCTCCATGAAGTAAAAATACAAATGCATGAAGTACTATTAAATATAAAAGGGGGTTCCAAACTTCATGCTATTAGTGATAGTGAAACCCTTTCAAAATAGTATGAAACCTTTCACAGATCTCCTTCTGCTAATTGTAATTGCTGTGGTTCTTATCAATGCAGTTGATGGTACCAAACGATTAGATTTTCTGAAAACTTGATTGAGGGAAAGTTATATATGAATATGCAGTATGTATTTCGGACTATGACTATTCAGCCCGAGGAAGAACTGCCTTCCTTTGAATGAGAAGGAGGCAGGAAGGAGATCGAGCTGGTGATCTAGTTGCTTAGTAGTTTAACTTCTGAAGTGAAATGAAATAAAGAATAGTTAGAAGGACTCTATTAGGGCAATTATTGGTGTTTTCATTCCAACTAAAAATATTTGGTAGAATAACTTCTTTAAAAAATCTGTTTAGAAAAACATTTTGGAATATATTCTACAAGCATTTTGAAAGAAGATGGGCTATTCATGTGAAAGACCTTCAATTCTTTATCTTTACCTTCATCCTTCCTGATTCTCTTGACCTACTCTTTCTCCAGTTTTTAGATTACAGTTCCTACCAATGCTGGTAATAAGAAAACCAAACAACTAAACAAAAAACAGCCAACCAAACAAAAAACCCACAACAAACCCTGAATGCCAACAGAAGATTTACAGAGGAATGCAATCAAGAATGATGTTGCAAATCAAGCCTAGAATCAGACCATCAAAAATTCAAAAACTTTCAGCTATTTGCAATTACGGTGGTAATTGCTATTTTAAAATGTTTTCCTTCTTCCAGAGAAACTGCATGTTATTAGCTGAAATTCTAGGGATTTTAAATCACAGAAAATCTCTTTGCAGTTGATGAAGGCTAAATATTATAAGCAATCAAAACAACATATTATCTACATATTTCAGCTGATTAAAAAAAAAAAAGCTTTTCGAACTTCTTTAAGAAGTCATTTTACTATGTAGTGCTAGCTAATTACAACATACTTTTTCAGACCAAAACATTAGCATTAGATATTTTAAAGCAAAAGCTAGTGGATTTTTAAATTTTTTTTAAGGAAATCGCATCTGAGGTCTTTGCTATGGTATTTTAGTCTGTTTAATTGTTCCTTTTTCTTTCTATTGTGGATCAGTTTTGCAATGAAGTCTTGATTGTAAACAACATATAGTACAAAAAATTAAAGTTTCCTTAAAAATACTGTAATTTAAAGATTGATGGATCAACATTACATAATGAGGCCATTGGATAAAAGTAAATGACTGAAAGTTATATAGAAAATGTAGTCTTTATTTTTAAAGAATAGATCTGCTAAAGAAAGGGAAAATTTGATCTCAATTTCAGTATTGAAACTTCTTAAATAGAATTTTTCTAGTAAGTCTGTTAAAAACCAGTAATATGCCATGATTTTTAATTATATAAAAATTCACAGTCATCCAGGTTGGGTGGTCTTTGAGCAGCCTGGTCCTGTGGAAAGTGTCACATGGTAGGGGGATTGGAACTAAGTGATCTTTGAGGTCCCTTCCAACCCAGGCCATTCTGTGATTCTGTGATTCTCTTAGGTATTTTCTTTTAGTAAGGGTTCATTAGTTGGTTTCTGAAGAACAGATGGAAAGATAAAATTGTAACATGTCTTTGTGATAAGTAACCAGGAAATTTACAGAATTCGGTTTTGAACAAATATTTAGGAAAAAAGCAAGATAATATTTTTATAACAGTTGCTCTCCATACTGACTATATCTGCATGAAGCAAATGCAAAAGATTGGCAGGGCAGTGATGACACAGCACTGATACTACCGCAGTAGGATCAATGTTCCTGGCAGAGCCCTGTGCAGAATTTTTTGAAGTTGGAGGCAAATTTTTAGTGTAGGATCCTGACTTACAGACTTCACTTACAAAACAGTCAGGATTAGCAACTATATTAAAGTACTAAAGTTAAATTGTGTAAATTGTTAGTTTTGCTTGGGCTTTTTTGTTTGTTTGGTTTTGGTTGGGTTTTTTCCCCTCCTGAACTGAAGCTGGAAAGTGTCTGTAAGTTTAGGATAAACTAAAGTCTTTAGACACCAAACTAGCTGCAACTCAGTATTGGTATAAAATTGAGACTTTGATTAATCTGTTATATACCTAGTTTTGTACTCACTGATTCATACCATTGCAGCCAAGAACTTCATAAATATTTAGCATGTTTAGTAAGCTTGTGTGATACTTCGAGGCAAAATGAAGCCAATAACCTTAAAAAGGGAGCAAAAAAGGTTCACAGGTTGAAACCACTTAGTGTTGTTTAATCTGTAGTACTAAATTATTAAATCCTTCAAGGAAGATAAATCTCATACTATTGGAAAAGTATTTGGGAAAATTACCTTTAAACATTATAGTAAAGCTGTTTGAAAATATGATTTTAATCATCGCATAAATGTTAAGGATTTTGTACAAATAAGTTACTCTTATGAATCATTGAAGAGGGTCACTTGATATTTATTTTTATAATTTGCAGGATATTGGAAAATTAGGGAGGAAAAAACTATCATGACATTTTGATTTTTAAGAGTATGTTGCTTTTCTAAATTCATAAGCAGCTTACTTTATCATAATTAACATATGTGTTAGAAAAAATATATTTGAAACACATTTACAGTATGGATGCATATTTAAAATCAGACCTTTCATACATAATTTTATGCATTACCAATAAAGGTTTTGAGCAGAGGTCTTTGGTTTTTAGTAACTATAAACCTGAATGTTATTATGAAAGGGATACCATGGAGGTTTTTCCCTCTTGCAAGATGTCTCTAAATTGGATACCTCATGATACTATATGAACGAAAAAAGAGTCATGATTCCAGATATAAAAAGCCTGAAAGTAAATCTGTAGTATTGCAACCATACTCAGGAAAAGCACCAGTCATTTTGTTCTGTGGAATTCCTGAGCCAGCTGATAGATGAATCGCTTTTGACAGTAACTCACTTTTTGACCTGTGCGGCAAGAAGAATGTCACAGCAGTAGGAGAGGTTCTGTGATAATTGGAAAGTGAAGGGGACTTGGTGGTGCAGTAGGTTAGTGCATTAGCCTTTCCCCTCCAGAGACCTTGGTTCACATTCTGCCTTAGGGTCACCAGTGAAAATTCTTGCTTTGGTTTCCTACCTCTGTTTGTACGTATGACAAAATGAAGACCCATATTTGGAAAAACATTTTCTTTCTTCACTATAAAACACTGTATTGGCAAGAATCATAGGGCCAATGTACATTGGTAGAGAACTTAAAAACCTTTTATTCCTGTGGTATGTGTCTGTCAAGACCTCTTTCCCCAAAAGAGCATTCACTCAATGTGTTACTAAAAGCAAAAAAAAAAAAAAAGGGAAAAAACCCTCAGTTGATATGCATGAAAATAATGCAAATAATGAAGGAAACTCATCTGTAATATAAAAGCTACACTGGTATTTTCCCCATTTTCATTTGGAATTAACTCCTGCTAATCTCTCTTGTACTGAAGTTATATTTATCTTAAACTGTTTTACTTGAACCTCCTTCTGACTAAGATTTTCAAGTGCCAGAGAAGTGCTGTTTCATATGCAGTGGAGTGGAGCGGTGATGACATCCAGTGATTAATTAATTCAAAAAGTACATGTTCCCTAAAGGTATCCTGGGAGCCACTTTCCAAGCCTCTTTAAAAGAAACATATTGCCTGCATTTACAGGTGGTAGTAAGCTGAATATAGATTGGTTATCAGTGATGTACTGCCTTTTATTACATCTGTAGTGCTTACTCTTATTGCCTTGTAACAAGGGTGGTGCAACTAATTGTGCTTAATGATCCAGTGCAAAGAGCCTGAAATTTGTCCTATAAACTCCTCCTCTGTTTATCTTTTCGTCTCTTTCGAAATGTACAAGTTCCAAGTTACATTAGGGATTTGAAGCAAAGTATGAACACCTTAACTTTCAAATCCCCACAAAAATGTTAAGTCTGTTTACAGCTGTGAGAGAGCTTCCTTCCCTCTTTAAACATGAATTAAATATTCAGGATAGTGACTAAAGCAGTCTGTTCAAAGATGAAAAAAGACATCAGGGAGGATCCCAAATTTTATACCCTTCTTCTAGGCAAGAGACAATCCCAATTATGGCTCCATCTCTGGAGCAGATAACAAGAACTATCAGCTAACCACAGTATCCAGTCTCTATCCCTTTTTGATGGTCATTTCCCTGTCACTTTAGGGAAACATGGAGTAGAGATTAAAACCTACTTTCTCTTTTTTTTCCCTTCAATGACAAAATAAAAAGATAGAGAAGATAAACAGAAGAAGCAAAAGATTAAAGGATAAAGACAGGACAGAGGGAACTTGAATAGAAAGCAGCAGACAGGAACAGAGCTGTCATTTGACTGATAAATCTTTCTCTTATTCAACTGTGCTAGCCAAAGAAAGCCTGAATAAGCAGCTACAAATGAAGAGACTTTAACTTCTTTTTTTTGTTTCTACTTCTCCAACACATACAAAGTAATTTAAATGTATACTTCTAATTTCTAACAGGGTGATAGAAGCCTTCATTTGAGACTTTTTCTTTCTTTACATGAAGAAACTTCCTAGAATTGTAGAAACTTTTAATCAGGTTCTATAGGACATAGATCTTAGATCTCCTTTAAGTGGCCTAGATTTCTTTGACTAGCTAGGTGACTTCACTGGTTAGATTTTGTTGTTGCTGAGGTTTTGGTGTGGTGTTTTTTTTTTTTTTTTTTTTTTTTTTTTTTTTTTTTTTTGTTTAGTTTTTTTTTTTTTCCCATAAAACAGATGGAGTTGATCTGAAGCCTAGAATAAGAAGCAGCAGCAAGACAGGATTGAACTGTGACTTTTCCATACATTGTAATGTTCACATAATGGAGTAAACTAAGATAGGTCTTTTCTGGGTACACCTGCATTTTGATCAGCAAATGGAGAACTGCCAGTTGCAACAGGAGGTTGGTAAATAAAAGCCCCTGAAATAGTCTTTTGATGCTTAAGCAAGTTGGTCCAACACATTATTTTTCATTTTTTGTTGTATATCTGATGTCTTAAACAAAAAGCCTTATGAATAACTCTTTTCATAAATCAAAATATTGCATTATATAAAACATATTTTCATCATTTGCTCTCTTATGCTGTGCCCCATTACAAGTGAGGTTCTAAAAGGTTCTAAAAAAAGTGAAAGATATCTACTTTGAAGAAGTTGGTGTTAAAGTTGTAGAAAGAGGAATAATACTCTGTGCTTATTTTGGAAGCCTACATGAACCTACCAATGAATTTTGTAGGACTGCTAGTTTTGCTTAGCCCTCTTTTCTCAGATTCCAGCTAGTATTTTTACTCATTTAAGTCTTTAATGTTCAACGTTATTTCTCACTAATAACTGGCTATGCATCTTGAGACAATTGAAATTTTGTTACTATGCTTTCTTAGATTTGTAGGATTTAAACATGCATTGTAAGTCTATTTTTTAAAGGTTCTTTTAGCTTTTTTTTTTTAATTGTGAAAAATAGAAGGTAAAGGTAATGTAGCAATTGCAATGAAGTGTTCAGACTTCTAGCTGCTAACAGAAGAATGTCTGCTTCTGGATTTGGAGTTGAGAAAATAATCTGACAATTTTTTTTTACACCACTTTAGTATTGGTGTGGGGCTTTTTTTAAGTTTCAGTGTTGTTAGGTATGATGCACAGAAGCAGGGTGAGAAAGTGATTTCATGCTCTATTTCTCCAGATGAAGTTTTGTGCTTTGCTGATGAATACTGACATGTAAACCCAAATTGCAACTTCCCAGGTCTAACAATGGTATATTAAAAATTGTTTACAGAAGTCACAGGTGGACTTTTTAGAACCTCTGAAATCAGTTGCTATCTTATCATGGCACAGGTTAGCTTAAAGAAAATTAGCCTATCTTGGTTTTAGACTTCTAAGATGATGAGAGTTTTCTATGCCTTCCATATAGGTTGCTAGCTACCTTAAATTTTAATTATATTGAACTAAAACAAAAATTAAAGAAAAATGGTGACCGTGTTTTTTGTTTCATTTTAGAATGGAATTTTCTTGATTGTCTAAAATTGAATAAGCTTGATGGAATAAAAAAGGACAAAGTTATCTTATCCATGGATATAAGGAAGCATCAATACCTTTACTTTTGAAATTTCAAGAGTAACTCTGTCTTCACTATTACTTTAACCAGAATTTTACCACATAACTATTTTTCGGTTTGGTTTTGTACAGCAAGCTTCAATGATCGGCAGGTTATGGAATAAGGGAATTGTATATATAACTTTGCTACCAGTTTATTATCTCAGGCTTCTGTATTACAGAGGTGGATGTTCATCTTGGGGTGACTTTTTTTCATGTCTTGCTCCCACCTATCTATTTCATCTGTCTATCCAGCCTCTGCCCCTGACATGGGAAAATCTCTTACAGAATAGCTGCTCAGCTCTTTCTCTTTTTAAAAAACCCACCACAAACAACAAAAAAATGTGGACTTATCTTCATATTCACAAATTTAAAAAATGATGTTATGAGGACAGAGCCGATAGGAATGAAAACTTCTCCAGCCAGCCATCAGTCAATGGTAACACAGCCTCAGCCATTAATCATTAGTTTACCATAACTGGACTCTTTACTGAGTTGATACTTTTTCTATGTGTCATTGCAAACAACATAGTTTAACTTGAAGTAAAACAAAGAAATAAATGCTGCTTATTTTTACAGGGAAAAGACATCTTAAAAAATATTTAATCCATCTCCACTTAAAATCATTTATGGCTGTGATTCTTGTTCCTACTGCATAATCTCAAGAAAGATTGTCACCTAATAATAAAATATAGCATTGTGTTAAGCTGGTTGCATGTTATCTGGCCAGATATATAATTTTGAGTTATTTCTAGTGTTTTATATTTATCTTTGTTTTCTAAGGTAGCTCTGTGAAGATGGAATATGATTCTATTAAAAAAGTGAATACTGTGGGTTGTATATTTAACCCACAACTTTGGAGTATGATAAAAAATGGTAGAGAGTGAGAAAAATGAACAATTTTATCAATTTGATAATAGAAGCACAAAACATTTAATAATGTATCAGATAATGTTATCAAAAGGTTTATGTAGCTGTCTACGGTCCTAATGAGAATTTCTGAAAAAACAGCCCTGATCACAGGTTTATGATAAAGTATCTGAGGCTTCAGATGTTATGTCCAACAAGCACTAATATCATAATAGTGTATAAGTAGGTTTACTAAATAGACATAAATGTAATTATGACACTCTGGTATAAACTTGTTTCAGAGGCAAAGTTGTTTCAATCAACCATAATGGAAGTAGATGAAGTAGAATTATAGCATTATCTGTTCATTACATAAAGCAGGATACTGCAAACAAGAATATTAAAATTTAGAATGGAAATAATAGTTTTATAGCCCCCTCTTCAGGCTCTGTTCTTAGTTGCTTGGAATTTAGAAATTAGTAGCTGTGGTGGGTAATCCAGGGCTTTGAGTTCACTTTTTCATCCTACACCCTTGATAGATTTTGCAGCAAAATATTCCCAGTCATAACTCTACACAACATTAGGGTTATAGCCAGATTATGTGACTACAGTCAGGTGCTGTATACCTGACAGATTTCAAGAAGTATAGAAAAAGTGTTAAAGAAGTGTCTCAGTTTTGTGAAGTCCATATCAGGAAAAAAATTGTCTCCCTCTGCAAGTGTTTCTTGCTCCATTTTGCTCGAAACAAAAGTTGAAGCTTGTCTTTCATGTATTTAGAACTTTTTAAAGGAATGATCTCTTCAAAATGACAATGACTCCTGAAAGGATAAAAGCTTAAGAATATACATAACATACTGAAATATGCACACATCTTGTACCTCATCTTGCCTAGTTCTCCATGAAATGTCAAAAGAACCTCCTACTGTGATATGTCTGTGAGCTCTGCAAGACTGATTAAATTTCTATATAATGTCAATCGTTGCATCCTGTGAACCATAAATTATAAAATTTCGTTCTATTTTTTTCACTCCCTAAAAAGGCTTAAAATTTTTTTCTAATCTGATACAAAGAATAAACTGTGACTCATTTTATTTGTGGCAATTTTATGTACAAGGAGAAACAGTGTGTAAATGTGGGGTATATTCTTCATATATATGTGTATGAAAGAAATAGATTAAGAAAGCATTTGCTACAATAAAATATATACTGTTATGATTTATTTCTCAATTTTGTAACATCCCAAAATATGGGAACAAAATTAGGTGTCCAAAGCCTGATAGGTAAAGGTCCCTTGAGAGCAGAACAGAGAATATTCAGACTGTAAGATGATGCAGTTTCCTCCCTTACATTTTTAACTAGTGGAATAGCAAAGTATAATCAGGAGATTGATGTTAGAGAAGATTTGCTTTGTGACAGAAACTAGTGTTAAAAGGGCTCGTGGTCATTTCTCACACCATTTCAGGATGTGTGGTTTCTGTTCAGAGTCTCAACTTACACATTTAAATCATATTCAATGGTTTTGACCTTTTGGCACCCCACACCAAGAGGCTCATGTGAGGAATCTGTTCCTTCTGAATTGCTGACTCTAGTTTAAATCCATTGTTCAGAGAATTTCAGGATTACGAATTTCAGACTAAGACGAATGTAATAAAAATGCCTTTATTCTCGTTCTCGTCTCTGTCTCACACTCTGTCACTCTCCCTCACACGGTTTTGTACTGCAGCTCATCACCGTTGCATCTGAGTGCCTTCCAAATAAAATAAATAACAGTAGCAGAGCCTCTAGTGAACATCATGGGGAACATCAACATTGAGAGGCAGGGCTTATAAATCTGCATTCAACACTGTATGAACGTGCTTAGATTGCTTCCAAGCTGAAGCTGGCTTACATCCAGCTTCTTGAGTAAAATGTACTTGAGTGACTCGAGGTCTGTACAGATTTGAGTTAGGGCTGGTGCTTCTCCTAGGGCAGGGGTGGGGCAGGGGAAAGGTGATAGAGGGAGTAGTGTGTGTAACAACTCCGTGATTGTGATAACAGTGCACAAATTTTTTTTATTAAGAATGTAAGTCTCACAGTTATGTGATTTCTTGTGTTGTTCCTTAATGAAAATAAGCATAATTTTAGTAACATTTCTTATTGAAAAAAATAGCAGTGGAATTAATTTCATTTTTTTCATGTAAAACTACATGCTTCTATTTTTTTCCACTTTATTTTTGTAGTTTCTTATATCTTTAGTATTGCAGATATCCTGAGCAATGCACCATTAAATCAAGAGCAAAAGTGAGTTGATCATAATGGAATGATTTTCAAAAATGCAATATTCATTTTGAGAATGGATCATAAACAGGAACCTCTACTAGAATTTTGCAGGATAAAACATATGAATAAAATTTGTCTGTGAAAAGTTGTATGAATAAAAGTGGCAATTGCCAGAATTTTGAAATTTTAAGTGGCATTACAGCAAAATGTAAAGAAAGCAGTTATGAAATTCTTAAAATATGAGTCACATCAAACCAAGTGTTAGTAAAAAAAGTAATAAAACCCCTCCCCCAATGAAAACATGGTTAGATTGTAGGCATCATAGGGTAGATCTTGTGGCTGATTTTCTGTATAATCTAGTGGATACTATTTTTCATGAAGGGATTTCATTCCAATCCATTCAGAGATTATCTATATATCTTACAGTGGGCTACTTTGTCAAGAGCTGGCAAAGAAACAGTTTGCTGATTTGAGCATCATCAAAAAGATATAGTGAAGTGTTCAGTAGTAACCGTCTTTCTCTGATTGTTGATAAAACCTCTGGAGTTAGATAACTTCTGAAAGGTTAGTTGGTACAACTAGATTTTTGAGTTAAATCTGCAATGGTGGTTCAGAGGCATTGGTGCAGTACTGAGCTTTGATTTTGGGCTTTCTGCTAGTTTTCTGAGGAAAACTATGTAGTCCTGGGGGGAACAAACAAGTATATAGGACCATCAGTGATTAAGCAGTTTATCTAAAGTTGCCTTACTTCAGTACATTGCCACTTGCTATATATTCTTTGCATTTCTTGCCTAATTAATATAATATTTTTAAAATTAAAAATGTTATTAACCCTTGCAAAATGACTAGTCATTTAGCAGCTATTTTCAAATCTGCTGAAAAGAAAATGCCTCTGGTATTGCATATGGAAAATGTTGATTTTGTAATACATGAGCCTGCTTCCCTCAAGAGTGATTGTGATATAAAGGGTTTTTTTGGAGAGTCAGCATTATACATATACAACAATTGAACAGGTGGGAGAAAGGTGTGGAGTTCCCAGCCTTAGAGAAAAAATAGAGGCATTTAAACCTCAGAGCTCTAAGACTGCATAGATTTTTGCCAAGTTGAGTTTCATGCTTTCAATTCTTGAAGGATGCATTATTTACCAAAACAAGGGAATATTCACTCCTGTTGTACATAAACTTGATGACAATTTAATAAGGTAAATGAGCATGGCATACAGATAACAGTTTTCCAGTTTTCTGTTGTTGAGACAAATATAAAGACAGCATCTCTTTGTCTAAATTGTTAAAGGAATTTATAACTAGTATTCTCTGCAGTACCCAGAGATGAAAGTATCATTAATAAAGTTGTTCAGAAAGTAGAGAGCAATAGATCTGCTTTTGTATGCAACACAGAAAGTAAAAGAGACATTTCAATGCAATCTTAAAAACATTTAAAAGAAATTATATTGGAATATGGCAAAAAATACCAAAATATCTGTCTGAATACATGTATATTAGTCCCAAAGTACTGAAAAGTTGAGTAACAGTAATTTTCTGAACAAAAGAAACTATTCCTACATGTTCTGTATGAGCCTTTGTTTAGACTATTTGGTGAAAGTATTTTAGGAGAAATCAAGGAAAAGGGTATTTCTCCTGTACAGGTATTTTTGATCATTAAAAATGATTTTGATATCACAGGTTGGTATGACATCTGATAAGGACTATGTAAGTTATTAAATTTGTTTGCAAATGTTTAGTTATATTATTATATTTTGAAGGTGATTTTTTTTCCTAGGTATTAATTAAAATCCTATTTAATTTAATTTTATTTTTACTTTGCCTGGAAAATTAGAGCGAAGTGGCTTTTAAGGTAAGGACAGCAATAGGGAGGACATATAGGTTTGATCCTCATGAGCTGCTTCATTTGATGTTACTCAAGAGGCAGTGTGGGTCTAGATTGACAGCTTGCAATGATTCCCTGGCTGGATTTTGCAGGGGAGCAAGAAGATGGGTAGGTAGTAAAGGGTAGATTAATAGCACTTTATCAGAGTTCCTGGCAGAACTTAGCCTCTAGAATGTCAGCCAAACGGGAGAACAGAGATCATATGTAAGTAAACTTACTAAAACTTGAAGTTTTTATTATTTTTCAAGTATTAGGATCCCTTCTAGAAGCCTAAAGAATTGATCAGAATTTATGGTTTTGTTTGTTTGTTTCTGCAGAGAGTTTCTATTTTAAAACCTTCACATAAGACCTTAAGTTTTAGGATTTGGAATAAAGCAATGTCAACTAGTAGATGCTTCACACAATTACAGACTGCCTTTGGAACCCATTGATTTCTATAAGGTATAAGTATGTCATTATTTTATTTTTTAAAATGTTCCTTAAAAGAATCATCTTGTTTAAAATTTAGGTTCACTAGAAAACATTAAAGCAACAGAAACCTTAATCCCTTTTTCTTCCGTGGGGTCACAGATACAGAATTTAATTAAATTTGAGAAACATAAGTGAATAAATAGGGACATAAAAGCCCCAGAGGTGCAGAAAATTACTCAGAAATGTGGAGGCCTCTAAGGTATTCCCTAGTTAAAGAAAATGTGGGAGGAATCGATAAATGAAGATGCTACCTATTTGAATCCTGGGAATAGTGCTTGTCCCAGCAGAAAGATAGCTCTTGTCACCTCAAATGAGAAGTAAGGAGCATGAATTTAGGAAGTAATTAATATTTCTAATTAAAAAAAAAAAAAAGATAGAAACAGGTGGGAAGGTCAAATATACAAGAGAAGGGCAGGGATTTTATTCAGGAAAATATGGAAAATATCCAGTGTTCTGGATTCAGTAGATTAAAGCTTGTAGTTTTGCCCGTTGGAGAGACAGTAAAGAAAGCAACAGCTAAAGCTTTTCAGCTTTTTATTGTCAATGTCTTTCATATATTATTCCTTTTTCCAGTAATGGACTTCCTGCAAAGTCCCTCCAATACTGACATAAGTTGTGATAGAATTTTAACATTCTAGATATTGTCCCACCAGAAAATGGGCTTCAGTAACCACTATATATATAACACAGGCCCTTAGACGGCTGCCAGGCAAAGATAAAGGTCAATAGTGTTCAGAAATAATTAAAAAGGTGAAAGTTTTAGTTGTGTGGGTTTGTTTTTTACTCAAAAAACTTTAAATTTATCTTCAGTTTCTACAGTTATGTTTCTTGGTGGCTCATCATGTGTCTTCTCTAAAAACTGGAGAATTCATGCCAGAGCTTTGACCTAAAGACCCTAATAACAATTGAGATTTCGGCTCCCAATCTTGTTACCAGGTGACAATGTTATATTTCATGAAGTTAAAATAGAAGAATGAATAGAATTTAGAAAGGCAAAGGTGTGGAAATAAGCAAAATGCTTTCCACCTTACTAAAACTTTGTAACGTTTTGTTTTGCCTATGTAGAATAAATAAACATAGAACTGAAGTTCTATGAAACATTATTATTGAGAACCTGCTAGTATTACTAGTCTGTTTTGAGAAACAGTGATGCTAGTCTCATGTCATAGGAATATACAAGAATTCATTTCTTTGAAAGCTTACTATATAAATAGGCAAGACCAACAAGGAGCAGAGAAGAAATTAAGCAGGATCAGACGATTTGCAGGATGGGAGCAGTAAATTTATCATCTCCACACAGAATATCTGTTACTACTCCCTAAATAGGTCACAGAAGCATTCATATTGGGAGTGAGAGGTGATAATAGGTGAGGCAATTACAAGGTGCAACTGTTTACCTCGGCTATCTAACTGCTAACTACCTATAATTAAGCAGCAGCTCTAGTGCTCTATGACAGGTAGGTTAATGTAAAGACTTTCAGCTAGTTGTTAGCAGCTTTTACTCTGCAGAAATCGAGCAAATTGAGCTGCTGCTGACTCAGAAACTTTCATGGAGGCTGGTGAGACAAAAGGAGGTCATGATTTTCTAGAAAGTTTGAGAAATACTACATTAAGCTGCACCTTTTTTCAAATATTCTAGTCGTCTTCTGATTTCACTTCACAAAGCTTGACATTTGTGCTTTGCTTTTACAGATCATAGGGCCTGTTCATACATTAACTCTGCCCATAATTAGGTGAGTGAAGATAGCAAGCACAGCAAGAATTTCAGCTTTCCTCTCTGTGGCTGAAATTCAATTAGCAGTAGTGTTTTCCTGCATGGTAGCTCAGGTATCACTGTTAGGTGGTTCAACAGCTCTGTTTTTAATTTGTTCCTTAAAATCTGGCTTTGTCCTTCCTGTTACTTGTGAAAGTCTATGACAGTCATGTGAATATTGGAAATCACTCTTATGCTTCTCTTCTTTGTAAAGAATTTATGCTCCTCTGACTATCTGTCATGGTTTAAAGGCAGCCAGCAACTGGATACCATGCAGCAGCTCACTCAACCCCCTGTTCTGAAGTGATGAGTAGGAGAATCAGGGAAAAAAAATCAAAACTTTTGGGTTGAGATGAGGACAGTTTAATAATAAAGCAAAGTAAAATATAATTATAACAACAATTGTAATAAAAAGGAGAGAGAACTAAAATTCAATAAACCCAATACAATTGCTCACTACCCACTGAGTGTTGCCTATCCCATCCCCAAACAGTGATCAGCTCCTCATGGGCAGTTTTTCCCAGTTTACATATTGAGCAGGATGTTCTGTGGTATGGAGTATCCCTTTGTCAGCTTAGGACAGCTGTGCTGTCCATGTTCTCTCCTATCTTCTTGTGCACTGCTTTGCTGACAGAGACTGAGAAACTGCAATAAGTAAAATATTGTTGTGTTGTCAGCATTATTTTCATACTAAATCCAAAACACATCCCTGTATTAACTGCTAAGAGGAAAATGAACTGTATCCCAGCTGAAACCAAAACAGAATCCACCCTTTTGCCTTCAGTTTCTGTGAGCCAGCTATTCAAGGAAAACCTTGACATATAGTTAGAAAAGTATTGTTAGGAGAACAGTGTTTAGTGTTGTATCAGAACATGTTTCCCCTTTGGTCCCCTACTCGGTTCCCTGTATTGTAAGTTTTTCTAGAATATTTTGGCTTGATTCATTGTCTCTGATTTTGTAGGATCTCCTGATGTGGACTGCAGGTGAATGCTCTCTCTTCAGATGTGTTGATGTTTTGCTCCTCAAGGGAGCAAAAAGATTGCAGTTCAGTTGAGCCTCTGCAGCAGTTGGCTCTCTCGTTCTCTGTAGGGAACTCTGGAGTGGAAAAGGCAGTCAGTCATGCATGCTGTAATTTACATCCGATTGATGAAAGATTTAGATTCACAGGAACAACTTGCACCGAGACTCCTGTGGGCCTAAACCTGAAATATTTTGCTATTGCTATCCAGCATTAATTTTGATCAATCTTTTAGACATGATTTTAAGTCTTGATAAATCTCATATCCTTCCATGTCAAGTTCATTCTCAGAATTAACACTTGAAGTTATACATTTAGATAGTGCTTGATGGTCCTTGTTCCTATGTTAAAAGACTGAGTAAGCTAAGCTGTAGCTGAAAACACTGCCTTTCTAATAATCAGATTAAGACATTTTTATGGGAAAAAGCACACCACGCTATTTGTTATGCTTTCAAAGTCAATTTCAACTTTATTTTTTGTAATTAACAAATATTTGCACATTAATTCACTAAGGTCTTCAGAAAAAGCACTCTCCAAGCAAAAACCCAGCATCAAATAAAAGCTTTTGAAAAATCTCAAAAAGAACAGGAAATTAGTACTTATTAATGAAATGGAATCTGGCCAATGAGGTATTATCTGTAAGTTCTCAAACAGACATACTAAATTAAATACTCTCAAAACTTACTATCATGTAAACTAGAGTTTATATTACTATCATACCACAAAAATAGCTCCGGTTGTCCCAGGAATCACTGCAGCCACCACTAGGCAGGTTTTGTTCTGACTTGGCATGTGCCACACTAGAAAATTCTTCACAACTAGAAAATTCTTGAAGTTGAATGACTGAGAATAGTTGAGTTTATTTGTTTGTGTTTTTTTTTCCTGAACTTTACTATTTTTGAAGAATCAGTTCACATGAGGGGAAAGAGTCAATGAATCCATGTAATGTAGGAATAATCAAATAGTGTTGTTTGCAAAGGAGTAAACTATTTTTTTATTTAAATGTGTTTTCAAAATGAAGTACCAGAAAATTCTCATTCCTTATGTATATTTCCAGACTAGCAAAACATGTAAATATATAAATTTGCTGTAAAACTTATTAATGGGCATTTGTTTACATATTTTTATCTCAATTATCTATGCCCATAGGACCCATTCAATCAATTTTTCACTAAGTAGTTTTCAAAACATAATTACTCTTATGGGTAGGTCTATGAACAGCAGTGTCATTTACACTATAGTTCACTAATTGCACTTCTAAGCCATTATAATGAATTATACTTGTACACTCTTCAAGAAGATCAGTTAATGCTAATCATTTCTATCACATATATCACTTAGAAGACATCCATCTATAACAGCCTTTTCATTCACAGCCTCTTTCCATTTTAATTTTCTTACATCGTAAGAAATGGCCATAAATGAATGTTGTGTGCTCACATAATAAGTTAGCCTTGTAAACTTAGTAATAAAATTTGAGATTTAAAATTTAAAAGTGTGGTTTTCTATTTTTTAATAAATATAAGATTGAAATTTTCAGGTTTGTGATTATTAAATTACAATATGGGACACCAGTTCAGGAATTACTGGCTATGGGAATAACAGAAATAAATAGTACTAGTACAAAACTTGATGTATTTATGAATGGACTGTATAGAACAGGTTCCTTTTTATGTTTGATGACCAGATTGATCAACCCAGATGCTTTTCTACCCCTATTTTTTGTGCTTTAATAAGACAGAACAGTATGTACTACAAAGAAACAAGCTGAGCACTTTTATCTAACTAACCTACAGACTGAATTCCTACATAGAGGCAGTAAAAAGATTCCTTTGCAGGAGGAGAGATGCTGAAATAATGATCTTGTACTTGCATGAAATCCTTCTGACTAGTTTGACAGGGCAAGTGTAATTTCTTAAGATGTGGGAAACTTTGCTGAGGATTTAGGTACAAGAAGCTCAGTTGTCCCGAGTGTGAAAAAAGAGCTGCCACCTCTTCTCTCCTTGTTATCATCACAGAATATTAAGACAGTGTTTCATTGGTGTCTTACTGGAATTTCTAAGAAGTAGTGGTAACACATATAGTGAGGATTTTAAAAATGCAACATACATGAAAAATGAATTAATGTTGGCATGTGTATCTAGTATAAACAATAAACAGTAGTAGTTATCATAATTTTTATGCTTGGAATCCTCATAAAATTACTGTGATACCTAAGCTACTAGTATCTTTACTCACATTTGAGTTTCTAAGGGATAGTAGTGAAAAGAAACTATGCATGAAAATACCATAAGTATAAAATGAATGGTCTCTTTTTCAGGTTTTAAAGGTGAAGAAAAACACTGAAAAATATAAAATTGTTTTTTCAACACCAAAGTTTCAACTTACTATCAAATAAAAGTTAAGGATAAACTAAAAAGGCTCATGGTTTAAAAACATGCTTTGAAAGGGTATGGGAGATTCTTTGTGGAAAAGTTACAATATAAGAAAATGGAATACAAAGAAGTTTTATAGTGTCTGAGTAGCATACCTTTCTTGAGATAAGTCACACACATTGGGAACTGAAGCATCTTTCTTTACAGATAGAGAGCAAAGGGCCAATAGTATTTTAAAATTATTTTATTTTGCATGTGCTTAGTAACTCTAGTGGATGGTGCCCCCTAGACATTCCAAAGACAATTTTTTTCATGGTGCAGTTCCATTAACCAGCTTACTGCATCAATTTTATCTATAGTTGTTGACATACATTCAGTAAATTTTTGCATCTTTATGTAGAATTTATGGAGTTGTCAACTGAGTAAAGCTAGGGAATCATCATACTGACTTACTTCCAGACTACATTCTCTCCAACTCATATGTAAGAGTATAAGAGAATAATTATTGGGAAAGTCAGATAGCTGTTGAATTTCCTGGCCATAAATAGAAGATAAAGTGATAAAGAGAAGATAATTGAGAAAGCTACTTTGCATAATAAGGGAGGAGGAGACTATGTAAATGGACCAAAAAAATGTTCTACAGCAACTAATTGCTGAAGGAAACCTTCTTGGAAGAGGTATTGCAAATACCCCAAAACCAGGAAGAGTAATTTTCTTGTAGCTGGAGTCTGCTTGTCAATGAAAATAGAGCACCCTAGAAAAAAATCCCAAAGAAGAGCTTTTCCATGAACTATCTCCCAGCTGCCAAACTATGAAATGTGGATCTTACATTATAAATCAATTTTACAGTAGCAAGGAAAAAAATCCACTATTATTTTTTATGGCAGGAGAAATCTATATAACATTGAATTCTTAGAATTTATACTAAGGTTTTATCCTTGTCCTTATAACTTTTCTTTTTTTTTTTTTTTTTTTTTCCTTATGGTTATTATACATACAGATTTTACAGATTTTTTTTCCTCAATCTTAGAACAAGTATTCCGATAGAGGAATCTCAGCCAGATTATTCTAGCGGTTTTTGTTTAAACTATATGGAACTATATTCCCCTAGAATGGGTGACAGAACATTCTATCATATGCACAATGTGTTTCTTAGTTTCTCTACCCCAGAGTTTCTAGCTACCAGATATGGAGTATTATCAGAATGGGTAAAATAAGTATAGAGAACATGCTTGGGGTTTTTTGTCATCTCAACCCAGCATGAATGCAAAACAAAAACATGTTTTAGGTATTCTAAAGATAAATTGTTGACTAAGTAGCTGAAAATAAGCAGTGGGCAAAAAGGTATTAGAAAGTGCTTTAGTTATAGATGTAAAATTTCCACAGAATCTGTTTTTTCTTCTGCTCTAGAGTCCTGCACTTTTTCATGCAGATCCATGACTTTGAAAGGTCCACTGCTATGCCTATCCCTCATCCTGTTCTCTTATACACTGATAGTCTGTACCAAGCCTGTGAAGGACCTACTGTCAGAGCACCCAGAACTCATGATGATAGTTTAAGACTATACTTTCAGGCACACTGTGTAAAGGTATACAGTTTTATTCTGAGGAGCAGCCTTACAAACAGCCTTACGAAATAGCTATGGTCATTAAACCAGAGTTTCAGTACTGTAACTTATTTTTTCAGTAGCTCATAGGTCTAGTTAACATGGAATAATCATAAGAATGGTTGAAATATGTTGTATCAAAAGTGTACTTAAACTAGCAGCTTGTCTGTTACGCTGATGGGTAGTGGATACTTAAGGAAGACAACAAGAACATACAGGATTGCTCTCACTCTAGTATTTTCAGCAACCAGTGCTTTAGGGCTTGCATGAGTGAGAGGTTGCAGTTGGACTGCTGTGTTTAATAACTGCTGATGTACCTATTCTCTGTCAATTAGTCTAGTCCTTCTCAGAAGGCATTTAAGTTTCTGGCTTCCAGAAATTCAGAAAGAAAACCTGCAGCCCCACAGCGTATGATGTGTTGTAAACAGCAGTACTTTTTTAAAATTTATTTATTTATAATTTCATCTATTGTTTTATGATGTCACTGAGTGTTAGTAATTTTAATGTTATGATACATAATGATTGATCCCAACCTCCTCTTTTTCCCTTTGTTTATGACTTTGGATTTCTATTATACGAACACCAAGTCATGCCCTCTATGTTGGGTCCTAATCTGCTAAGCTTTTTGACTTTTAAAGCACTATCATGCTTTTGAGTATTCTTGCCTTTTTATACTTTTCTATTGGTATTCTTTTATTTTTTTTCTTAAAAAAGGCATATCAGAGTTATATGCTGTATTGATGAAATAGATGCATTTCTTGCATAGTTCTCAATGATGTTTTCTGTTTTACTGTAAATTTCTTCCTTTTTTTTTTTTTTTTCTACCTTCTTTATGATCACTGTTGATCTGTTCATGTCACTACCTGGCTAGCTTGGTGGATAAAGGGAGGACAACTGATGTTTATCTTTAGTAAGGCTTTTGACTTGGTCTCCACATAGACAAATTGTCAAAGTGCAGGCTAGATTAGTTCACGGGTGCAGAGGATTGTGATCAGTGGCATGAAGTCCAGCTGGAAGCAAGTCACTAGTGGTGTACCTAGTGGTGTCTGTCTGGGGTTGGCAGAGGGGCCAATACTGTTAAACACTTTTAATAGTGACCTGGATGATGGGGCAGAGTGTACCTTCAGCAGCTGTTCAGAAGATACAAAACTGAGAGGTGTGCTGGACCTAGGCAGGCTGAAGAAATGGGCCTGAGATGAATTTCATGAAGCTTGACAAAGGGAAATGCCAAATCCTGCCCCTGGGAAACAATAACCCAAGGCACCAGTACACACTGGCGACTTGCCAGCTGAAAAGCTGCTCTTCAGAGATCGACATTAGTGTCTTGCTGGACAGCAAACTCATCATTATCCCAGCAAAGAAGGCAAATAACAAAATCACAACATTGACAAAGACCTCCAAGATCACTGAGTTCAAGCTTTGACCCATCATCACCTTGTCAACTAAACCACAGCACTAAGAACATCCCGGGCTGCCTTAGGCAGACCATTACCAGAAGGCTGGGAGAGGTAATCCTTGCTTTCTACTCATCACTGGTGAGACACATCTGGACTGCTGGGTCCAGTTCTGGATGATTAAGGAATTGGAACACTTTTAATGCCACTTAGAAAGGCTAAAAGTCTGTATTTGTTTGACCTCAAGAAGAAAAAATAAACAGTTCTGTGATTCTGTGAATTATCTGCAATATCTTCAAAATTTTTCTCAAGTGGGAGCCAAAAAGTAACTTTGACTATATATATGTTATATATGCCATCTCCCTTTTCCTTGTACAACAGCAGATTTAAATGGTCATTTAAAGACCACTGTTATTATACCAGCAATTTTATGTGTGAATTCTTTTAAAAACATGCATGGTTACTTCTGACTCATAGTGATTATTTGCAACCCAAATAATCCATTTGTTCAAAATACCTCTTACATTCTCTCAATTTTAGATAATATTTTAGACTTTTCCCTGATAAAGAATGGCTCTGAAAACAAAATTTTATTCTTGATTCTCTAGTGAACATGAGATATTGTATTCATGGGGTGAATGCTGATCCTGCTGAAGTCTATCTGAGTTTTAATTTTAGGAATACAGAGTCCAGCGTTCATGTGTATCCACTGACAAATACTGTGTATTTGTGCTTGGAATCCCTGATTGTTTACATTCAAGCCAGTTATGTCTGACTAGGGGTACAGCAAAATGGGAGGCAAATTTGTTTTGGTTTCAAATATATTGTTCAAGTTATGTGAGTAAAGCCAAATAATTACAAAAAAAGCTGTTAGGTATTTCAGTGTCAATGATTCCTGTTACAAGTGTGCCCTTTACATAAACTGACAGTGTGGGGAGTGAAAGCTACTCTAGAAAGCAATGAAGACTGGCATGTTCTGAATATACTCTTCCAGAACATTAACACCTTTGAAAAAACAAACCCAGTATATTCAGTGATTGAATTATTTAAAAAAGAAAGAAAAATAAAAGCAGAATCTAAATTAAGCCTACATTTTGCATTGTGCCCTTTATACTAGTATTACCAACTAGCAAGCTGTATAAAATAAGGAAATAAATTAGTAATATACTGGCAAATAGCCTAAAAAAGAAAATGAGTAATTATACAAGGTACTTCAAAATACAAAATAGGGTTATTTTAAAGTAATATTTGACACTGAATGTTTGTAAGACCATGCAAAATAGAAGGAGCTTAGTCAAGAAGAATTCTAGTAAATCAGTTTATTATAAAAGACAAAGGAAAGAATTTGCTTGGAAATGAGGAAGAAACATTCGTATTTGCAAGAATCCTACTGCAAGAAAAGAAAGCAAGGGAATTAGATCTGTATGATGTGTGCATCATTCAGCATGGAGACTGAAAGAGAGGATCATTAATTTAAGGAGAAATGTTACGGTTTGTATTTGGTTTTGTCTTGTCTTTCTCAATCCAGCTCTTTACCATCTCCTTCCCAAACTGCATACCATTAACAGTTCCATATTCTAATCTCTCCCTCGCTGCTTAAAATTATCACTCCTTTATTTCAAATACAGCTTCTTATCCACTGTTCTGCTAATTGTCTTTATTACCCTCGACCCCTTCTTGCCTCCACTGCAGGCAGCTTGACATTTTTACATCAACTAATCCCCACTTTTCACACCCCTCCCTTCTTCTCCCCTGCCCCACATTTGCCTCCCTTTCCTCTTTTGGTGTATTCAGAGCTGCAGAGAGCTTTTCAGCAGATATTCAAACCTCTGGAGAAATTCAAAGAGATCGAAACACAACACAAGAGCTAGGGGTGTTTTCTTCTGGGCTGCCAAAAGCATAAGGTAACATTCAGAATGAGGTCACTGTACTGTGATCTCATTTTGAATTTGATTTACTTATGGGGCATAGGAAACCTGGGAGAAGAGCATATTGTTTTGCTAGTTGGTATTACATCAACAGACTGTGGAAAGATTAAGCATTTACTTTCATTTTCTAATTTATAAATTGATGTGTCAAGAGTTTAAAAGAATTATGAGAAGATAATAAAGCAGTGGCTTAAACTAGGCACGGACTGGACTTGCAGCCGTCAAGTGTGACACATGTACAGAGTTGCCATAACAAAATTAAATATTTGAGAAAAGTATTTTGCAGAGTAACTGAAAAGAATAGCAATTCTTTTGGCCCTAAGGAAAGCAAGATAGGATTGGCAGGAGAGAGCATGGCATGAGTGGGTACTTCAGAAATGCCCCGCATATATAAGGTGCTGCCAACAGGATGTATATTCTTTCCTACGAAAAAGAGAAATAGACATTTCATGCCACAAAGAACCTACGTAATGTAAAGAACAGGAAAAAGCAAGATACACTGGAGGGCTGTACCTGCCATCAATTAAACTTTTCTCTTTGGAAACATCATCATTAATTCTGCACTGTTAGTAGTATTTTGATGCAGGCAACCTGGTTGGACTTTACAGTGATTTGAATAAGAAGTAAAACCAGCCAGTGTATTAGGACTGGTATTGAAACACAAGGCAGGCCATGAAATAAAACATGTAAGACATGCAAGAAAAAAAGTAGCAGAATGTGGATGAACTTTGCTCATAACCTAACTAGTGAGTGGAGAGAATTAAAAATCACAGAGAGAAAGAAATGCAAGTGTAGGGAGAAAAACCACTGCTGAGCTTTAGAAAAAGAACAATATTTGCAATGTACCTTTCATAGTGGCTGAACGATCCTCAGCTTCAGTGTGTGCAGAATGAAACCCTGGCTCAGGCAAGGGACTTGGACATAAAAATATTTGCTCCTGTGTTTAAACATCACGATCTTAAATCCAGAGGAAGCAGCAGAGATAGTGTCAGCTTTGTGGGGTTTTGTAGCTGTAGCACAGTTTTGCAAGTCTTTTCCCATTATTTTTGAAGCGCATATATAATTTCTGTTGACCATGTGGGTCATAAATGTGCCAAGTTTTTGAATGTGTATTTCAGAAACTTAATTATAAAAGCTAATCAATAACTTTTATTTTTTATTTTATTACATTAAAATTATTTCTTAAATATGCATTTTAAACTATGTCTTTCTATGTCAAAAGTTATCTTTCAATCTTAAAAGTAAAAGACAGCTCATGACATTTTTTATTTGTGATTATGAGCTAAGACCATTGCTGTAAAGACTGCTACTCTGTATAGCAATGCAGACTGCAAAAAAAGATACAGCAAAACTCCTTTCTGCCTGAAATCAATAATAAAATAAGTTCATTTCATACAAACACACATATAAAGCTTTCATGACAGTCTAAAAAATGTAAAAATGCCTGCAGAGGATATGAGTTTATTGAATTTTCTTACTTTACTGTTTCATAGACTCCATCCTAACCATATGGTATAATCTGATTGTATCAACCTAGAAGTATATAGGATTTTATTTTAATGTTAAAAAGGTCAGTAGCTGTGGAACTTAAATTCTCTCTGTCTTCTATACTGCACTAGAATCTCAGCACTGAAGTACTACCAGATAGCTTTAATAAAAAGAAGTTGAATTTTATAAACTAAAATTTACTTATTCATTTCCTGTATATACAGTTAAATTCTTCAGATGAATGCCTCCTAAGTGTGTGGCAGAGCAATATATACTTTATTGAATGATGAGGGAAATTTATATTAATGTGGTTGATTTGGATATAAAATTTCTTCCAAACCACTTTTGCTGTATAACTGTTATTGAATATTACATCTTTTTATCACCTCAGATGATATTCCAACATTTTAGTGCTTTATTCCAGCTCTGAAAATGTTTTAGTCTTACCAAAGACATGTTTTGCTAACGTCTGCATTGAATCACTTTTCGTTTGGAGTTCGAGTTAGATTTTAAAATTTGGTGACAGATATACCATTTACTAAGCCATGCCAAGGCCTTCAGTTGGTCTGCAGCATGGACTCCTTTTGAAAGAATTTTTTTTAGACTTCCACAAACCTTCTTAATGTCTGGATCACATTAGACATAAAGGCTTAGGCATTTTCAGCACCATGGAATAAGTTTGCTATCATTTTCTATAATACATACAGGCTTATTTAGCACTCCTGTTATGGAAAAGATTCCACAATAATAATGCTACTATTATAATACCATTTCTGTAATAATAGCACTTCTGTTATAAAACACCATTATTATAGAAATGCTATTATAAGACAAGCTCTGTTATTTAGAATTGCTTCTGCAATAAAAGTGCTAAAAAAGTCTGCTTGTATTACAGAAAATTATTGCAAATTTTTCTTGCCTGGCAGTGAAATTTTTCATTCTGAATCTTGTCTGTCGCTGTTGGAAAGTCATTCTCATACGTTCTCTGAAGCCTCTGTGAGTTACTCAACAGTGTGTATTTAAAATAGGGAATTACTGAATAGGCAAGTGGAAAAAAGGCCAGTCGTCATTTATGTGATCTCCCATGTTCCTACCCTGTTGTTCGCTTTCTGTCACAGACCACAACCCTTACGTGGATAGGGCATGCAGGCTCGTAGTGCAGGTTTTACCATTGTGCGTAATGGAGAGGAGATGAAATAAAAAAAATACTTGGAGAAACCCAATTCTTTTTTTATGTGCTGGTAATTTTTCCAAGTTTAAGCACAGTTCACAAGGAACAGCTTCCAGTTTCTCCATTTAACTTTGTACTGTATTCTTATGCTCATAACATTCAGGAAGACTGATATTCAGTCCACAAAGACCTCTCCTAAACCCTCTGGACCACTTAAGCCATGAGGGTCAGATCTCCTTAATCAGCACTCAACCTAAGGACCAGCCTGCTCTGGTCATCAGCCTCCATTTACTACCCACCACCAGCGGGTACACTCCAGAGCCATAAAAAGTATCTGTCTTTTGGGAGAAAGGGAACAAAAGGAAGAGCCTCCAAATGTAAATCCTCTAATTCTACCCCTGCTTTCCCCGTATCATGTGGGGTTTTTTTAAAAATTTCATTTCCACTTCTACAGCTGTTATATTGTTCTCTCTGCTTCCTTCATGTGCAACCACTTATCCACCAGTGCTGCCGCAAACAGAGCAGAAATTCTCATTGGTAAGGATCAGGACCAGTTTCTCAGTTTAGGCCTTGGACAGTCTTTGCTTAATGGGTTAATTTTAGTGTGAGTGAGTTAGTTATATTATTTTGGAAATGCTTGAGTCACTGTGTGAGCTTTATGGTAAGGATACAAAATAGTTAGTTCCCAGAAATTCTTTTCATGTCCTCATACTCTCTGACACAAGGAGTCTCCTGTTAGGCTTTGCCATGTCTTTGCAAAGTTTTAAATGCATTACATATATTTCTTCTCCTGGACAAGGGTCATCTAGAATGAAATTATTTAACCTGAAATCTAAGGAGCTGTATCAGTCATATGCCAAGAGAAGATCCACCTTCTAGGTTTATGATTTTTGTCATAGCTGTTTTCTGGTGCAAGCAATAAATCTTAAAACTTGATTTAAGTGTAAGGTTTGTTTGTTTGTTTGTTTGTTTCTTTGGCTTAAACAGTGCTTCCTTTACCATGGAAGTGTCATTACAGTATGCATTCCTTTACCCATACTTTCATTGAAATAGTAAGTTTTAAAAATTTTGAGTTTTGCCTTTCAGTTTTCCAAGAAAGTCATTTGAGCATGAATTGGAGCCATTAAAGATAGCAACAATATGACTATTATTGTGATAAAAGTTTTCCAGTAGCATAAGAAGAATATTAAGTCTTTCTCATTTAAAATTTATCCTCACTCTCCTTCACTAATTATATTTTTTAAATTGTATCATGGGTGTTATCAGACTAGAATTTTCTTTTTAATATTTTTTAAATCAATTTTGCTATTTAGTGGAAGGAAAAGGAGCTGGTGAGTTTTGCTGCTCTTTTCTACTCCTGTAAGTTGATAAAAGCTTTGTTTTTACACTGCTAAATACATTACTTAGTCCATAGAGTCTATTAGTGCCTTTGGGTACCATATTTTCTTGAAAATAGCATACACTTTTGTGCTTATTTGTATCTCCTAATGCTGAAGTGCTTGTGTTATCTTTTGTGAGTTATTTTTCAGTTGATACTTACCAGAACTTATATTGGGTAACATCTGCTGTTTTGGTTCTTTGTAGCAATAGCTCCCTTAAGACTTTTAGTACAAAAAGTAATTTTATTGTTGCAGCTATAGTACCACAAAGACAATCTTGTGGTTGCAGTGGAATGGTACTGATTCTTTTTCTTTGGTAGAGCCAAGAAAAAGGCTCTTGCAAATAATAATTTGCTGGAAAAGTTGAGTTTTTGGTAAATCAAATTATTTCTACTTTAAAAGGAAAAATACGTACCACAGCTTCAGGTGAAAAAAAAACACAAACCAAACATGAGCAGTTAAAAAACCCCAGGTATTTATTTTTTAAATCTTTGCAGTGAAAGACATTCATTGTCAAGAATGTCAAGAATAAAGCAACTTTTGATATTTAAAAATAAAGCACTTACATTTTCTATTTCAAGACTACATTTCTCATTTAAAATGAAGCTTAAACAGAAGGGCTAAACAACCCCAGAGCAAAATACTTATTTTTGGTCTTAAGAAAATTAGAAAATTTAAGGTTTTTCTGTTTTGCTGGAAGAAGAAGATAGATTAGTTAAAAAAAAAATTAGATTTTTCATTATTGTTTGTTTATCTATCAATTCTAAACCAAACAAAAAAAGCCCTCTTGTTTTTTTTCTGACTACGTGTAAAGAAGCCCTGGCTATGGCTGTGCCTTGTGTATGGCATCTGTACGGCATTGTGCCTCAATAGTTCTCAAGTGTAAAACTTGAAGTGTTTTCTGCTTTCATCCCTCATTCATTTTTTAAGTTATTGTACCAGGCCCAAGAAGTTTAGGCACTTCTGTACTGAAGGGTGCACTCTTGCAACACCTAAGCCTCACGATGGTTCAGAGAGATTTCCTTTCAGCACAGCTTAACTCTGGAAGTGCCTACATTCAACCGGACACTGATTATTTTTCCCTAAAGGTTTAACTATTTGTTATGGTAACTATGGCAGGTTAAACACATGACATAATTTCCAGGATCTCTATTTTCCCTTTAATGCACTCTTACTGCTCTTTCAGCAGCAAGGTAGGTAAAGTTTATGAAAATTAATTACTAAACCTGCAAGGTCTCTGCTGAGTTAGATTTTTTGGGTATGTCCAAAGCACAGACATGAAGAGGGAGCAACAACTGCCCACTTCTACTTAAAAGAATGGTAGTAGCCATGTTGCTTTTATAACAACCTAGTGACTTGAATTTGCACAATGAAGTAGAAGTCCTGTTTTCTTCCCTTTTCTGTTGACAGGTTTCAAACTGAAATATTTTACCTCACAGAAGGATGTCCTGCTTAACAGGCTACTTGACAGGTTGGGCGATGTCCCGCTTCACCCTCACACAGTATTTTAAGCTTGGGCACAATGATGCACTAGCAGGACCATAGGGCTTCTGAACCGAGGTTTCTCTATTGCCTGTCCCATTTGGTCTCTTTCTTAAGCAAGTAAGAATCCAGAAGCTTAAGATAAATATTTCACTAACCTACCTGTCTTTATGGCTTCTGACACTTTAGTTTGGTGTCCAAGCAGTGTCTAAAGTGAGAGGAAACATGGAGGATTTAAAATAAATAAATCAATAAAAGAGTTTTCTTTTGAAAAAGAAAATTCCTTACAGAAACTAAGCTGATACAGGCAACTTTGGTAGATGACAGAATACATAATTTATCTGCCTATGTTGTGTTAAAGGGAAGCTAAAACCTTACATAGGGTAGATGCAAAGATAAGACTCTATCTTGTTTTCAAAAGAAGGCAGTCAAGTAATTTGTTGCAAATGGTCACAGAATATTGAGAGGAATAGCTGTGCAAAATTCAGCCTAAGCTACTGTTTTAGTATAATTTTTACAGAGGTTCTTTAACCCAGATTCTAGTTTAAAAGCGGAACAACAATGAACCTAGCCCCAGAATAGGTAGACAGAGGAGTAAAATCAAGCAAGCCAGAAAGAGAACAAGCAGGTAACTGCCCTGATAACCATGACACGGGGGAATTTCATTAATGAGTCTACCTTTTCACTATGTCATTCCCATCACTCTGTTTGTTCTACAGAGGCCCTGATAATTAACAGCAGCTTTTTATCCAGAGTTCTGCACAAGAATTGTGTAGTCTCTTGCCATACTCAGGGTACAGCTGTGTTTCTTTGGTTCATAAAGAAACAAAGGAGTGACTGCTGACTTTTTCACAAGGAAGTAAATTTTTTCTAGGGATGCTTAACTCTTTTAAGAAACTGTAATTTTTTTTGTTATTGAAATGACAGAATCTGAAGGGAATAGGCAGACTTAATGAGGCTTAAATTAAATGTGTTCATGTTCTTTGGATCCAAATTGTTCTACAATAGCCTTTCAAAGATCATCACATTGGTAAACACATACTTCACTGCAAATTGTTGCAAATCCTCCCTAGTAAACTGTGGCCCAGCGTTAAACACTGTGTCAGATATTCTATGTCTAGCAAAAATACATTTGCATAATCACCTGTTCAACTGCAATGCAATCTAGTAATGCTATCTCAGGAAAATTTAAATAATAGTCTAGAATTAATATATACATCTTCCCAGTCAGTTTAAGTAAATCAAGGACTCCTTTACTCCAGGGGACAATTTATTCTGTCCCACCACATAGGTCTCTTTGGACTGTCAGAGTCTGTATTTTTGCACATGTGACAAAGCCTAGACAAATTCTCCAATGGCACTATTCAGGAGCAATATCAAACATGTCTAGCCTGTCTCTGGGATTTTTCAGCCCTTTGATTTATCATTCCATTATCCTTTTTAAAATACTTTTTCAGTAACATTGCCAACTCACCATTCTGATAATTTTAAGTTCCTTCTATGAATTCGGACCTTGATTTTGTTTTGGGGCTTGAAAAGTCTGTTCTGGTTAGACTTCACTACTAATAATCATATAGTCATCCTGAACTGCTGCCACCTACAATTTTTGTAATGGAACAATTTAAGAAATAAGTTTAAGTTTTAAAAATAAGTTTAAAACTCAAGGTTTGGATTTTATTCCAATAAAGTTTTATAAAATGCTTTAGAGAGTTTTCTTGCAACTACCAAATTTCCCTCAGCTTGTATTCTGTTTGCAAATCATCAGTTTGTAATTTAAAAATAGTTGCCATACTTTCAAGCTGGTGCTTGCAAAGCTCATCTTCAGTCTGTGCTGCATTGTTTACAGTTGATACTGGTCTTCTGTAAATAAAGATATGAACTTTTTTGTGACATGGACTAAACACAAAACCAATTTCTTTGCACTGGACTTGGCTTTTGAGAAAGATAAGAGAAAGTAAAGCATAGATTTACTGTTTTGACCATACTGCTTTATGAGAATTTTGCCAGTCCATTCCTTTGAACCATTTGTAATCAGCTTATTTTTGCATTTTGAGGCTGTTTCCTTGGGTCTGCAACTCTGCACAGAAGTGAATTCAAGATTTTGCTACAACAACCTGTTCTTCTATTAAAAAATAGAGTAAATGAAATAATATTCCCTCGGACCTTTGCTCTAGTTCCTTTTGCCCAAGTGGAGCTTTTTTTAGAAACCTGAACAATGAACCTATTAGGTTTTCAGCTGCTACATGTTCTTCAGAGCTTCTCAATACCTAAAAAGTCTTCAGACTTTCTTGTGTTTGTTTTGACTCTTTGACCCATCATTAGTATCACGCCTTTGATGAAGACAAGGTTTTGCATCTGCAAATTACCACTGCAGGTTTTTTCTTTGGCAGCTTGCTGTCTGTCTTCACCTGTGTTTTGGAGATACTTTTAATTGCATTTTATCATCTGTTTCTTTTAATGCTTTTAGCACTGTATTTGATATCCCACTGACTCAGTGCTCTAATGCTCTGCGCAAAGTTAATAAATGTCCTGATGTACTTTCTGGTTGACAGTCTATTTATCTTCTGGTGATAGGCAATATTGCCAGAAGAAAATCATCTGAGAAGTCATGCTGCAAGTTAGCCTTTCTGCCTGTGTTATGCGTACTTGACTGGTGCCTGCAAACTTTCATGCACTGATGTGAACCACTACATGTCTTTAATCTTTGTTCATCTGACAGATATTGTGCTATTTTTCATAGCCTGTGTAAGTCTGTGGTCTCTTCCAAAGTGGTTTTGATTTTGTTCTGTTATGCCGTAGGTATTTTTTCAGTAGTCTGGATTTTCAATCTTATTTATACTTTAAGATATTGTCCATTTCCATAAGCATTATTCTTGAGAGAACAATTCCTGCTGCTTAGCACATTCTGCTTACGATATAGGGTTAATCCACATCTCCCAGTTGCTACATCTATCCTAGTTAACTACATAGGGTCGGGGCATGGACCTGAAAGTTGCCCTTTGTTCATTCCTAGTGTTAAATGGTGAGCATGGTCTCTGTCAGAGTTTTACCCAGAAGAGTGAGTAGCATGAGTCAAGATCTGTGCTCAGTAGGCAGTCTACATGTGGCCACTTTGGCTTTGGAGATAAAGTAGAGAAGCATTATGGATGCAAGTCATGCTATGCCCCTTGACAACAGAAAGTGTTCCCTGGTCTACTGTAATTCCCAGCCTAAAACTAGCCTTTGAAGTCCTTTCCCTTCCTTTCTTCCCCTTGCCAAATTTTATTAACACTCTGGTCTTTATGAGAGACTGGACTGGTTAAGATTGAGTACACTTGGATAAAGTGAAAATTCTTTACACTTTCTTCAGTTATCTTTCTATTTAATATGCCCCCATCAGAAGACAGGACAGTACTCACATTTTTGTAATAGTTTCATAGTTGTCATCTTTTATCTGAGCTAGCTAAAAATTACTGAGCACATGAAATGCATTAAACCTGCTGTTGTCAGTAATAGGGTTATTTTTTGATGGTAGTCTCTGACATGGGCAATTGACATTGATTGCAAATGCAGAGTGAGACAATTTGCTTCTCTTTGTCAATTGTTTTGATTCAGTGACCTGTCAAAAACTGGACCTTTTTGACACACTTTTAACTCAGTAATAGGTAATCTCTTCTCTACGACTATTCCAGATTGGGTACCAGAGATCTTCAGTTCTCCAGCTCTGTGCTCTTCCACTAGCATTTGCTCTTGTTTTGCAATTTCTGTTTACAGTATGGTACTTAACAAGGAGCTCCAAGCACTAAACTTTGTAGTACTCAGTTATTACAAATAATCTACAACAAAACTGTTCCCAAAGCTGAACCACTTAAAAGTACAGATTCTAAATCATGATAGCTGTCTGGAATGTTCTTTTTTTGAAGGGTTGGGTTTCAATCTATGTAATTGATAAAATAATGAGTGTACCATGTTGTATTAAGTCATATTTCTTTTAGGAAGGCTGTGAAAAAAGACGGAACTTTCAGCATCACTGCATCTGCACTACAAATAGATCATCAATTTTGATTCCTTACAAAATAAAATAAATTCAATGGAGATATTTCCTCAATGAGTTTTCTTTCAGCAGTTACATTTGAGAAGTGAAATGTTGTACTAAACCAAAATCTGCTTTAATTTGAAAATCTGTAGTTAAAAAGTACTTCTGTCTTCAATGCAGATGTTCCTAGGTTGGAGCCTAGCTTTCCTAAGTTCACTCTATTTCCAACAGAGAGAGGCTAGCATTTCCTGAAGGGAATTATTTTAATTACTCTAGCAAAGTCTGCCATTTGACTTCACCATCCCAAATGAAATTGAGTGTTATTCAACTCGAACAGTGCTTGCTATCTGTAAGGAAAGACACCATCAAATCCAGACTTTCCAAGCAGAAGATTCTACAGAATCTATTCTGTATACAGTCTATAATATGAACTATTTCCTTGGTTTTTCCTTTGAGAATAGCTTAGTTTTAGACAGTTAGATGTGCAGATTGCCTAGTCACTGATGTGCTGGATAAACATTGTTTAGACTTACACACAGGCATTTCTATATTGATAGGCAAATCTGTATTGATTTCATTTTGTAGAGTGTGAAAATTTATTCCTTACAGCACATTTTCTTCAATAACAAAACCTAAATAACTACATTGCATGCTAATATTTTTGTGAAATATCTTATTAAAAAGTGGGAGAGGCTAATGTTCTTGTTAATTCTGTCTGTGAGTTTGGCACAGCTCCCCCTGAAAATTTATGTTGTATTGGTCATTTAATGACTTGCAGTTTGTTTTCTGGATGTTTTAATTCACTATGAGAGGAAGCAGTTGTTAAAAAAAAAAGACAAACAACCACCCCCCCAAGCACCCTCCCCCCTTATTATAGCAGAAGTCTCAAGGAATGCATTAGAATATAATTGTTATCGATGCGTGGTCTAAAGGTGTGTGACCATAATTTCCCTTCCCTGGAGAGGTTTGGTCAGTTCAGTGAAGTATGGAGGATATGAGTGATTCATCACCCCTTGCCATCATGCATGTGTTGTTATCAAACCAGATAAAGTTGTATTGCTATCTGGGGAACAGAAGTTAGGGCATACAGTTGCTAAGAGTTTCATATATGGCTATTGCTATGTGATTTATCTATAATTGTAAATATTTTATTGCTTTTTATCTCTTTTTAACTACAAATTATGTATTATGAAATAACAAAACTAGTCTAGTCAATTGCTCTGTTTGATAATAAATTTCCTTTCTGTGTTTTCTTTCATGGACAGTTGATTTTTCTAGTAGTATAAATGGATGTTTGAACTTTTTGAATTAACATACATGTTGTGATCCTGTTGCTTTTGCCAATGCAGCAGCAGCATCTGGTGGTATGGTGAAAGCTTATCAAATGAAGGTTTCCCATCTTCTGAAATTTGATAAGTTTTTGCAATGCCATCCTGCATCTCAGGAATGAACTCTGCAGGGAGGTATGCAAAAGTTTTTCATTTTGCTCCTGCTGCGCTGCCATAGTCTAAAATCATGTCATAGTAAATAAATTTGTGCTATGCTTTTTGACTTGAAACAGTTCTTCTGTTTAGAGATGTTTACAGAGATGGTTTGGCAACTCTGGTTAGCCCTTAGCCCTTTTCTTCCCCAGTGAATAAGTCACATAATCTTTATGCAGTTTGAACAAGTATTATGAAGAAACACTTAAGGAAAACCAATTATGCTGACATAGCTGAGTTCTCTTCCTTGGCATTTTACATGATCTCACCAATCTTTCAAAACTGTATGTCACTTCAGAGACCACTTTGACTCATCCTTTATGGTTAGTAAGGTTCAAAAATGATCATAAGATGATTGCATCCCGAAGTTGCCTTATGATAGATCTACATTGTATAAAGATTCTTTTTTCTTTTTAGCTGCCTCTCTTCTAGAAAAGCTAGCAAATTATTTGATGGTAGTTAAAGATTTTTAAATGGAATATTTAGACCAGTGCTGATTCTGGAGCTATGTATTTTTTTAATTCAAAGCTTGTTTGATTAAAACAATAAATGGAACACTATGAGTACACAAGACATTATAAAATCATAACATGAAATGTTTTCATGATGAGTTCTTTTTATGAATTCTGGTTTACTTTTAGCATCATGAAGATTCACACATACAACATATTTTGAAGTCACCACATAACTGCCTCCAGTTTTTACACCAGCAAAATTCACTGATTTCAATAGAACTATTCCTGGTTTATACGGGTTTAATTGAAAATAGAAGAAGAAGAAGTCTTTTAGACTTCCAGTAGTTAAAAAAAAAAAAAAAAAAAAGGGGCACTAAATTACATTTAGTAATTAGAAGAATAAATGAAAATGTTTTTAACATGTTGTAAACAACACTGAGCGTACTCAAGGTCTATAACTTTTTCAAGAGAATAATCCAATAGAGCCACTAAAATTTAATGTGTGCCTCTTAACTTTTCTTGATTACTGAGGACTTACATATAAAAGAACTTTTATGAAATCTGAAGGAAGTCAACCAGTAATATGAGAAAAACAGGAGATATACATGACACCTGCCTTGGGCTGCAGTTCTGCAAACAGCTAAGCAAAGCTAAAAGCTCTCAGCAGCAGAATTTTCTTCTTTCACTTCCACCGCCCTTATTAGTGGCAAGGTGGCCCGTCTCCTCTTGTTGTTGAAAGCACTGGTGCTTGCTGAACCTTCAACTGAGGCAATTCAATTTAGTAACTATAAAGAAAACTATCAGATTTGTTTTGTTTCTGGTTCAGGTTTACTTATGTTATTGTTAATTCCCTGAAAGGTCCAGTAGTCAGATGATAGTGCTATCTCACTTCTGTGCAAAAATGCAGGAGCTGGCATTGGAAAATGTTGCTTTAGAGCAATTAGATTTGCTGTCTATGAAGTGACAGCTTTTGCTGAGCTTTGGCTGGTAGTAAGTTGCTGCAGTCTAGTGATGAGAGGATACCAGCAAAGGTGAGGACTTTTTGTCTTTCTCAGAATAAAGGTACAACTGACCATCTGACTTGCCTCTCTGTATTTTATTAGCACCTTATTCTTTAGCCATAAATACAAACAGTTAAGCTAGTTTTTCTGATTTCTTTTCGTCTTTTAAATAAATATTAATAATAAGTAGGTAAGTGAAGTAACAGTAGAAAAATAAAAGCACAGTGATCCCAGCCTTTTAGTAGCCAGAAAACAGGCACTAATCTGTGCCCAGTGAGCCCAGATCTTACACTTTGGCCAGAAACAGTTGCCATCCATTGCTACCACTGTCCTCTTGCCTTGACAGGGCCACAGGTCTGCCACTGATTTCTCACTTTGGCTCTCGCACTCTTCAGAAAATTAAAAGGCCAAGTTAATGAGTACCTGGCTGCATTGTGTGTCCTGGCATTGTTGGCTTTTCCTTGGCTGGCAGATTTCTTTGCCTGGGCTTCATGCTGTCTTGTATGTGCAGTCCTTCACTTCAGAACAAAGTACACAAATAGAACCATGAGATGTTGTATGACTTCAGTGTGTTCTGTGGTTCCTTCAGGTTCAAAAGGCAAGTAGCACCAAGTTTTACACCTGGCTGAGGGAATGACAAGAATCAGAGAAGTTGAAATGTTTTTTAACGTTGAAAAATTACATAGTTTGTTATGTATTCATGTGGTGCTACTTTGTTTTTTATGTGTTTCAGCACTTCCTGACATGTATGAGTATTCTCAATACCTTTTATGACATAAAATTTATTATGAGCAGAATAGTGGTTACTGAGGCACAGAGATGCAAGAACTTGACATTTCAATCCTGTCTGTGCTGCAGACTTAGTGTATGATCCTGAACAAGTTATTCACTGTATGCCTCAGTTTTCCTTTCTGAGAACAGCATAGCAGTTGTAGCAGAAAAGTCTATTTTTGGTATTATGAAGTGTGTTTTTACCCCCATGGATGTTAAAAAGAGCCATAAAAACTGTTAATTATCAAACTAGGAAATGGATAGTGCCTTCAGACTTCCAAGGAAGTTCATATGGACTAAATAAATACTGTCTTACAGAACTGTGTTCGTTGACACTAATTTAGTTTAGACAAAGCTCCATAATCCCATTTCTTGGAGTCAACAGAGACATTAGCTATTACGTGCTATTAGACAATAGCTATTAGCTATTAGCATGCAAAATACAGAAGTTTTACTAGAAACCCTGAAATACTTGAAGGTGATCCCAGTAATAGACTACTGTGAGGAGAATCATAGAGCGGTTTGGGTTGGAAGGAACCTTAAAGATCATCTGGTTCTAACACCCTTGCCTTGAGCAGGGACATCTTTCACTAGACCAGGTTGCCCATGGGCCCCCTTCTTGAGCTTGTCCAAGTCCCTCTGGATGGCATCTTGTCCTTCAGGGATGTCTGCAGCACCACTCGGTTTGGTGTCGTCTGCAAGTTTGCTGAGGTTGCACTCCATCACTTTGCCTCTGTCACTGATGAAGACACTGAATAACACTGGTCCCGGTATGGATTCCTGACAGACACCACTTGTCACTGGTGTCCATCAGGACTCTGAGCCATCAACCACTACCCTCTGGATGTGACTATCTAGTGGCCTTCTTATCCATCTTGTCACATTCATCTCTCCAATTTAGAGAGAAGGATGTTGTGGGGGTCCCTTCTCTAGATCCTCCTATCTCTCAAAGCTTTCCATTCTCTAGATCCTCCTTCAAATAGTAGTTATGTTGGGAAACACAGTGTTGAGGGAAAGAGATTCAAGCATCAAACAATAATTGGAACACTGTATTATCATTAATATGTTATAAATAGGACTTTGTGATACAGAGTAAGTTATCATAATAAAGTCATGGACTTGAAGTTGTTTAAGTATTTGCCACTGTATTTTCAGTTCTACAGTAGATCTTTTACTACTTTTTTCTTAATAGTTCTAATGTATTATAATTACTTCAAACTTTTCATGGCCTGATGTATTCTGGCTGATTTTTCTGTACCTATAAAAAGGGAGCATGTGGTGGGGTAGGGAGATTGTTTCAAAACTGTTGGATGAAGTGCTTCCATAGTGCTGTAGATTTACTATGTCAAAATCAATGAATAACTATTCTCTTCTGCTTTTGATAGAGTATGACGAGAATAGGGTGGATATGACTCATCGTCTCCTTTGAAGTTGCCAACAAAATATAGAGCTATTAAGCATAATTTAATTATTAAATATTTGAGAGGTGTCTCTAAGAGGATATTCGTGGACTTTTGCAGACTGAGAGGAATAACAAACTAAGCATGTGGTCCAGTTAACACTGGAAAAAGTTGAAATTCATAGAAACGCTAGTTCTACTGTTTCTTGAAAGAGCACTGTTAATATATTAATCTAACCTTTGAAGGTAAACATATCAAAATAGAAAGTCAGAGATCTCAGAGTTGGGACAGAAATGCTTTTATTTTTGCATGATTTTTTTTCCCAGGACTGCAGATATCCTATATTGCACATGAATTGGAAGATCTATGATGATGATTTTCACAGAGCAAGGAAAAATTGATTTACTTCCTTCAAGGAAAATAATTTAAGTAACATTATTTCTCAGTGAACAGTGACAACACAGGGCACTGGTCTGTCTTCTCTCCATCTAACTTTTTTTTAACCTATTTGTAGTACTGTGCAGGCTTTGCTTTGCATGTCAAAATACGTGTATCTTTTTCTGAGTCACAAAAAGTTAGATTTGTTCATAAAAATAGAAGTTAACAGTCAAGGAACATACCTGCTGATAAAGATTTTGATCTGGAATATTTGGATTTTGGCCACAGTGTGATTTTATCTAGGAAATCAGAAAACTTTTGGTAAAACCAAGGGCAGATTAAAAAAAAGTACAGAAGGAATTTATACTTCAGCTCTAAAGTGAATTTAGATATTCAGGTAAAAAACTGAAAATCCATAGTGATCTGCCATCTAACCATGGCGTTAAGTAGGAAGATGTGGGGTTTTTAAGTTAAAACACCCTGGATACGTAGATTTGCACTTTTGAGCTTTTTCAGGACTATCCCAATATTGACAATGCTGAACAGGTGGGAATCTACATCAGATGAAAGCCAGGTGATGTCCAGAAACAATTGGTTTTAATGTATAATTTTAAGAAACTCAATCAGTTGGCAGTATGAGCATGTGCCTCACACCTGGTAACTTCTGTAAGTTCCTAACAAAGTGTGGCTGTTGACTCCCAAATTAAGTCAATAGAAGAACAATTTACCATTTGGTAGAATGACATGTTTTAAAAAAGATTATTTATTTTCTTAAAACTTGGACTTAGTTCCTTTCTCTAGCTGAGCAGGCCCAAGTTTACACTCTTTAAAACCTGTTTTATGCTGGTAGATACAAGGCTGCTCTGGGTGGAAATCGTGCTCTCTAGTCTTGCTGTTGAAACTGCCAAAACTGAGATTTGCTGTGTCAAAGACAGGCACCATCAGTCTGAGGAGTAAGAACACAGCAATAATGTTCAGGGTTCTGGTCTCCTATAGACAGAGGTACTCCTTGAGTTCTTGAGTTAGCAGGGTTTACAATATAGGTGAAGGGCTGGTCTTTTCTCCCAAAATGCATTGTAGGTAACTGCTTGTGGAATATAATAATTTTAGGTAACTCAGGGCTTCACTGGCTCCTTCTAAAATATCTCATTTTTCCAATGTACTATTTAAGGAACCTGGGAACTGAATAAGAGATTTTTGATTTCACTCCAAGAATCAGAAATCTAAAATTCTCTCTGTTTGGCAGCTAACTTTTAAACACTGAAATTTCCTGCTGGTCATGGTCTTGTTGCTTGCTGATGGATGGCATAAAAATTAAAAATGCCAGAATGACGGATCTTTTTTGAGGATTATGTTTTTATTTTTTTCTTGGGTGGTGATAGAATCTATTGAAAAAGATCAACAAAGGCCCCAGGATTTAAATCTGGACCTGAATTCGTTTGAAGGAGGCCCATCTTTAAATTAGCATGGTCGTTGAATACAACATTACTGTTTTGTTTGTACAACAGTTTACATAATATCCATAGCTTGATGGTGCTTGTAGGTCACACAAATATCCAGCAAATACTGTGATACAATGTACCCGTGCTACTTATCCATGAATTATTTAACCTGCAGCTCTTTAGTACAGTTCCTTCTTGGCTTATATTATCTGTGGCCTTTCCTGAGCAGAGACTATTAAAAAAAAATGAATGTAACCCAACGGTATTCTAGCACTCAGATACTGGTTGTCACTTTCAGAGTGTATCTAGTACAGATATGGTGAGTTTATTTAATTTAATAATGATTATTTGATGGTATTTTAATACTCTTCATGAATTCTCATTAACTTGATAGACGGTATTGTTTAGGTTTTTTTGTGCACTATATATGTATTGTGTATTTTTGCTCAGTGGCTACCTTTGTTTTGCCTCTTGTAGGCTCTAAAAATTGCGTGTGTTGGTTCTGATCCTGTACTAGTTTGCTGTTTGTTATCTGCTGTCTGCAAGTGAAAGGATGAAGAAGTGTTGTCACTTGCTCATGGACATGATTTGAGTAAATGCAATAAGACCTTACAGAAGGATTTATAAGACCTAAATATTTTATTATTTACTGTTTTTACAATCTGATCTCAATTATAGTACTCTTTTCTGTTTCCATCTGTAAAAGGGAATGAGTGGCAGTAATTAGCAGAGAGATTTAATAAAAGGGAAAAAAGCAGGATCAAAAGTGGCTTTCACAAATAATAGATGGGTTTTCTCATTCACTTTTAAAGAATTTTCCACGGAGATTGATTTCATTAGGCAGGAATCATCCTTCATCAAGAAATATTGGCTGAGAAATGAAGAGATGGAGAAAATTAAAATCCTCCTAGTCACAGAAATCCTTACAATGAGACTATTAACCACCACACACATACACATGCACACCTTGGCTCCTAAAAACTATTTTCACCAACTCAGTATTATCGGAGAGGCTGTGGCTTGTGAGGAATGGTCAACTAACAGAAGGCAGGAATTCAGTACTGCAAAACCCAGGTTTTACCTGTCTTTACTAGAGAGGGTACATCAATTTGAAGTTATCCAGGTTGCTAAAAATCTCTCCTGTGAAGACAACTACAATGCTACAAAATATTTTAGCATTTTAAAAGGTAAAAGCTTCTTCTAGAGTGTACAGGGAAGGAGACCTTGGTTTGGGAGTCTGATTTTGAGACAAGCAGTCACTGAGCCTCAGACCATTAATATCAGAACTTTGCATTAAAGCATTTAAATGACTGCTTCAAATCAGGTCATAAGAACAAACACAGTTCCACACAAGGGCCTTCAGCTGAGCCATTTGAAATAGTAGCGTTCAATAAAGTCAGGAAAGTTCCATGGTCTGTGAGGAGAGTTTATATAGTTTTAAGTAGTAATGTGAGGATACAGTACTTCCCTCTGCTGTTTCAGACTTGCCAATGTGGCTATCATTACTGACAGCTTGACATGATGTTAGTTATTTTAAGTGTCAGATGAGAGTGGCTGATGCCACAGTACTGCAGTGCTCACATTTGTTGGAAAATTAGATGGTGATACTTTTTTAAAAAGGCCTAAACCCCCCCAACAACCCAGCTGCTTAAGCCTCTGACTGCCTAGGGGTTTTTTTCTGTGCTGGGTGTATAATTTGAGTGAGCAGTAGTGAACATGCCTGAGGTGTTAGGAGAATGATGCGTTTTCTGTAGGCATGAATACTATAAAATAAAACAGGAACACCTTCCTGTCATTTGTTGTCTTCTAGAAAAAAATTTTAAAAGGAAACAGAAGCCAATTAGCCCGGAAGTTTAACCTCTTTTAGCTTAGCTTCTTCTATGGGAGCTTTTTAACCTTTTAAATAAATCATTTTCTTTCTTTTCACCCCTCCCCTTTGAATCCGTTACCGGCATTTCTCATGCTGGGCCCAAGGAGCAGGCTGCTTAAATTCAAGAATGATTTTGAGGGGATAAAGTGTACAAGATTTTGAATTCTTGCCATAAGTCCCTGGCAGACAGCCAGGAAACCTCAGAGGAATAGGACTAATGAAGGGAGGGTAAAGGAGATCTGGAGAGTGTGGCTGGTAATGCAGTATTCATTTAATTGGGAGCAGGTATCGGTGCAAACTTCTCCATTTTAATTGGAAAGAGAAGGAGGGTGTTAAGGAAGATGGAGAAAAATAAGAATGCATAAAGTTTTCAAGCTGAGGAGCCAAAGGCACGCCTGTATATGGCAGAGAAAGAACTCAATTTAGGGCAATTTGCTCTGCAAGCTGGGCTGCAATCTCCCCTGGGGATAGGGATGAGGAAGAAAATGAAACCAAAAGAGAACTTGATAAAATCACCTAGCACAGACAATCTCAGTAGAATAGGTTTTACTGAGTTAAATCTGCCCCAATCAATGTGATTCTTTTCATATAAGTTACAAATAAAAAGCCACAAGATTACAATAAAAATCGAGGATGTACTGCTGCTGATGTAGCACATGGGAGTCTTAAGGACTTGTTGTGGAATACAGGTTTTTTGCAACCATCATGTTTGGTTTTTGCTTTTTTCCCAGCTAGGAGGGAAAAAAAGCCTCATCTCTGCCTCCTCCCTGACCTTTTATTATCTTTAAACTAAAGTTAGTAGTAACGTGTGAACCTTACAAAGCATAATTTTTCAATTCTCTGCAAAGCTGAATATGCTTTAGTCCTAGCAGTTGCTAAACCTGCATCTTTTTCAGATACCCTTTCTTGCTTTTATACATGACAGAAGTTAAAATAAGGAAAAGACACTTCCCAACTCTTTCCACCCATTCCTACAGCTGGGCATGCAGAAAAATGAGAGCAAGTGCCTGCATTTTCATGATGATGCACAGGAAAGGCATTATGTTGTTGTTTTCTATACTATACGTATGCAGTGTCTTTCTCAGTACAGACGCTCAAAGAGTTGGTGTACCAAGTGCTGAACAACAATTCGTTCTACATCTGAGGACTAGCCTGAGTGTAGTTCCCTTTTATTCTCAGTACTGTGTTAACCTAAATATTTGTTGTTTAAGGACCTCCTTAGACACAGTACTGCTGTGGGTGGCGAGTGTCTGAGGTGGACAGCTGCTCTTTTGTTTGCACTGTCACACAGCTGAGAAAGGTGAGGTGGTTCCTGCAGGGTCATCAGTTGCATGGGGAGGTTTGTACCAGAAGAGAGATAATGTGAGACACACAGCTCTTGAGTGTTCGGAGGAAAGGGCAAGAATTGGGGTAGGGAAGATGCAGGACTAGGCAACAAGCTGACAATTTGTAGTTGCAAGGGATCAGCTGAGATCAGCTGAAATAGCTGAAGCGTTTTTCTTTGCTATACTTCTAAAACACTAATTTTCTCTCATAAACTCTTCTTGATGATTGTCTACACTAGCAAAGGCATGAAGAGTATAAAGAGGAATAACATTGCTACCTGAAATGTGCACAGTTCCAGGAATAGGCGGATATTGCTGGTTTTAGCTTTGTTTCCTAAGGATGCTTTCCATTAGCCTGCTGGTAAATAGTTTGTCCATCCACTGGATATTTTGATGAATACGGAAAAGTTAAAAACTGGAAACCTTAAAAATTTTAAGGTTCCTACAAGTTTTGTGAAAACAGTTGGCTAAGTAGAGAAGACTCAACGTGAAGCTCTCTGTTGAAATGGATACAGCTCACTCTTACAACTTGAGGCAATGGTCAGTGTGAGCCACCAGAAACCAACCCCTAACACAGGTTGCAGCCTGATGGGCAGCAGGGCAGGGCAAAGAAGAGGAACTGATAGCAAATAAATGGCACCAGGCAGAAAAGAACTGGGCTGGGAACTTTCCTCTGCCTTGAGGACAGGCATGTTGAGGAGGCATTGGATGCTCCTGTGTAGTTCATGAAGCTTCTTCAGTGCTGTCACTGTCAAACTTCGTAGACAACATGCTTAGCTGTGCTTGCTGAGAGCTGAGTTACACACTAATTTGCAAAGCCATCTTATGCCAAGCTGTGTTTCTGTGTCTGTATGAATATGTGCACACATTTTTGAGCTGTGGCCGAATAGGATAAGGAGATTTTGGCACAGCAATGAAGAATGACAATGGAATTAAGGGGATTTTCAAGAGAAGAAATAATGCATTTTGTATCTAATATATGTATATAGTTATGAAAGCTTAAAAGATCAAATGAAAACAAAGCATTTGTGTTCCTTATGCATGAATTTCACATAGGTCCATCCAAATATACACTGAGAACTTAGGTGTAGAAATTTATATAACAGGCAGATAAAACAGTGTATTTCAGTACTAAAAAGGATACATTATAACTGAGGGTAAAGTTCTTGTTGAAATGTGTCTAAACAAGTTCATTCAGTACATGCCTCTGTGTATATATATATACACTATAAATAAATATTGCATTGAATATTCAAATAATGTTTCCTTCCCATTAAAAAAAAAATAAAATATTAAAATATACCTAAATTCTCAATAAGAAGAAATAAGAACACTCTAACTTTTGTATAGGACTCTCTGCACTTGCATTATCCTGGGACATTTGCAGGGAGATTTAAGGGAACTTAATATGTAGCAAAAAAAGATTATTTAAAATTACAGAAGAAAGATAGGAGGGAAATCCTGTGTTCTGCTTTTGATGATAGAAGTAATAGTGGAAGGGAATTTATTCCTTTCTGATTGTATTACTTAAAAATTCACAGTAATCTGTGATAGTAGGCTAGATGCTGATTTTTTGTAACGACTACAGCACTGTCAGACATAGCTACGTTGATATGATCTGACATGCTGTCTTTTATTTTAAACACAGCACTTAATGAAAAGACTGGGAGCAAAATTTCTGTCTTGGAGACAGCAAAGAAACTTTGCTCAAGTCTCATTTCACTGGTGTTAGTGAAAGGAAAATTTGACCCAGGGCTTCCTAAGTAGTAATTATGGAAAATTATTTTGACACAAGCTAAAAGATAGTCATGCAGTTGCATTTCCCAGCATATGTGGAAGGTTTTAAACTAATTGGAATATACCAGGAGACAAATTCTGAAATTCCTTCCATACTTTTCTTTTACATTAACAGACTGTAGTTCACTAACTGCAAACTTCCACCACAGATATTAGAAAAGAGAAAAATATTTTGTATCTGCAAAGTACATTACCACCTTTAGTTCTGTGATCCCGAGAAAAACTTTGAAGATGAATTTAGTGTTTGTTTTGTTATGAAAAGAGATACTGGTAGTGAAAACTGTGATTTTTTAAAATTATTATTATACAGATTTCACTCATTTGACCCAGTTTTATTTTGCTTTGCACATATGCTGTTTAGTTTAACAGCACAAAATATTATCCATAATTACAGGAAGACCTTTCTCTGCTCTTTTTCTGTTATATTGATATCTCTCTCAGCTTTAGAATCTCCCTCTAATTTGTTGCACTATTTATTGACTGTTCTCTCCTTCTAAATGAGGGAATTTAAGGGCTTCCTTCTTTATTTCGACAGTATGCATTCTTTCTGATCTCTTAAGTCAATTTATGAATTAGTAGAAATTGTCTCCCACTGAGTGTAAGGTGATTTATCAACTCGCATATCATTCCTGTAGTTGGCAGGGACGATACCACTTTTTTCTTAACACTGCTTCCATCCAGCAGAGGATTTGTTAGCTATATTTACAGGTCTATATAAATTTGTTTTTTATATAACTGTACATATGATTTCATCAGCATTCAAATGATTGCTTTTTCTACGGGTGATTTTCCATATCCATCTTCCTGCTGTGGGTGTGAATAAGCCTCTTTGCTTTAGTGTTACTCATCTAGTGCATCTATGCCCATGCCTGTGCAAGGGACAGAAGACATGGTAAAAGGGGGAACATCTGGTAATTGAGCTTGGGTTTAAACCATGTGCTAATCTTTCTTGGCCCTGCATTTATCCTATAAAGCTCTTTCTATATTGTTTAAAATCTTCTTTTGTCTGTGACTCTTTTATTGTTATTTTTTTTAACCTTTTATCCCTTTCATGGTTTCCTTGGTGGATTTCTCAAACTGCTTCATAAATGCTAGGAAGTTATACCTTTATCAAATGATCATACCAGAAGTCTTTATTGTCTCAAAGAGAAGCTTATCAGAAGATGCTTGGGGATCTGAATCCCGTTAAGAGAGGTGGAAGAGGTAAATCTCTGAGATCTGTTTCAGATCTGAGTAGCTTTGAACATTTGGGTGGTGTCCAAACCAGCCTTTTCTTACAGCCAGAAAAGAGTGTCTTACAGCTCAGTGCCTATGTTAAGAGATCAAGCCCCCATGCACAGCCTTGCAAAACCATTTTCTCTAATGTCATCTTATTCTTTGCATTCTTTGAACTTCCATCCTCAAGGGGATAAGGAGTACAGAGAATCTCATGAAACCTACTTTTGAATTTTCTTCTGACTGTGATTCAGTCTGATGAGAAGGCAGAGGACAAGAAAAGCCTGGGCTTTTACTTCACAAAATAAATATTTAGTTCCTTTGAGTTTTTCAAAATACAGCTTTGTTTGTTTTGCACTGTCTACCATTTCTAGAATATCCTATGCTTTGTATTAGGAACTTCTTATGTTGCATGGACCTCTAGACGTTTCTTCTGATTTGCCATCAATTTTACCTGTGCCTTCAGTCACAGTTAGCTGGCTTTGGGAAGTTACTCTGACAGCTTTGCCCACACCTTTATTATTTCTGTTAAGATGTGTAAGTCTACATTTCACCTTTCTCCTGGAGTCCTATTAGGCAGTTTTCCTTTTTTTCCCTTGAAATTTATTCATTCAGCTACTTAGGCAACTTAGTAGCTGCTGGCAAATGAGGTATCAGAGCTCATACAAATTGCAATTTTCCTTTGATTGGTAACAAGATGAGTCGCACAGACTGCTGTTCTTCCCTCCTTCATATTTTGATTTGGCACTTCAGGCAGGATGCTTATCCATATACATCCAGATCATAAAGCAGCCAGTCTCCTAAAGACACTTATCATTTGACATCTTCAGTTACTCTTTCTTTGCAGAGTAAAACTCAGCAGGTCCCTCTAAAACTTGATGGAAGATTTAAGGATTCTTTTTGGCTTCTCAGATTCTATTCCTGCTCCTACTCTTAATGCCTGGACAGAAACTAAGTACAGTCATTGACAACTTCAGTGCAAATGAAAAGGTACAACTCTAATCAGTAACTTTGAGGGTGGGCCAGAAGCTGTGACTCCATCTTTACTGACAGTCCTCTCTGTTGAAGTGTGGGAGTTATTTAGCAAAACAAATGAGATCTTGTAAGGATTTTGGATACTCTGTGCCCTGAAGCTTTATAATTGCTGATTTCTCACTGTCTTAACCAGGGAAATGTTATACTCTGTCATGAGTATCTGCTGCAGCAGATAGTGGCTTCGCTTTTGATTTTGAGGGGCAGAGAGACCTATGTTTTGGAAGAAAAAAGGTTTTATGAAGGCCACAAAAACAACAAAGCAAAAGAATAGAAGCTCCTCTGTGCTTTATGAAAGCTGTCTAATTTATTTATTTGCCTGTCTTGCATTGTGAGACAATGAATCTGCAGAAATGTCTTAAGTGGCACTAAATTGGCTTATCCATGTTTTATCTGCTAGAAGATCCACTCTGATGGATGGCTTAAACTGTTTCAGCCAGTTGGATCACCAGTTGGAAATTCAGGACCACATTCTTGAAGTGATTTTCTACTATATTGTTGTTAGTGCATTCTGGGGAGGGAAAAGAAGTGCTTGACAAATTTTACCTTCCAAAGCCAACATGTGTCTGGGTCTCTGCTCCAAAAGAGCCTTATTAGGCAAATTTTTGTATGTGGATCTGCAACTGTTAGAGCCAAGAGAAAAACACCTGCTGTGGTTTGGTCAAACTCCCAGAGATTATATGAAAAGCCTCTTTGAGGAAAGTTCTCATTTGGTTATCCTTAAAGTTGTTATATGTAAGCAATTGTGCTTCACAGCAATTGGATATTCTTTGAGATATACTACCCCAAGATACATGAAAACCTACTCCCCTTGCCCACTTTGTTGGAGTGCTGCTATTATTTTAACTGAGAGACAGAGATGTCCCACTCCTTTATCGTGTAATATACAGAGGAGTGGAGAGCAGGCACGCTTATGTGGTAAAGCTCACACTTGAAAATTAGGTATATATACTTTCAGACAGATGTGCAACATATGTTGCAAAACACCTCTTACTGTTAAATAAACTGTGTAAACATTATTTGCATAAACTGTAACCTGTTAGATCTTAGGCTTACTCTGTTTTCAGAAGGCTTACCTAACCAAAGGGACTTCTGGAGCCATAGTCCATTCTTCTGCTCTTATGAACAATAGGGATATTGAATTCTTTCTAGGACTTCAAAAAGACTGGTCTTATTGAGAAACTTCATTCCATATGAGATTTTTTTCCCCCGGTTTTCTGCTTATTCACGGCTAGATTATTTTTCTTTGCTCTTTTACTATCACCTTAGGTGTTTGTCTTCCCAGGTATATTCCTTCCTAAGGAGACCAGTTATTGCCCTTAAGACTCCATTGTGTTACTTTTAAAAAAAAAGTTGATCTTATAGTCTTCTCTTAGAAGATCTGTACTAGTCTGATCAAGCTAGTACCTGTTCTCAGCAACTCTGTTATTAGACTCATCTTGCTTTAATATGCATGTTTAGAATTGAATGCTTTATTTGAGGACACAGTCCAGTTAACTCACTGGTACCTTTGGATATCAGAGTAGTCTTTGGTTTGTTGGTTTTGCTGGTTTTTGTTGTGGTTTGGTTTTTGTTGTTGTTGAGGAGGGAGTTTGGGTTTTGGTTTGGTTTGGTTTGTTTTTTTCCTTTCCAAGACATGTGGTAATGCTCCTCACTGAGAAATTAATTGTTCAAAAGATGACAATTTATTTTTCTTCCTATGCTGTTACCATCTGATGAGCTCCAAAGTTAATGCAAAAATCCTTACTATGCTGTTAGTGATTGACCTTGCACTCTGTATAGTTAAATGTCACCCATTTTCATTATTCCAATCCTAAAGATCTTCTATTTTTTTCTTGCATGGTATTATAATTCTTTCTATTGAATACTACTTCCAACATTGTGATCTGCATATTTCATTGAGCAGTTCCGATTTTTTTTCTGATTAAACAAGATGGGCCTCAAGAATGAGCCAGGAAAAATTTTAGCAGTAGCCTCCCAGAGAAGGGATAAATCTGTAACTATAACATGTTTTTCTCTTGTATAATTAGTTCCTTTCCCCCTATACAGCTTTCCTTCTAATTCCCATCTTCTCCAACTTCACCAATAATTTGCTGTGGCACTCTGCCAGTTCCTTCACTAGTCTGGATAAGAGACAAGTACTTTTTTATTTTTTTTCCCCAGAAAAATCAGGTATCTTAACAAAGAAAGATGTCAATTTAAGACTGCATTAGCTACCCTTGGTAGCTGGCTGATTTTTTTTTCTATATTCCATTTTCAAAATTTCTTCTGATTCTTGTGTACTATAGAGGTTTACTTCTTAAACATGAGGGGTAATTTGGGGGGAGGGAATAATCCAGCTGTGACTCAGGCACTTCAAGCCTCTTGTATATTTTACAGTGTAAGTACACTGAGTTCTTAGGAATTGAGGGTCTCAACTATATAGACTTAACTATAATGTCAAAGTTAGAGGGCGAGTCAATCAAGGTGCCTTTCAGGCAATAGAGAGAAAATAGATGTCTGCAGAACATGATTTCAGTCTTTAAGAAGTACTGATTAAGGCTCCATCAAGACAAGAGCCTACTATATTAAGTTTTGTGTAAACTTGGTCCTCTGAGATTTCTCAGAGGTCTTCTCAAGCGTGATTTTTCCAGCACAAACTTAGTTCCAGATTTATCAGTCCCAGATGCTTATTGTAGTCTTCTGGAAGGTCCTATGGCATTTTATCTTCCTAATGTACCTGTAAGCCTTCTACCAACAGTCACCATGCACTTGGATAGTTTTGATTTCTAAGATTAGCATTAGACGATGCAAGGTCCTTTTCTGTAAATGGCTGGAAGGGACTCGTATTCTGTAATTATAGGCCTTAAAACTTTTGAAATTTAGGTTAAAATAACTGTTGAGAGAGAATAATTCAACCCATTAGCTTAAGCCTGAATAATATTGCTTTGGGGAATTGCTGTTGACTATCTGGAACTCCAACTATCATCTTACATTAAATACTATTCACAGCTTAAGTTTGTTGGGATAATTTCCGGCACATGAGTTCAGAAACATTTTCATGTAATCATTCATATCACACAGCCACTGCAAAGACTCTGGAAACTCTCAACTGCAGATGAACTCACTTCAATTGAGTCACAGCTGGTATGTCCCAAAACCAACAATTTAGTAATTATTGATTTTGTTTTGGGTTTTTTGGTGGGGTTTTGCTTGTTTGTTTGTTTTATTAACAGAAGCTTCCAATTTATAAAATCACAAAATTTGTGGTTTTCACTTCTTATTTTTGGAAAGTGATATTGCCAATGAATATATCCAGAGAAATTTTATTATTGCTTTTTCCCCCATATATATTATCAAAATAATATTTTTAGGAAAATGTGTATTTCTTGTTATATATATGTTGTCGATACCAGTAAAATATATAGAATTAAAGTCAAATGTTGTTAGAATCAAATTTAGTAGAGATATAGTAAACAAGAAAAATTTAACATGGTTTTCTCTATGTTTCATTTAATCTTTTAAACAATTTTAGAAGTTTCAGATCCCTTTAAGACTGAGAAAACTGTTTCCTACTTTAAAGGAGAAAATAATCTCTGATTAAATCTCTGATTTATCTTTGCATTTAAATGAGGTTTCTTACAAATTATTCTGAATACGGGACAGAAAATCACCCCGTTTTATCATTATTAACACATTTTACTCTAGAGAAAATATCAGTTAAGCTTTTTTAGCACCTCTTTACCATGAGGTTTTTCCAGCAAACCAGTTTATTACAACCACAAATCAAATTCCAAATTGGAAAGCAAATATTCCCTCAAACTGGGAAAAAATATTTTATCATATACCCTGGGATTTAGGTAAAACTCATAAAAGAGTTGTATCTAACCATTTAGCAAGATTTTCCTATTCAGAGACTTTTCCATGCCCAGATGTTGGCTGATATTAAGCCCAGAACTTCAGCAGGCTCTTCACAAGGTTACACTTGAACAGAATTCTTAATAAAGATATTAGCAGCAGTAACTGCTTGCTTGAGGACGTAAAATAGATTATGCAGAAATTGCTCAGAATCTTGTAACTTTTTCCAAGGTGAGAGAGAGGCCAGGGGCGGGCAGGTGGGGTGGATATTTGCTCCTTACTACTAGGACTACATGCTATGCAAGAATCCAGGCAGAGACTCAACCTTTGTGTCTCAAAAATTTCTCTCATCCATTCTTGCTGCTTAGTGAAGGGAATGTGTGGTGGGTGGATGAGTGTGTGTTTTAAAGTTTTCAATATGGAAATTTATTAATAAAATTCACTACTTTAGCAAACACACACTTGGAAGCATGCTAAAATTCAAAACCCAGTCTCACTTGTAGTTCCAAACTGAGGAATAGGCAATACTGCCCAATTCAAAGTGTTTCCCGAGTATTGTGGTAGGATCAACAGGCAGGAAAAAACCTGAAATGTAATGAGACGTATCCAGTGTCTGGAACGGGTCAAGAATGGACAGTGATCTGCAATGATGTCTACAAGTTCATACTTTTCATCTGAGTTTTGACAAGTGATTCTGATGCTGTCCCACGTCCACATAAATTCTTGCCCTTCTCCAAGCTTAGCTGTCCTGGGTGAAAGGATCCAGTCTCTTCTGGAAAATCCATAAAGGTAATTTCATAGCCTGAGACAGAGGCACCTGCTGATGTATGTACAGGGCAATGAAAAAAGGCAGCATTAAACCACAGCCATTTCCAACTTTGAGTCCTTTGGTTTTATAATTAGACTTTTTTTTGCCTGACAATTATATTTCATTTTGACCCCGAATCACTGACATTGATAGAAGATAGATGTCAGTAACTTTAGGCAAAATCAGTCCTTTGTGGTTGTTCACCATTTTTCATCATGCCGTGGTTGCTCATATTAATCTTACTGAGAAACAAAGTTTCCCCATTCATTGAGAAAGGTATGGGATACATGATAAGATGGATTTTAAGACTCGTTGAAGTATTGCAAGTATCTAAAATTTCAAAGCCAAGGAGAATGATCCTGTTTATTAAATGTTTTTCCTTTAACAAATATATTCACTTAAAATTTGCTCATATACTTTGCCATAATTGCTTAAATATGTTTCTAGTAAAAAGACCTTAACTTTTGTCTCATTCAGATTGTATTAAAATTGTCCTGCTGTCACTTCAGAATATTGCTAAACTTCTACAACTCAGAAGTCCTCTTCAGTGTTCCCTTGGAAGAAATAGGACATGACAGCTATTATTTATCTCTATGATACAGATTAAGTGTATTTAAGATATAGGATATAGCACAATATTAATTAATTACACAGAAAAAGAAAACAAGGCATTCTTAGGTCAGTGAAGTGTAACAAGTAAGAAGCAAAAGAGGACTGAAAGTAAAACCTCAAAAGAAAGCAGTTCCCCACCAATGTCTCCCTAGTAATCCTTTAAAACATTTTAACGAAAAAGGGCTAAGTTCAGAGTACATTTCAGATAGCGTTAGAGGTGCTGTGGAAGCTAAGGAAACAAATACCTGGGAAATTACTAATTTTTTTTGAAAGTAATGTTTTATCCTTTGGTGCTGTGAAACCCCAGACAAGAGATGCATAGCCCACCTTTCTTCATACAGCTCTATAAATATGCACTGTATCTTTTGGTGCAAATCCTCAGCTCTGTACACTTGAGAGAAGTAACTGCCTAATGGCAAATAGTTCAGAGAAACAGCACTGACGAACTAAATCTGGTAATTGCTCCAAACTCATTGTTTGATTTGGTATAGTCATGGTCAAATCTTCCATCTGTCTCTGCCCTCCAACAATGATTTCAGGACACTTGGAGCTGAAACCAAACTGTGTTTTGTTTTTTTTTTTTTTTTCTGGTTGGTGTCTGGGCTCTCACCATCACAGCCCTTGATTAAATGACAGGTTTTTGTTTTCTTTGTCTTACCTTCTTTTTCCATTCATTTCTCGACAGCCTTCCCTCTCAGCTGAATACTGTTATCACTTCTTTATTCTAATCCTCTCCCTAGCTGCCTATATTATCACCACTCTGTTTCAGAACTTGGATACTTACCCTTTAATCCATTAATTGGCTTTTTACCCTCAGATCTCTTTGCCTCCTCTGAGTGCAACCTGACTCTCCCAGCCACCACACACCCACATTGTTCTCTGTCCATCCCTCCCTTGCACCTCCTGGCTTTCACTACGTTTTGGTGCTAGTTTCTCTTCTTTCCAGATAATCTTGTGCTTTATTTCTTTTCACAAAGCATGGCTCTCTAGTTCAATATCACTTTCAGTGTTGCTTCTGTTTCCTCCCTGTGTTTACGTATTGCCTTTCTACATTGCATCTTAACAAGGGTAGATGTATATAACAGGAATAATCTCTGCAGCAGATATCCATGTTGCCCCCACAAGAGGTCCATTTCCTTATCAGGGTTCAATGTGTTGGGAAACTTAATAAAATATGGGTTGCTACAGAGCAAACATATTCACAGAAACGAGATTATCTTTTGATCGTGTCAGGTTTCTATTGCTGTTTACATGCAGTGAAAGTGTACATTTCTTAACTTTTTTTTAATCATGTACCTCTTGTGTGTAAAATCTATTTGTATTAAAAAGAAATACTTTATCTGTGCCATTGTTTAGTCCAGGAATAATATTGGTTTATTTTTTTAAGAAATCCTGCCCACTTTGATTCCTTTTTCCCTTAGTCAACATTTGAAAATATAGACGATACTGCAAAGAGGCATTTTCATCTTTTTGTTTTGTTCTCTCTAATGTTTTCTTTATATAGTGTGTATGAACACACATATTTGATATTTAGCAAAATAGGGAAAATTATCCTGCTGCTAATGTACACAAAGCTATTACACCCAGTCATGGTTAATAGCACTAAATGGATTTAGAGTGAGGAGTCTAGACTGCAATCCTGTCAGCATCTGCCCCTTCCCCAGTAATTTATTTGGGTTTTGCACCTGCAGGTGCTGAACAGGGACTGAATTCATACAGGATTATTTATTTGGATAACAGGCAATGAAATGGTAACATTTAAGAAGAGTACTAAATAAAAGTGACTGTGTTACCATTAACTTTCCCTCCTTTGTTGTCAATATTAAAACAATAGAATCCTGATTATCCAGGCTCTTCCCAAGAGGATCTCCTTCTCTAATTAACTCCCTAATCTATTGGCACCCTGATTATTAGACATATCTTGTGCTGCCTGGTGCGTTTTAATGTTAGAAAGCTTTCATAAAATATTTCAGGTTTAGCTCATTCATTAGAACAAGGTATCTTTAAGATTATGTACATAGTGATGGTCCTTTCCTTTCCTCTATGCTCTGGAGCATTAAAGCTTCTCTGAAAGGGCAGTTAATAGGGAAAGGCTATGAGAACAGCAGAACTGGAAAGGTAATTGTGCAGAGGTGAGAAGCAGTCCCCTATTTGCCAGCCTCTCTGATCTTGTGTTCCACGCACGTAGTAAGTTGCAGCTGGAAATCACCTTTTCCTGCAGCCCTAATGATATGCATATGTACCTACAGGCATCTCCAAAGGTGAAAAATTCTAACCCATTGTACAATGCAGCCATGGCAATAGAAGTTTGGTTACAACTTGTAGAACAAAAAGGTTTCCCTTCAGAGCCTTGTTTATTCAGGCTTGTTTGTATGAGACAGAGTTGTTTGTCTCAAGTTCTTCCATCTCTAACAAAGGAAAAATAAATTGCCCTTCTCTCATATTTTTTTTTTTTCAAAATCATAATGCACTTAACTCAGGAAATCAAATCAGCATACCCAGGCAGAGTTTTTTCCTTCTTTTCACTTGGAAGAACTCAAATCCTGTGGGGAAAAAAAGAAAATCAGTTAAAAAAATTTCTTATCAAAAATCCTGCACCTAAGTCTTGGCTGTATACATGGTAAGTCTTGAACTTACCCATTGTTGGTCTGAATAATATTTTAATTTTGTTAAATGGGAGACCACTTATTCTTTGTGGTGTTGGGGTTTTTTTGTGTTTGTTTGTTTGTTTGTTTTGTGGTTCTTTTTTTAGTTCGTTTGTTTGTTGGGGTTTTTCCCCTGTGGTCTCCAAATATTTTTGGTATTGGTCTAGTCTCTTCTTTCATTCCATGCAGTATCAGCATTTGCAGTTCTCTTATAACGGGATGCTTTTTAGTTGTACAAGTTGAAGTCTGTCATCAGTACATAATCTTGTAAAGACCTATGATGTGCCTCTTGTCCTACACCTACCAATGTGCCATGGTGTGGTAGCTTTCAAGCTGATGCACATAAGCATGGAGACTCTTTTCAAGTTGTTCAGCCTGGATCTGTCATTCATGCATGTGCAGTTCACCGGTGGATGTGATGGCCTTTGTGCAGTCTGTGAAGTCTGTATTTTGTATGCACGGAGCCTTGCACCAGTCCTGCTCATGTGTGAAGATAAAGGCATGGAATGTGTTTCCATATATCTCTCTCCAGAATCTCCGCACCCCCCCCCACTATTGACAGCAGTCCATGCATTTTTAAATCAGAAGGCAGAGCACCCTAAAAACTATGTACCAATCACGAAGAAGATCAGCAAAAGAGAGAAGGGTAAGAGAGATCACAGAAGTAAACATGTTCTGTAGGAAACCTTTATCCACCATGTGCAATATTTTAATTCAATTAATAGTAACCTTAAGTTATCATCGGGGATGCTAAAAAGCTTTTTAAATACACAAGCGTTTTTCATGAAGCGAATTGATAATCATTGAAGTATATGGTGTTCCCCCCACCCACCCCTGACTGCTGTCTATAACAGCTTATATAATTCAAGACTGATTTTTCACTTAGTTCTTCATGATGCTATTTATTTCTTATTCATTCTTTCCTTCTTTTATAACTATGTCTGAATTTCATGGAATTCTCATAAAACACAGTAATTCTAATGCTAAGGGTAATTTTTAAAAGGTGCTTCAAAAATATAGATGTTTAATATGCAGCTGCTCTTTTAAGGGGCAAAAGGTTTCTTTCTGCCACTTCTTTCAGATTCTGTATTAAAAATCTTTTCTTTTTCCCTCATCTGTCAATACTTAAGGAAGTACCCTTTCATGTTTTCTATAATCCTGTTAAAAATAGTAGGCATCTTCTGTATCTGTGGCTAGACATACAGCACGGTGGAAAATAATCTAAACACTCAAGGTTTGTTTGCAGATTTGCTTTAATGAAAAAGGTTCAAGATATATAATGAGACAGCCCCTCTGATACAGTTAATCAGTATCCACACAAGTTGATCCCTTGAATGCATTACATGATTCATAAGAAATTGCTTAGTACATAAGAAAATAAGATTGAATAATATTTGCTGATGTCTTATTTTCCAGCTAAGAAATCTAACACTTTCAAGGATGAAGAGCAGTAAGAGGTCCTCACTTATGTTCCTCTGCTCTCTGCAAAATATAATGCAAAAATATAATGCAAAAGCATTTCTGATTGCCGAGTTAGAAAGGGTTCTTTCATTCAGGTGAACATCAGAGGAGTACGACACCATGCCTAAATTGTAAAAATATTTTGATTCTAAAATGTGTTTAATAGGTCACACTTTTACAGTCATGGCTTAGAGTTAATTAGTCTCAAAACAGGTCTATGGTAATAATTGTCTCAGTAAATCATTGTCTTCTCTGTGTCTAAACTGTCAGGGTGGGGACTTTTAGATATGCCTAATCAATATATAAACACAAATCCTGTTAACATCTCCATGGTGCTGGTGAGCAGTTATGTGCTTTAGAAATCAGTTGTTCTTCAATCCAGGTCCTGTTTCATTTTACATAGGAATAGTTAGTGAAGGAAAGAAGAGAAAAGGAAAGAAAGGAGACCTCGTTCTCAAGCGTACTTGCAGAGCAGTAGGTCAGGACAGCTGGCTAATGGGGATGAAAGGTGCTCACACCTGCAGGGAACAGCATAGGCAAATCCTTTTTCATGGGTAGTAGGTGTTCTATCATACAAGATGTGCTGTCTCTAGCACCTATTCTGGCAGGGTGGCTGTGGTAAGAGTGTTCAGCCAGATATCATTGCACTGCTTCATCACTGTAGCAAATTTCTAAAGCAGACATTGTCATGACAAAATGGGGGTGTAGGGGACGGCATTGATAAATTTGGTTTTCTGAAGGAATGAAGTTTGGAAAAGGAAGAGTTAAAGTTACTGCTGCTGTAATATACATACCAGGCTCTTTCGGTCTTTTAAATCTTCACAGCTCTCTTACAACAAGTTCTCTTCATGTCTAGAAAATGCAAATCTCTGGGCTCCTAAGAGCAACTGAATAGGGATATGTATTTCATCTTAAAACAAAGAGCAAAGAGGGGAGGGGGGAAAAAGGGAAAAGTTATTCAAAGGATTTTGGAAACAGGTGTTCTAAATCAACATTAATTGGATTTCAGTTAATTATTCCTTATACTTTAGGGATTATAGGAAAGGAATATAGGGGGAAAAAAGCAAGAACAACTTCTCTGACACACTAATTGCTCTAATATTATTTAAGCTAAGCAGACTCTCATTCCTTTCACACTCAGCCCAAATAAATTGGCCTCCAGATGACTGTTACAGAGGCTAGGGAATAAGAATGATGTGAAAAAGCAAGATGCAATCTTTGAAAGCTACCTTTACTTGGGAGGTTGGTTACAAATTTAGTCTATTATGTATACTATCCTCTGCCTGTAATTAGTAAGATAAAGGCAGCTGCTAAAAAGCTAGTATAACTTGACTTCAGATACCCCATTTCTAGTATGAAGATTATGTGATTCTCCTGATACTTTATCCCTTACAGTGTATGATCTATGCACACAGTTTAGAAGGTTTCTCTAGGTCTGACAAGGAAAAGCTGGGTTGAAGACAGGACATTATTAAGGACTGCATTTTGTCTTTTGGATTTCTGTTTTAATGTGTCTGTGGATGAGTCCACTTTTTGCACAGTGTTGGAAGTGGTATAATGTTTGACATGAAAAATTGTACATGGAAAGTTTTTGTTCACCTCTGAGAACAAACCAATTCCAAATTTGAAAAGAAGTGGGAAAGAGGGTGAGTGAGACAAGATAAAATGAGATTTTTAAAAATGACTATAAATTGAAGTAGTCTAAAGAAATAATTTTTTAAATTGAACTGAAGGTAAGGTGAGGTAGTTTTTCAATTTTTATTTGGGTTTAAACTTTACCTTTTTGCAAATTTTTGGCTGATTGCTTTAAGTTGATGAAAGTGAGATCGTGTCACTCTTGCTAGTCTCCTCTCACTGTCCAGCCTGAGAAAAGTGAGTGATGCTTGTGATAAAAGTAACAGATTTTCAAAGTTCTTTTTAAACTTTAATATGATACATTAATCAGAGCTTCTAGTAACAACCAAGATAATGTTTAACATGTTGTTTTTTTTTTCTTAACAATATATCTTTGAAGAACTCTCTGCCCCGTATATTTGAAGTATACATGAAACATGTCACTTTTGAACAGGGGACATTGTCAGGTTATATGTGAAATTATTTACACAGCAAATTTTAAAAGATTTTGGAAAGCCTACTGAAACTTGCCTGAGGGCAGTTAGAATTTGCATTCCAGCCTCCTGCATATGTGATAAGTTGCTAAGCATCTCAGTTAAAAAAATTGGAAGGGGACTTCCCCATTCAGTAGTTCTTATTTATAACTGAGGTATATTACTAAGCAGATATACTGATGCCCACTATATGTGTCAGCATATTTACCATCCCTTCAAACAGATGTGAACATAATTACATCACTTCTACACAATGACTTATTTACCTGGCTTCTATACATATTTGCATAAGGTCCTAACAGATCTGAGATTTTAAGGAGTTTATGAAAATATTATTCTTAAATGAAACTGATCTTTTATAACCCAAATGTCCACTACACCTGCATGAAATTTGTAAGAACAGATACTTTTGTCACTGCTATGAAAGCACAGCAGAAAACAGTTGTGAAAAGAGACACTTAATGTGCTGGTATCTTTCCGAGAATTAGCCAAATGTGTGTCTGTATTGTGCTAGCTGATCTTATTTATCTCCTTAACTCATAGCATTTAGGATGGCATCATTTCTCATACTGTGCAGATGATGGTACTGCATTCTGTAGGAAGATAGTATTTCTCTGTCAAATGTCACTATTTCTAACTGATATGAAGTGCAAAAGAAATATCTTTACAGTTTTGTTCAATAACTTTTAAAAGACAATATTAAACATATGAAGATAAATTATGACAATGTGTGTAATCTTATATGCATGAGTATTTAATCCTTGCTTTCCAAAATATGGCAGTTCATAGATTTTCTCTTTGTCATCAATGCTTTTTTTTTTTTTGGTGTAAATCTATTATGCAATCTTTACTCTTGCTTGCACAGAATATGCTTTTACTTTACAAGTGAAGGTGCAAACTTTTCTTTCTTGTTAAAAAAAAAACAAAACAAAACAAACCAACCAAAACACTAAAATTCTGTTTCAGTCAATTTTTTTCCAAAATCAGTTCTGTCAGTATCAGGTTGCAGGAAAATATTTCTCGAATTAAATATGAAGTTCATAGCCCAGATGTGTTTTATGCTCTTTTACACTGTATACAAAATCTCAGCACTAGTGTAATTTTAATGATCAGAGTTCTCTAGGATGTTTTTTTCCTACCTCATTTTTTTCCCTTTGCTTCCCCTTCTGACCTTTGCTAAAATCTTCACCAAGGTGTATAGGTGATAATTGATTGCTTTTGTTTTAAAAGACATTTTTGTATCAGCTAAGTGCTGCTTTTTTTGAGATGTGAACACATTTTGTGGACAGACTCAAAGCCTGGTTGTGCTCAGTCATTTGTGCAAAAAAATACATTGTTAGTCATCTGTAATCCCTAGCCCATGGTGGTTGTCGCTGGTTTATATATGGGAAGAGATGTGCTTATTTAATCACAGACCAGATACAGGGCCTAAGGGCCTGACCCAAGGCCCATTGAAATCAGTTGGAATCCTAATGTAGGTTTTAATAGCCCTACATGTTTAGATAAGACATCTGACTCATTTTTATAAAAACTAAACAAACAAAAAACTTCTTTTTTCTTTCCCCACTCCTTTCACATTTTCCTAATAGGGGGCTATACTCTAAATACAGTGTAAACAATTTAAAGAACCTCACCTGACAACTATTCTGTTAAGAAAGTGTTATAATAAAAAGCTGGAATTTGGCTTTAAAGCACTGGGATGGCTGTGGTACCTTTCTGCACTACAAACATTTTCTGATAATGCTTTGCACAGAAATGTTGATGTGTTTGCACAGAAAAACAGTTTGTATACAGTATGGACTTAGGTCTACATGGTAAAAATATCTGTGTAGTCAGTGTAGTCTATTTGTGAAATATAGCAGGGGAAAATATTTATGAGCACCACAGGACATGAAGCTCAAAGTGCAGTCATTTCTAAATGAAAATTATGTGACAGTTCATCAGTATTTAATGCTAACATTGCTTGATCTAGATATAAAGAATTTAGCAGCCATTTATCACAGCATACAGTACTGTTAATTTCCTGATTTGCTTAGAATACAGTGATGTTTTAATCTCAACAGGAGCCACAGGTCTAATTTTAGCTATTTAATGAAAGGAAAATCCGGCAAGAGACAGATTTTTCACATGGCTATTAGAAGCCTACTCCCACAATTTGAATTGGTTGGTCTTTTTAATGCCTGCTCCCAGAAGCCACTGCTTGGTCCCTGCGCCAGATGCAGGTGTTCCCTTGTGCTGTCAGCCAGGAATGATTAATGAGGATTTGCCCCTACTGAAAGCAGTCTTTGGAGCATTGTTCAGGGCATCTGTGGAACTGTCGGGGGAGACAAGGACACAAGTGAACAACCAATTATTTGGCCATCACTGAGGCAGCATGAAAAAGACATCAAATTGGACAGAGGAGCACAGCTTTTGTTTCATGATCATATTTTTAGGTGTTACTAGTAACAGAGGAATTCTACCTGTTTTGTTTTGCCCTTTTTTTCCCTTTCCTTTTTTCCTCTTTTTTTTTTTTTTTTTTTTTTTTTTTTTTTTTTTTTTTCAGGGGAGAGAGGAAGGACTCAAGCACTGCTTTAAAGCTAGGATAGGATGCGTGAAAGAAATAGAGGCAGAGAACTGATCACAATCCTTTAAAAGGGGAGGAAAACACGTAGAATTGATTTCTTGGCAGTTGCACTGCGTGTATAAAGATACACCATTTTGCTCGGCTAACATTTGGGAATGAGGGCTAAGAATTCCGTGAGGAGGAGATTTTCTCATGCAGGGATCTTCTTAATTGTTGGCCAAATACAACAATTCAGGATCCAGGGCTTTATCATGTGGTGGTTCAGGGAAGTGTTACATTAGGATTCTGAAAAAGAAAATGTGAGGGAGCAAAACCAGAAAACATTTGCAAGATTGAATTCAACATTCAGCCTGCATTCCTCTTTCTGTCTCAAAGAAAGCACACTTAGGTGCAGAAGAGTAAGAGAGAAAAAGAAGAACAGAACTAAAAGCACTCTGCCTAGGCTTAGACTTCTGCATTTTTATATTTACTGAGAGTTGTGAATATAAATACTAATTTAAACCAGAGGGAAAGGATCTTATTTTCAGAGCAATCCAATTATAGAATGGATTGTTTGTAAAATACATTATGTGCTCCATCCTGTCAAACCTCTTTTTACCACAGCATTAAGAATAAAAAAGTTAATTATACTGCTTAATTCTAAATAGGAATATAAAGTTTTATAGAATAATAATAAATATAAAAAAAATACTACTAAGGCATTGTAATTAATATTTACAGTGGCTAATTCCCCAACCTCAGAAGTACCTCTGTCCCCATACCCCATACATGCAAGAAAAAAGTTTGGATTTTGAAACAATTACAGATCATAATTCCAAACTACCCCTTAATGAAGGAGAAATCTATATTTCTAAATTAACACTTTAGTTATATTTGAGTACCTGGGTTTAGGTTTGTTGTTTGGGCTTTTTTTCAAATTATTTATTCTTTAATGACTGTAATTTATCAAGGAGGACTCATGGCATCCAAAAATTATATGAATGTCCATGCATAAACGCCTGTTTCCTTACCCCAGCTGTGTTGTAGGAATTTTAGTAAGCAAAACTTTTTTTTGCCTGCTTCATGTTCAGAATGAGTTACTGAAGGTAAAAATTCGACTTACAATATTCAGATTTTCAGAACTTGTCATCTCAGTGTCAAGTAGCTGGGTCTGAAACCTGAACAGTCAACTATTTTTTCTATTTACTATAGGATGATAATTTTGCTAGAAAATAAAAGTTTAAAATAATAACTTGAAAAATACTGCTTAAAAACCACTTAAAGAAAGAATACAGAATTATACAGGACACATGTAAATGGAGCCTTAGTATTTAAAGGATATCACATATTTCTTTATACCACCCAAGTGAAAGTCTTGGTCAGAAGGAATTCACTAAACAAACCTAAGAATCTTTAGGATATTCCAAGGTTTCTGATGATTGCGCAAATTGTAGTCTGGAATTTTACATTAGGAATAGTGGCAATACCGGCCCTCAAACTGCATTGCTGTCCTTTTGCAGTAGTACAGCCATCTGTTACTCTCTGCATAGAATGGCAATATTTGGAACTGAGCATTGTCCCCTCTTACCTTTGGTCTATGTGCTAGAACTTGAAATGACTTTATTAGAAGTTATAATATCTGTGTACAGACACACTCAACTCTGTTTCCTTCTTGTCAGAAAGCGACAATGGCAACAACAACGTGCCCCTGTGCCTGACATTGCTCGATGGAAGAACAGTGTCTTACGCTCCTCCTGGGCTTGATGGCAGTGATGCTGGTGAGGAAGGAAAATATTTCCAGGAACTGAAGGAACATTTATAGCGTCTCTAAAGAGGATATTTGCCTGTGACTGTCAAAGTGCTGAACTGAGTTTCCTAACTCTAGATAAATAAATAGAAAGGAAACTTTCTGCTTCTGCGGGCTGTGCTGAAGACTGCACCTTTTCCTGCCAGGTATGGACTTTGTCACAGGTATTCAAGGGTTGTTTCTCACTCTGCTGGATTACTTCAGACTCTTCTTGGAGTTGTCAGCTGGACAGCAGAGAAACATCAGATGTTAAAGCTTAATGAAATTTCTAGGTAATATAAAGCAGAGCACAGCCTGTTTTTAGATGTGCCAGCAGCGTGCAACAATGGAATGTCTCCAAGGAAGTGGTTGTTCTCTCCAGATCTCTTAGTGGGTGAGCACCTGTGGGATGGGGTCCCTGTGAGTTCCTATGGGAGGTCCTATGGGAGAAAGATCAGGATAATTCTTTAAAGGAAATACTGAATCCTTTCTTTGGCCTGAAAATAGGGATAGGATTTGACAGCTAGTACAAATAATGGGAACACTTTCTACATACTGTTTCCTCTAATACAGTGACATCTCTTCCATCCATTACATTCTTCTGCAATTCACGTGCTTTTCAAAAATAATTATGTTTCTACCAGTACTTGTTCTTACGTTGATACATGTTGTATTATGATGTTTTTCCTGTAAATTCTTATGTATGTTTTTTCATACTTCAATAAAAACATGAAAATTTAAATTCAAAGCAAACTAAAAACAAATGGGCAAGAACATATGGGAAGGGATAAACCCGTTAACATCTTTATTATGAGATTTTTTTGCTAAAAACATCGGCTTTGATTTAGCTTTATGAGGTAAATCCACTGCAGATTCATTTTACAAAACTATAAAAAAATTCTGAAGTTGTCACTTACATTTTTACAATTATCTCTAATACTCTGCAGACTGCATAAGACTATGAAGTAGTGGATTAGTACAAGGTTAGATCCTCTGAGATGACTTTTTTTCATATTCTTATGAATCTTTGCAATTCTTTTGATAAAAAAATGTTTCTTTGTAAATAATATGGCCACTGTAATAAATTTTTAGGGAAAGAAACAGAAAAATAATTGAAGCTCAAATAAATATTTTATAGCTTTTAACATGTAATATTTAGCTTTTATTTCATGCTGGAAGGAATGAGGATTGTTAGGGTCATGCTATGATTATGGGTGAGCATTTATTTATTTTATTTTTGCTAAGTAAAATCTAACAACAACAAGCTCAAAAACTGAGGAATTGTCAGGAGTTGTCTTTTATAGAACTTTTGAATATCGGGATTTCTCCCTGTGCCCCTTCTCCTCCCATTATAACACAGCCTGATGATTCTGGTCACTACAGCCAGTGCGTCTCTGCTGGTGGTGATGGTGATGAAACTCCTAAGACTTTTGTGACTCTGTTATTGCCTCCAGGCTTGAAATGACGGGAGGCTGCAGACAACTGAGGCAACGTCATTAGAATCTCATCAAAACTGGTTGTTAATGAACCATTTGATAAACCAGAAGGAATTCTCTCTGCTGCTTGAGCTAACAACAACAACAACAACAACAACAACAACAACAACAGCAAAAAAGGGAAAGGGTAAAGGTGCGGATGTAAAAATACTCCCTCTTGCAGCAGCAGCGTGAGTCAGCTGCAGTTTGTTTTTTTATCATGCATGTGCCCTGGTATATGGGTAGGCAGAGTGGGCAGGGATTTTGCAGATGACATTTCTATATTGATTTTATGAAATAATGCTGTATATGCTTGGTTTGGGCTGCAAAATTTGCAGTGTGATCTACTAAAGCTTTGCCTCTTTGGCAACAGAGCCAAAGCTTTAGTAGTGAGAGAGCCCATTGTGAGGGCTAAAATAAAGTTCAGTTCCTGTACCCTTGATAACTGATTTTTGCTATTTTTGCTGAAATCCCAGAGCTAGCAGTTTGGTAAGTTTGTGCTCACACATAGGTATGTATTTATTTATAAAATCTATTTAAAAAAAAAAAATCCAGCTTACATCCAGAGAAAACTATCTACAGATTTTGTAAACATCATTGGCCTAATCAGCTTTTTTTTTGTTGTCTGTGCTTAAGAGCAGGTCACACTTAGAACTGATGTGTGAGGCCAAAGGGCTTTTCTCTTCCTATAGCCCCAGCCTACTTTTTCACCAGCATAATTTCTCACCATTTCTGGATTTGACTTTCTTCTTTCTAGTCCCTCACTTTAGGCAGGCAGGCAGGCAGGCAGGCAGGCAGGCAGGTTTTTTTGACCCATTAATACCATCTTGTACGCATTATTCTTTTCCCTCTTCCTCTCTCCCTCTGCTTACATCCTTCATTCATACATTCCCTTTGCATCCTATTTCAGTCCATACACTTTTCCCTGTCTCTTTTCCACACCTTTGCTCTTCTTCCATTCATGCTACATGTGGGAAAATGAAGTTCTCTGCACCAAAGGAAGCAGTTCTTCCTAATGATGGTGAAGTTTCAGCACGTATATACACACGCTGGAAATAACAACATGATGAAATGTCACTGACTGTTTTCCTAGGGAGAGGATCTTTAAATTAAGAGGCTTTCCTAAATGTTCTTTGTAATGTAAAATGATTTAGCTTCAAATTACTCAGAATCTGAATATGAATTAGGCAAAATATTTGTCAGTATTTGGATAGATTATGAAGCCTCCCTTTATATATTTTAATTGTTAGCATTTTCTTTGGATTTCTGTGAATTGTCAAGCTTTACAATTTCTGTGTATTTAAGTCAGTATTAAGTTCTTGACTGCTTTGACTTATTTTATTGTCCTTCATGGTTTTATGTTAATGGTAAGCATAGCAACACCAGTTGTATATATATTTGTTTGAATGAATGCTACCCATCATACGATCCTTACATAAACCTCATTTTAGCATACTTTTGGAAACTTTAAAAATACAGATGATGCTCCAAATTCATATTAGAAGTAAAAAACAGGTTATCAGAGTATTTTGGCTAAATAAGAAAATGTAATCCTTTACTGGAAAGAAGAAGAAATAGCATCTGAATTGGGATGTAGATGGTTAGAAGAAGTGGAGTGTGTAAGAATTCACAGAAAATAAATAGTACAGAAAGGGTATTTCTTATCAACTACCAGCACCTAGCATTTCATAAACCATAATCTTGACAGTAGATCTTGAATATTAATAAAATTATTATTGTAAGAATATCAGTATAAAAAATACTTAAAATAATAAATTCTGAGGTTTGCATTGCACCATTCCACCTAGCAGCCAACAGGAAGTCAAAGGACATTTTTTAAAAAATGTCTAAATTTCAGAGGTTGCTTCAGGTTCTTCCCCTATGGATACAGATTATCTTTGTTTTCAGAATTGCTGAAGCCAGAAATATGGTCTGTAAGTTTGAGTGAACTTTCTTCACCTAATTTCAAATCTGCTTGAACTTAGTGACTTTGTATATTTGATTTAAGCTTCTTGGAGTTTGCATTCAATAAAGGAGAAGAGTATAGGTGAAGGGAGGAGATAGAAAATCCAATGCAGAAAAATCAAGGAAAAAAAAAGCTTGATATACTTGACATATGGGAATTACTTGCTTCTCTTTTACTATCTTCTGTGTTTTGCAGCATAGAAACTTTCTGTGGGAAAAAACCCAAACAAACAAGTAGCAATTTTTGTCTTTAGTGTAATCATGCACAATCTCTTTTTTCCTTCATCAAGCTTCAGCCTTAGCAGACAACTAGATGTTATGATTTATTTGTGTCCAGCTTTGCAAGATATTCTTCCACAAGTGAATCATGGTATGCCAGAAGACAAAAGAAATGGAGTGATCTGTGTTGTTCTTATCTTATTATCTGCTAGAAAGTCTGATTTTAATCATGTCCACTTAGTGGTCAGGCTGATTCACCCTGCCAGCCAGATGATCTAGTTCAGTGTCCACTGCTGTTATTACAGACTGGAGGTCAACTCTTTTATCTATTTCCTCCAGACTCAGTGGGACACAGTTTCTTGCTGGGAGTCTTCCAAAGAAGGTGATAAATCTTATGGCTAATATCCCAGGAGGTAGTAATGTCTTCCTACAGGCGTATTTTCAGAACTTTTGCAGGCTCTGTGAACATAAATAGAAACTTTTGAAACTCCTGTGGTTTTGTTTTATTTTTATATCTGTCATACGACTATCTCTGCTTAAATAAAGCCTGATCGTGAATTGTCAGCACAGTCTTCCAAAATTTTTCCTTCATTTTCCTGCCCATGAATATAGTTCGTGTCCAGGAATAGAGTTGAATCCCATTAACAATTTTATGACTACCTGTGTGTACAAGTAGTCTTTTGCAGCATAACCAGTTTGCGTTGCTTGTAATAGATTGGATATATGCCAGAACTCCCTAAATAACACTTCACATGGATTTAGGGAATGGTGCACCACAGAGAACTGGTTTTGCCTAACAATAATTCCTAAATGGTGAAGAGCAGTGATTTTCTAAGATCCAAGTGGATGGACACAAACAGAGAATTGTGGTCAATGACTATATGTCCAGGTGTAGGCATTCAGGGTCCAGAGGAGTCCATAAAACACCACTCCTAGGAAGACAGGCTGATAGAGCTGGGGTTGTTCAGTTAGGAGAAGAGAAAGTTCCAGCAAGACTTCATTATGGTGTTTTAGTACTTAAAGAGAGCTTATAAAAAAGAGACAGATTGACTTTTCACATGGGCAGAACATGATAGGACAAGGGGGAACAGTTTCAAACTGTAATAGGAGAGATTTAGATTAGATGTTAGGAATAAATTCTTTACTCAAAGGGTGAGGCACTGGAACAGGTTACGCAGAGAACTAGTGGATGCCCCATTCCTGGAAGTGTTCAGTGCCGTGTCAGATAGGGCTTTGAGCAACTGATCTAGTGGCTGGCATCCCTGCCCATGGCAGGGGTTGTGGAAGTAGATGATATTTAAGGTCTCTTCCAATCTAAACCATTCTATGATTCTATGATTTGAAGATCTGTGGAAAACACTATAGGACTTCTGAGTTGACTGACAAAAGGCAACTTGAAAGAAGTTTTTATGTTTACACCACCTTTTACGTGAAATTTGGCATTTATGGGTCTAAACCAATAAAGCCACTTGTATACAACTGTAAAATGGCTTATGCTTTGCTTTGTCTCTAAGCATTAATTTAAGACCCAAGGTTCACATTGCCTAGAGCCTTTGTGGGTATACTGTAAAAACCTGATTCATTTTTTTCTGTTATTGAGCTGACAGCCAGATTAAATGTTGATTGTAAAGTTCTTTCCCTCTCCCTGCTACTGCACTTTATGCATCCTGGCCAAATGAAATAGCATAGTTTTATAATACAGGTAAGTTTGTTGCATAACTTATTATAATATATTCATACTGTATAAAAAAGTTAAAATCTTGTAAATTTATCTTAATAAAAATGCATTGCAAGAGTAAAGATATTTTAAATGAATAGATCAATTGTGAAATTGTGATAATATTAGAAACTCGAGGATCCCCTTGCAGGCCACAGCTGGGCTAGTCTGCCCACATAATTCTTACTTGTACCGTGCAGACTAACCAGCTCTGGTTTGTACTGTCTAATTAAGTATATTTAGTTATAGTTGTTTTAGCAATCCTCAGCTTTTGTTTTTCTGACACTAGTTACTGTGCAGTCAATACTGAGAGTCATCCCTCAGTTGTCTATTTTCTATTTTTTCTTTTCTTTTTTACCAAAAATGCTGCGTCTCTTTTCAGTTTCTGTAACCGTCTCTAAGTGTCACCTTCTCATTCTCCACACAGACACACCTCTTGCACTGGTTACATTTTGCCTTTCTAGGGTCTCCTCTGCTTTTGCCAACACTGCAAGAGGAGAACCAGAACATTCCACCACTCTGTCCGCATTTGATAATCAATTATGTGTCTTTCACATCCACTGCAATATCCTTGGAATATCTTTTGAAGATAGATGGAAGAAGCAATGAACTAGGGTTGCTATCATAATTCTTTTAGATCAAACTGGGGGATAGGCACTGAGTTTGGCTGTAATACCTGAAATAGAGGAACTTTTTAATGCTTTTTCTGTTGGCAAAGGATTAGTTAGTGACATATACTTTCCAAATATAAGAAGGTAGCTCAGATTCCATTTCTCTTTTGATGGGGAACCAGCCTGCCTGGTGGACAACAAGCAAAACAGCTCAGCTGTTGCTGCTCTAGCCTGCCACATTTTTTGATCTGAGTCCAGAAAGATTTTTTTCCTCTCAACTCTGTTCCATAATTGAAAAGCAAAAAACAAATTATCTATCTGTCCTTCTTTTCTATAATTTTATAAATGAGTCTGGAGTGGAGTCTGGAGAATGCCTCCTGCACTGTATCCTAAACAGCAAATAGGTTTGAGAAAGAACTGTAACCACGAAGTACACATTTTAGAGCACCATGGAACACAAATGATTTTTTTCCAAATTATTCTTTATTATGATGTAATTGCTTAATTTTTAATTTGACTTAGCACAAGCTGAGTCTACTCTGAGTAGACTGGTGTACTGTGCATTGATTTTATTCTATGAATTCCTGCTGAGACAAATATTAGAACATATTTAATACAAATGCACATTTATTCAATGTATATGTTCATATAAATATTGAAAAACAAGTTTTCTCAAACTTCTATATTACAGACTGAAAAAGACTTGAAAAGATGCTTTGTGGAATATGTGCTCCTTTTTTCTCCATCGAAAAAATGAATTTACTCTAATTATTAATTTATTTTTTTAAATTGAGTTGATAGTGTTATGTTATGATTTTAAAGCTGACTTTCTGACAATGGAGCTACAGGACCAGGTGTAATTCAAACCTTGGGTATATTTTACTTGAATTAGTTTATAGTGAGAAAGGAGAAATGTCCCATCTCTGTTCCAGACAGATTTTGTGACCGTAGTCAAACTGCTTAAATTCCCTTAGTGAAACCCTACTCCCACTAAAGTCAAGAGGATTTTTGCCATTTATTTGAATGGGGCAAATATATCACATTGGAATTCTGAATTGTTAATAAGAATGGGATAACATGTATCTAACTCTCACAGCTCTTGTGAAGCTAATTAATCAGCAGAGTACTTTGGGATCCTCAGAAGTATAATAGAAGCTCCAAGTACTATTATTTATTTGTCATGTAATTGGAAACTAGCAAGGTAAAAAGTCATTGATAAAAATCCACATCACAAGGTCATTTTTTTCAGTGTTGCAAATCTCTTCAATCAAGAGCTTTGTAACTGATGAAAAGTACAGCCTAATCATAACACTATCAAGTCAATTTAATTGGTGCTCTGGCAGCACATGAGATCATAATGAAGTCATTTTTGCTAGTTACAGGCTTAAAAATATTTTTATATTACCCTTCATCCTAGTGGAAACTTTAAAGGCTTTACAGACAGGATTAAGGTTTTCTGCCTCTATTATACAGCTGTGTTTTTGTGGTGGATATCAGCTGTTTTAATAGTGTTTAAAAATACTACTGGTAAGCATGATGCTACTGTGTTTACACTTATCCTTTATACCTATTATGTAGTTTGTACCTTTAAAATTAATGTTCAGATACATCAAAGTAAAGAGGTAGCACATCTCGATTAAGAAGGGTTCTGATTTTTTTCAAGGTTGAACACTGGTAGTTGTCATTGTTGCTGAACCTCAGCTTTTAAAAATACCCTCTGTCTGTGAAAATCCCTTTTTTTGCCAACAGAAAGGTCTGAATGTTTTTTGCACAATACTCTGGCATCCCAGGTGAAGGCTTGGAGTAAGAGTGGTTAGGTTTCTATAAGCAACAGTGCCCTGTTGCATTGAGTGGATTGCTTAATTTACTTAATTTAGCTTGCGTATAGCAACAGATGGAAATAATTTCATTTATCTTTTCTTTGCCCCAGCTCTTTCATAGCTGGAGGGACTGACAGCTCGTGTGCCAGTATCAGGGTCCTCCTGCTTCTCATGCCTGTCATTGCTCCCCTTCTTAGGGACCAGGGTGCCATGGCCGCAAGTCTCTGCAGTGATTTCCTGCCACCAACCACGTCACCTGCCATGTCTTGTGGCCATTGAAGAGCAGACTGTGACTTTCAGCTCTCTCTTGCCACTTGCTCCTTTAGTAAGCATCTGACTAAAAAGCCCAGTTTAAAATGCAGCCTTCAGAATAAGAAGCAAATGCAAACCAGCCAAAAGGCTTAATGTTGTGACTTAAGAGTTGGTGGTGTTTATGAGTAAGAGAGTTTAAAATCAGCACCTTTCCCACCTAGTTCCTCATTTCCATCTCCTTCCCTCCATCTCTCCCTTGTCTGTGGACTCCATTTAATCTTTGTCACTGACCAGGCTCCACAGCCTGCTTTTAAAAAGGTGTGCCCAAATGTGTCTTGGGTACTGGCAAGCTGAAGTTTCTTTTTCTCTCTGATGGAAAGCAAGGAACTGTGGCCTTCTCCAACAGCCCAGCTGTGGCACTGAGCACTGTCCAAACAAGGCTGCTTTCCACTGCAGTTTACTTGGAAAAAGGTGAGAAAGAGTGACTGGCAAAGGAGACAGGCTCCTGTGGGAGTTTTGCAGGTGCATACAGGTGTTTTTCTTTATAGGCATAAAGAGGGAAAAGGTGTTACAAGAACCCTGATGGATAAGGCCAAGGACCATAGGAAGTAAAATAATGAAGGACAGTATTTTCTTCCTTTTTCACTTGTTTAGCACCACAGCTACATCCTTACCCATACTGAAGGCCATGACACCACAGTGTAAAAAAAATACTAAAATGAGTGTTAAAAGTAGATTTCCTGATGCAATGGTTTTAAGGATCCTTCATGTAACATATGCAAAGCAATGGATATAGTGCTTAGTTTTCCTGGCTTGCTCCCTAAGTACCAGCAACTTGTCAGTCCTGCCATAGAAATCCCCTACACTCATCAGACTCTAGTTTATCAGAGGCAATGCCTCAATTGGTTCAAAAATACAAATAAACCCAGAAATTTGAGCCCCTCTCTCCCCAGAATGTGCCAAGTTTTCAGAAAGCAGAGAACATATCACACCTGAAGCTGGGACAGATCTCTGCTTTAGATATTTTTAGGTAGTCTGAGGAAGGGTGTGTACTTTAAAAATTAGTGCCAACATTTAGTCTTGGAATATCATGAAGAAAATATTATGACCAGTACTTATGAACTTCATCTGAAGGCAGTCTAAACAATCTGCATGTGTCTGCAGGGGGCTACATCTCCAGTGCTCCCAAAGGCCCCCAGCTGCTGTACTGGGTGCCTGCAACTGCTGTGTACACTTTTGACATATTTTTCACCTTCTCTAAATTTAACGTAATTTAATCTAAACTTATTTAAGGTAGAGCTAATTGTGCCATAACACATAATCTGGAATACAATCAGATGTCAGCTAAAGGTTAGGCTTAGGTTTGCCAGTTCTTAACTTCAAATTTCAGTTTAGGTCTCTTAAAAGCTTCATCTTGATGACATCCTACCCCAGTGAATTTTGTGATGAGTTTGGGTTTTCTTTTTCCCTCAATACACCTCACAGATAACAGGTTTAGCTTGTTAGTAGTCTTTCTGGTTAAACCTGCAAAGGAAGTACCAAGTTCATTATAAATTCAGTTTAAGAAGTTAGGGTTCTTGCTGGGTGATTTGGTGGAGATGAGATGTGGTGCTCTGCTTGCAAGTGTATTTGGAAATTAACTGAAAAAAAAGACATTTAAATCTTAGTTGGTGGATAGAACAACAAAGTGTATTTTGTTCCCCTGCATTTTCAGTTATTCAGATGTATTTCTTTTCAAACTTCGTCTGCTGCAGGATTTAATCATAACAGCTCAAAAATCAAAAGTTAAGTTTTCATTGGTCTAGTAGGCACTTGCTATTTTTTGTGCACTCTGAAAAGAAATGCATAAGAACTGTTAGTACACATATTGCACTTAATTTGCTGGCTTAACATGTGCACCAGTAAACAGAATTCCTTGAGTTTCTGCAGGTTTCTAATCACAGTGGGGTGAGAGGTTGATTTAATTTGCCTGCCTTACAAATTTGAGGAAATAGCATGAAAATGTTTTAACAGTACTCACTTTCTCCTGGTCAGTAGCCAAAGAATTTTATAGAGGATGGCAATATTACCCAACAGTCAAGACAATGGTTTGAGAAAAATCCTTTTTATTTCAGACAAAGAGAGGGAAAGAGCATTGTGTAGGGGAGTGAAATTTCAGGGCAGCAGCTCCACTGAGGGCTTGTTAAATCTTTCATTTGGGCCATTCACCTGCTGCTTATAAGCAATGGAAATGGTAGACAGCAGATGTGAAGGCTAGGAGGGGCTGTAATGATGTGCAAAACAAGTTGAGTGACTATATAGAATCGAGAGAAGAAGGATTGAGACTTGCTTCTTTGTATTTGAAACAACCCCCCTTATCCCATGTTACTACGATCCCAAACACCTTAAAAACTTTCTTTCAAAACAAATTGGGTAAAAATATGAAAAAATAAAATGAATGAATAAGCACTTCCTGTCTTTTTTTGAGTAAATGAAAAAAAAAAAAAAGTGATCTTGAACATAACAGTTCTTGATCCCTGCATAACTTTTATTAACACTTACCAAAGCTGGGATATGACCCTCTGATTATGTTAGGTTTAGAATACATATAATTTTCCTAACGTGAATGATGAAAGAAGTCTGCTTATTTTGACCACCAGAACGTAGGTTGGGTTTTTCTATATTTCATCACTCCCAAATCACACACCTTGCTGATGTTGTCTCCCGTAGAAATGTTTGTGTTTTAATTTAAATCAGACAATAAAAGAATTTGAGATCTGGTAAATTAGGAACAAAGAAAAAGGCTTTGTGCTCCACTGCCTAGAGTCTAACCATTATGGTTGTAGTAATGTGCTGTGAGAAGCCATTGGCATGCTAAAAATACACTACTTTAACAATAATCCATGCATAAAAGAGCCTGAAAGGAGATATGGCATATACCTAATGAATTCTGGACCTTTTCCATGCTTACTGTTTTTAGGATTTGAAAATTGCCAACCCTTCTATGTTATAATGTTTAAACTTTAACTAACAAACAAACAAACATAACCCCCCTAAATGAATTCAGCAATAGTAGCAGGAATTGAATGCTGTATGTGCTAAATGGCTTGGGGGTTGGGATTTTTTTTTTATTTAAAAAAAAAAAGAGTCAGATTTTATATATATTCAAAACAGATGCATGATTGTAAATATAGGGTAGTTGTAATATTCCAAGCACATATTTAGGGACTTCCTCCCTTTTCCAAATCTCACTCAAGTGGAACATACACTCATTTCTGTAACAAAAATTCTTTCTACTCTATTGGCAAAATGAATAGCATCAACTCAAAATATTTAAAAATTTAGTCACATCCGCATCTCGCAGCCTATAAGGAGCTTTCACGCTTTTGGGCTCGCTTTAGATCTTTAATACCCTTTCCTTTTGTGTCAAGGAGCTCACGAGGCGTAAAGAAGCACTGATAAACCCACTTAGATCCCTTCCTGGGCCGTCACCTCTCCCTGCCAAGCGGCTTTAGGTGGTAACTGATCTGTGACAGGCTGCCAGTCAAACGGAGCATTTCTGAAGGCTGACACAAAAGGCTCGGAGCGCCGGGGAGAGGAGGAGGGGAACGAGAAAAGAAAAACCAAACTGTATCAGCGCCCCTCCGGCTCCCCGGCCCCCCTCACGCTCCCAGCCCCCATCCCGAAGCCAGGTTCAGGCCAGGGGCAGCCCCGCCCGGCGAGGACCTGATCGCTATCGCCCGGGCTGCGGTTCCGCAGCCCGGGCGATAGCGATCAGGTCCTCGCCGGGCGGGGCTGCCCCCGGCCACGGCGACCCGAGTCGGAGTGACAGTCGGGCCCGGAGTGACACCGGGGGATGCTGCCAGCGCCGCCGCTTCCCATGGGAGCAGGGGGGAGAGGGAGACGGGGGCGGGGGGCAGCGGCCCAGAGAGGGAGGGAAGGAGGGAGGGATGGAGAGAGAGAAGGAGGGAGGGACGACGACATCCTCTGGTCGCGCTCCCCGGGGTGCGCTGTGGGGAGACGGTCCGACTTTCCCCCCTGCCCGCCTCCGGTCCAGGCTGTGGAGGGTGTCAAGCCTTCCCCCCCAGCTTCCCAATAAATTCTTCTGTGCTGCCGAAATAGTGGCCAGATCTCTTCATCCCTGGGGCTTGGGCTTCGGCTCCGACAGACCTTGTGGCACCTTCCAGTGCCTACGCGGCAGCTTTTGAGACATTGGATCAGACTGCCCAGAGAAGTTGTGGATGCCCCATCGCTGGAAGTGTTCCAGGCCAGGCTGGATGGGGCTTTGAGCAGCTTGGTCTAAGTGGAAAGTGTCCCTGGCCGTTTCAGGAGGCTCGGAAGTATATGATTTTTAAGATCCCCTACAACCCAAACCGTTCTGTCGTTCTATGGTTCTGTGGTTAGAGAGGGACAGTGAGACACAGTAGCAGAGAGATGGGACCCTTGGAAAACATGCCTTCCCAAATTCCCTGCTCCTGTGTGTTTTTGTACCTCTACCTGCATAAAAGTCTTGCAGTCATGTGAGTAAAATAGTATCTACCAAATAAAACCCCACCTTCTAACTGGACCTTGAAGTTTTATTGCTTATTTTATCAAGGGGAAAAGGACATTTATTTGCAAACATGTTGCTGGCTTGGCGAAACTTAATCAAAATGGTTCTGCCAACTCTGCTACAAGAACAACTGGAAGAACTTCAGAAGTCCTTAGCCTCTGCCTCTGAAAGAACTCCCTCCAACATTTGTTACTCCTTATCTCTCAGACCGTAAGGGTCTGGTGGTTGCAGCAGAGAAGTTGCAAGCAGTGGATTATTCTTGGGTCTATGATGACCTTCAAAACCAAAATAAATTGAGTCCTGTTTGCCTTGGACAAACCCCTACAATTTGAATGTGCCAGATCTCAGAGTACCTTGAGATCATATGCTGGAAGTAGCTTTAGACTGTCCATCACTCCATTTAGTATCCAGTTTAGTATCATCCAGTTTAGTAACTCTGTTGAGGGAATCATCTACTATCAAGGGGAAATATTCACTTTTTTTCTAGTTTAATATCCTTCAACTTGAACTAAGTTATGCAAACATGTACTGAGACCAGATTCAACAAAATTTGATTTTTTTTTTTTTAAATCTAAAGTAATTTCTCTTAGTCTATCATGAATGGAGAATTATTCTACTCTCAAGAGGAATTTAGTCCTTTTAGAGGCAAAAAGACTCAGCACACTAAGCTTTAGTTTATGCTGATGCCTTTATACAGTGGGGGATACTCCCACAGACAGCAGTTTTCCAGTGTAGCTCTAGTAGGTGAGAGTGGATGAAGCATTCAACAGCCTCTGCACTGAGTAGGGGTATATGTGAAAAATCCTTTTTCAGTTCATCTCACATTCTGAACTGTTCTCTCCAGGTGGTCCCACCAAACCACAGTGCCTTTCTTTTTCAAAATTCTGTTGTCATGTGATGGGTGGACCTGGTAAAGAGAGGAATACATTCTCCACTTAGGATAGAAAGCACTTTTCATTACTCATGTCTTAAGGGATATTTTTTTGTCTTAAGGGATATTTACTGAGGGGCAACTCATCTGAATGCTTCATTGTGAAAATCCACAGCCTTATTTTATTTTTTTCCAACCTTTTAAGAAAACCACTTTCCTTTTTTTTCTCTGCCTCAAGTATTGATCTTTTCTTCCTACCTTTAATACCACTGAAAAATAAAGAGTACTGGGCAAAGGAATGAGAATAGAAAAGGTGAAGAAAAACCATTAAATTTGAAAAAGAGTAAATCAGGGAAGTAAAATATCCATATCTTTACTCCTTATTCACCTTTGGAGTTATGCCCACCTTGGTCTTAAGTGTTCATAATTTGGCATTTAGTGATTTTTTTCCAATTTAGTTTATCTGGAAGAGTGAAAAAGAGTTGTTAGTTTCATTTTGGTTGTTGGTTTGGTTTTTGTTTGTTTGTTTGTTTGGGGGGTTTTTGTTTTGGTTTGTGTTTTTTTTAAAACAGTACCAAGTGGAAAGAAATAGGAAAAAAGCTGTGAGGATGTGATTTTATTTTGGAGGAAGTGCCTACAAGCAGGACTTGAGTTCTTTTACAACAAATCAAATATCCTACATATACTGATGAGGAACTGTGTAGCACATTTTTTACCACTGACACCTGGTGAAGCCCGCCATGGTTGGATTCCCAGAAGCACTTGTGTCATACTCCTGTTGCCATACAATCTTAACTGTGTGAAGCCCTCAGTCTTTGGGCTGAAACTGTAACTATTAATGTATGCTCTTTGCAGCCAAAGAATTTATTTGTGAAACTTCAGTGAAATCCTTTCAGAATTCTTGAATTATGGGAGTTTGTAAACCAGAGTATGCTTCCATTGTGTTTAATAGGCAGTGAAAACAAATTAAAACCAACAGAAAATAGGCTTCTTTTAATGAGAAAACTGAAGCAAACCCCACTGAGAGCTGCTGTTTTTGACTGTTCCTTTTAGTTCAATGTCTCCTCAAATTAGTATTGAAAAATGGTATATTTTAAAAAAAAATATGTTACCATGTTTTTGAACTTTAGGACATTATGCAGGTTGTTTTTAAAAACATATTAAGAGGTTGAGGTGAATCCTAAAGGGAAATCTGTGAAGTTAATGGTAGAGCTTAATAAGCTTAGACACTTTTTCTGACATTATTTACCTTTTTCCCTTCCTGGCCTGAAGCTTCTTGAAAGGCTGAAGGAAGCTGATTTCAGATAGATTCTGTGTGCATAAAAGGAAATCTTAATTACCTGACTGAACTACTCAAAGCAGAACAATAATCTTTAACGCTGAGGAAACTGAAATGTTATCTATAGATTAAGACTTCTAGATTTTTGTCATGCCATGAACATTTCAAGATTTTGGCTCAAAAATAATAGGAGTCATCAGGCTACTACACAAAATAGTTCTAATAGCATCAACTACTATTTTTAAAATTTTTTTATTAGAACAACCTTGTCTTACAAAACAGTGCCAAAAAACAGCTTCCTGGAAGATAGGAACACATTTGTCTCACATATAGTTTATATCAGTAGGTAAGCATCCAAGTTAAATGCTGTAGCAAGCTAAAAGAGGTTTTTTCCTGAATTAAATTATATACATTAAATAAATTTAAATATCATTTAAAACTATATTTAAAATTATTAAGAATTGAGGCATTGGAAGATATTTTTTTATTGGTAATGTCTCATCTTTTTCAGATTGCATCTACGTTTAATAGTAAACATGTAGATAGTTTCCCATGACCTCTGTTCCTCTTCTAACATTTCCAAAACAAGTTTGTTTTCAACTTCACACAAAGCAAATATAGGAAAGGAAAGTCAAATCTGGTAGAAAATAATTAAGGTGCATCTGAAATATGCAGTTTTGTGTCTAACAGTTGTGGCTGGGTCCTCAAGCTTTGTCACACATTTGTCCAGTTACAGATACTTCAGGTTTCATTATTTAAAAGATTATGTAGAGGTTTAGTGTACTTTTTTATTTTCAAGAAAAGATGATGCATTCTTTAAAATGCATTCTCTACTAGCTTCTGTCAGTCTGCACCACAAGGGGCTACATTAATTTTATAATCCTGAGAACATTATGATGGATACTTGTAAGAACTTTTGCTGTCTGACAGTGAGCCTGGCATAGTTTGAGGTAGAAATCTACTAATACTTTTGTGTGTGTGTGAGATTTTGTAAGGGTTTATAGACATCATAGTCTCTTCTAAATTCACACTAAGTCACACATCCACAAAGTCTTGAGGCTAAGCTATAACCTATGGGGAACAGAACAGAATTCTTATCTAAGATCACATGAACTCCAATAGTACTAAAAACATTCAAGGGCACCTGCATTGGTTTATATCACATAAATATTTCATAGATATGTTCTATTCTTAGAAACAGACCTGACTATCAAATTCTCAGGTAGAAAATTCAAAATTTCCTTATTTTAGAATAGTGTCATTTAAAAGATGAAGAATATGAAGCATTAACGATTTATAAAACTACATCCTTGGAGATATTCAAATATTGACTGTACAAAATCCCAAGCAACCTGATCTGTGCTGGTTCTCTGTTTAGTTAGGAGTTGCACCAGATGAATTCCAGAAGCTCTTTACCAGTTAAAAGTATTTTAGTATGCTGTACATTGAAGAAGCTACTTTCAGGTGGTAAAATCTAAAATAATGGCAGCAAGTCTTATCCATTTGTGACAAAAGTTGATTATGCTGTCTAGAGCTTTTCTATCCATCACTGTGTGAAGTAAAACAACTTCTGTGTGCTTTTAAAGCCTGAGAGAAACATTTGTGGGCACCCTAACTCATTGATTCCCTCCACCTTCTTGTTTCTGGTGCACCAGTGCTCCCCAGCATTATCAAGGTCTATTCAAATTTGTGTTGATGTCTTTATAGCACCAAGTTGGGACAAAATGGGATACTTTCAGAACTGGATGGCAAGACCTCATATCACTGACTGCCTCATACATGCCTCTCACAGTCCTGCTTCTGTGTCAATAAGGAAAAAAACCCTTGAGTTTTTATAGACTGTAGCTCTTACGTGACCACTCACAAGCCTTCTGGGCTACAGGAAGGGTTTCAGGTTTGGTGAGTATGATTGGAGAGGTGGTTGCCTGCTGTGCAAAACTGAGAGGCTTCACAAGTTGTCTGGTGACAGGAGTCTGTTTTGCATAGCAGGACGATTTGCATGGAAGGAGCAGAGGATCTGCTGGCACAACAGAGAGCCTGTCTTGCTCAGGGGACTTCTAACAATTTTTTTTCATGTACAATTGAGATATAATTTTTAAAATTTAGACTTAATTTTGTTTTCCTGTTCTATCAATATTGTTTTAGAACTCAGTGTACTCTATATTTCAATTAGGAATAGCTATTTGCAAATTTAAGCTCAGCTAAATTGAAAAGAATATATATTATTTACAAACAAACTCATCTGAATTAAATTTTTGGTTGGGAACATATTAAGTCATTGATTTGGCTTAAACATTTTCTTGTGTTTTTAATCTACTGTATTTAAAAGTATTTAAAAGTACCATTCAGACCTTGCAAATCAAATTGCAAACTAAGGCTTTCCAGAAGTTCACTGAGTTTAGGAAAAAATCAGAAGGCAAGGATTAAAAGAAAAAAAACACTCATCTCTAATGTTTTCAACAGTTCCTCATGCCAGAAAAACCAAGAGTGGAAGAAATAAGAGCTAGGCTGAATTGACATGTGAATTGGAAAGGCTAGATTGCTGTTATGTTGTGGGTGGGCTCTTCATACTTCTGAAGTTATAATGTTTTTATTTAAAACTTAAATTGGATTTCTGGGCATGTATGGTGTACATCAATTTAAAATTATTGGAGTTCTTCATATTGTTAAGAGTGCTTCAGTTTTAAAGAGTAAGGCTTTCCTGCAAATGCCAAGTAAATTGCTCTGCAAGTCCAGAATCTTTGATCACCTCTGAATTGTAATGCCTACGAAATATGTTGTAGTGTTCTAATAATTTTACAGCTCTCTCTGATTCATATTCCTAGAACCCCAATCATTTCCAAATTGAAGAGCTCTCATTATTTTCAAGTTTTCTGTGCAGTATAAAATGATTTAAGATTATTCTGCAGCTTTTCACTTTTTATTTTGCAAAAAATAACTTTTTTTCCTCCCTTTTTAAAGACCAGCTCTTTCCTCTGCAAGCTGGGAGACATTACGAGCTAATTCAAACGTTTCATGTTTAAAATGGAAATTGAACCAAATTCTCTCCAAATAGCAATGATGATGGCTGGGGGAAAAAGGAGGAAAAAAAAAATCACTGCCTCAAAAGCCGAGAAAATACAAAGTAAGAGGCTGTCAGTGATCCTTGCTGGGAAAAGTGTGAAGAACAAGAAACATATTGTCACTGCTCAGATGCGGTCAAGGTGAAGTGGGGAGACTGAATGAAAGTTACAACAATGTGACAAAAGAGAGACACAGATCCATTTAGTCTTGGAAGGAAGAGAGCAGGGGGAACAGAAGGCTAGTTCACGTGTTGCTTCTAAGCTGATTTTTGCTGTCATTTTATCATACAATTTCAGAGGGAAATGATGTATGCCCTTTTGTATCTCCTGACTTTGTCTTTTAAGAATAACAGTTTCTTTCTCACTAGTGACCTTGTTCTTTTTAAACACATGGCAGTAGTATATTGTTTATAAGTCACATGGCTTTCTAAAGAAAACTCTCCTCGCTATTTCTTTTTAGCAGTAGAGCCTTTTCTTGTGGTGTTGTTTTTTTTTCTTTGTTTGTTTGTGGTTTGTTTTTGTTTTTTTCTTTTTCCTCCAAACACATGCACTTGATGATTTTTGTTCCCAGTGGCTCATTGTTGAAGACTAAACAAGAGCAAAAAAAGAAATGTTTTGGGGGACAAAGCACACCAACCTGCTGGGGATCCCTATGTCTGTGCCCTACATTGCTATGAGTTGTACCCAAAATCATCCAGCTTACTTCCCACCTGGAAACCTGCACCTGCTACTTCTGGTCCTGTTTGAGGTGTTAGAATGGGTTCCACATACAGACTCTCCAAAAGAAAGGGGAGAAAATTAATCTAAAAAGCATTACAATCTAGATGGAGTTATGCTGACATACAAAAAGAAAAAGGGATTGGGGAACCCACCTGCCAATGCTCAGACACTTCAGCAGTAAGGCACAAATTGGTGTGGAGGCAGGGTGAAAAAAATTACAGATCGGAGCAGAGAGGTTCTAAGTGTTTCAAAATTGTATTACTAAGGACATAGTCTGGAAACATCTGGAAAAATCTGGAGATTTCCAAAACACATGTTGAAACACAAAAAAGGACATGGTCCATCACAACTTTGGCACTTCCAGTCATTTGAGAGAAGCAAAATGTGTGCATCATACCTCCCACTGAAAAAGTAGGTCTGCATTTTTGTTGTTTTACTTTTTAAGAGCTGTGACGCATCTCAGGAGATCCCCCGATGAATGCAGCCTCTGTGGGACTGGATGCCGATTTACACCTCTCTGCTCCTGACACTGTTGTAATGGGGCTTGTGAGCCTTTTCTGCTGCAGTCATTTTCCTTAGAGTACGTGTTTATGTCTATGTGCCAAAGAGTTTATACTACCTCAGAAGGTACAGTGGGTTTACAGCTGGAGGGACAGAGGATGGGCTCCCTTAACACAGCTCTACTTTTAGAGGTATAGCTTCCAGTAGAGGGGCAGGGTGATTTCATAGCATTGTGAAGCCAATATCATCAGTTTACACCTATCTTACCTACATGAAAATTGACCAGGAAAGCTGGTCTTATTTAGGACAGCATGTTCTCCAATATTTCCAGTGAATCATTAATCTTAAATATATTTATAAATAAAACTTATAGAGCTAAAATTGTAATTTGGAAATCTGTTAAGAATAATCAGGCTCAAAAACTCCTCCTGGACTTTTTGTGGCAGGTACCTAAACCTATAGGGAGAATGATTTGTTTCTTTGTTGCTGTACCAGGAAACATTTAGTGAAACTGGTATTTCCCTAGTTCCTCTCTATTTAAGGTTCCCCATTTTTCATTTCTTGCAGTTTTTTTGCTTTATCCCTACTCCTCATATATCTAGCTTTTTTTATTCCCTTTTTCTTTGCTTTCCCCTGAACTCATGATTCTTTTCACTTTCCCATTCCCAGTATTTCTACTGTTTTTCTATTACTTTTGAATCCTTTCCATCTTTCCTGCAGCAACTCCCTACTGCAAGTCCTTCACAAGCCTTTGTTACCCTTCTTGCAGTGGCTGACTTCTGGCTGAAATCTGGAGCTGTTACAGAAGAAAAGTTGCCAGGGTTTATCTGCCTGTGGTTTAAACACAGGGTAATTACATTTCAAATTTCAGATTGCTTGAGATTTTTGAGAGATTTTGATGAATAATCTCTCTGTTTATCTACTAAGCAATGCTCAAACTACAGGGTATCTAAAGAGTATTAATTTAATTTTAATATGTGCATAATCAGTAGTAAGTCAGCAATTAGTATTTCACTAATATCCAAACAAACATAATTTTCCAAATTATAGAAAACTCAGTCAAAAATTATATTTTATTGTATGTAGTGGTCTGTTGGAGTATATAAAATATTCAAGAGATTTAACATTATTTTTGTTAATTTGAGGATTATTACTCCTAGCAAGTTTCAATTTACATAGGTACAAAAAAATTAAGTTAAAAATAATTCAATTTTTTTCTAAGGGTATCTCTTATATATACAACTTGGTGCTACCTAGCACCAAAAGTTTAATTACGATTTTTCATTGATTTTTAAGGCAATCTTTATTTATGTCATTCTAACATATTCCGAATTTTGAGATGTATTGTTCCAAAAGGTGAGTTGGTAAGTAAATTTGTCCATTAGGTGCATTGGTGCATTAGGTCTTTCAGCTTCCAGGAATTTGTGAGAGACAGTTGCACCAGATCACATTGTTTTGGCCTGGTTACTCCAATCTGCAGTTCTTCAGGCTCAAAACCAACCAAGACACCAAATACTATTAATCGTCACTGTCATGTTTAGTACTCACAGTTTGAAATTTTCTGTTTTCACAATTTCAAACCCCATTATGTGTGTTACACGTCACTGTGAGAGAAGCACTTAATCCTAGTTTGCTGCCTATAGTTGCTTCAGATACATTTATAAGGAGAGGTCTTCCTATGGGATCTATAAATCATAAATTACCTTTTAGCTATGCCATGTTTTTAAAGTAATGTTAACACTTTAAAATAAAGGTCTTTGTATTGTTTGTAATACACATGACTTCTTGCTGTGCACAGAATAACCCATGTACCACCCATACTGAAACTGGTTATTAAATATGCTGGATCAGTTTACTGGTAGCTCTAATACACTTCTGTAACTAGGGACTACTTGTAACATCAAAGCAGCGGAGACATTAGTTCTTTTCCCCTATAGCCTCTGACCTGAAAGCTTTTCTTTTTATCTCTGTATAAAAGGAAAATATTCTTTTCAAAGAACCCTGGCTAGAATCTGGATATTTTCTCCATTGTAGAATAAGAGCCTGTGAAAATAATTTACAATTTTTCATCTTTGTTCAGAGTATTGTTTTTTTTTTTTTTTTTTGGGGGGGAGGGACATCACGCCTCTTTGAGAGTAAAACTCTTGCTTTCAAGTAATAGTGACTGGAAAGTGCTTTCTAAATCCTGAGGTACTTCTGTTTTTGATAACCCCATCAGCCTGAAGAAAGGTGATGGAGCATTTCTATTTTTAAGACAAATGAAAAGAGATATATTGTGTAAGAGAAAGAAAATAAAGTTTGAGATACACAAAATAATGGCTAATTAATTGTGCATAGGGTTTGTAAGGGAGCCAACATCTGGTAAAGACAAACTATATTTTATCTTGCAGATGTTTCCAGTTATTTTTTAATAATTTTAAAAAAAATCACATAGCAAGTGATCTTTCTCAAGTATATTTGAACTTTTAAATCTGTGGATTGGATCATCTCTTCTTCTGACCTTTTATGTATCAGATTTTTTGTATAATCTGGCTTGACTTGTTTTAGTTCAACATTTTAGGATTCTTGACCTTTTGACTTTTAGATTCTTAATTTGAGCTATCTCAGGGAGGACTTGGTCTTCAGAAACAGCTAAGTACACAATGCCAAAAATGTTTTCTGATGTGTGACCTGCACAATTACTTTTGAGTATCTGAAGCCTTGTTCAGAGGTAATCACAGGGAACAGAGTGCTGAGTTAAACAAACATAGGTGAAGTAAACAGATAAAGGAAGGCTGAGCATAAATGGACGTATCATATCATGAATTATTGGTATTTTGCTGGTGATAAAGTTATTTTAATTCTAAATTTTAAATTAACTTCAAAATAATTTCGTAAAGGCATAGGCACTGATAGTGTTACACATAGTATACATTGCTGTACTTGTATGATCTGGACTCCAAGGTTTTTAATATCACCTGAAACTTCATTTTTTTACCTGTGTTTGTTGCAATGACTTTCTTAAAATCCAAAAGAGAAATGGAAAAATCATGTAATTTTTTGTTTTACTATTTATACTAAGTCTATTTTAAAGGGTGTTGTTTGGGTTTTTTCTGTTGTTTGTTTGTTTGTTATTTGTTTCTTTGGTTTTTTATGCTATTGCTATGGCTGATGTGGGGTATTATTTTCCTTCATTCCACAATTCATGGCTACGGAGATGGCATTAAGCATTATTTAGCCTATAACACTTAACTCACAGTGGTGTTAAGCCAATGATTAAGTCAATGAAAAGTCACTGATTTTGTGGATGCTCTAGGGGGGCCTTCTTATAGATATGAATAGTTCCTGTGGGGTGGTTGTTTTAAAATTTAGCCTGGGCTTAAAACTGCTTTTCCACATACTTCTTAAAAATTGCTTAGCCAAAGGAAGGATAGCACACTCCAATTCTAATGTAATGTCATAATTAAAAAGAAAATAAAGCTTCTCAATATTCCCTGTAAAACTGCATATGAATAAATAAATTTCAATCTCTCTTCTGCTGGAAACAAGATGGATTTGATGTGGTATTTAATAAAGGTACATAATTTAATTATATTTGTAGAAGTGCAGACTAGCACATTGTTTTAAGCATAAATATCTTTATTAAAAAAAAATTACAGAATGGCATAGTGTAAGCTTTATAAAGTGTCCTATTGGATTTTTTTTAAAATACATGTTTTTCTTCTTTGGTTTTTGAACTAAGCAGAGAAAATTTTTTCTTGCAGAGTTAATTTTCTTAATAGAAGCAGCACATATGTGTCCTTAAGTTATACATATTTTATCATATGTTAGATACAGTAACAAATACGTCTTTAAAACATTTTCCAGGAATCCTATAAGCAGAAATGTAGGGGGTTGTGGTTTTTTGTTTGTTTGGTTGGTTGGTTGGTTTTTCCCCTGATTGTAATAATTAAAAATTTAGAAAATTCAGATTGTTTTCAAAATGTAAATGTAAGTAAATTATATACTACATGTGTCTAGATAGAAGAATCTAAAATCTTCTGCCCAAAACCGTGAATATTTTAGCTTGCATTCAACTAATATGCCAACTTATGGTTACTTACGTTTTACTCCTGTTTGCTACAGGTGAAGTGGGTGAATATCAGACAGCTCATTATAGAGACAAGCATGCTGCATTCCCAAAGTAGGATGACAGAACAAGTCATGGTATGTATTGTAATTTCAGTGCTACAATACATCTTCAAGCTCTCTGAGGTAAAATGCTTACTAAGCACTGCATTGGGGCTGTCAGATTTCTTCATGGGGTGGTAATTAAATTGAGGCAGCTCTACCGTTCATTTTGTGGAACTAAGCCAGAATTATCTATATTCTAAAAATATTCTACTGTAGACTGCTGGTTGTAGCAGGAGCACAGTTTTTTGCATATAAATTATCTTTCATGGAAAACATCCTATTTCTCAGTGCTTTTTCTTCCCTCCATAGGTTGCGGGAGAGGAGAACTGTTTTGTCACTGGAGGAGTTTAAGTCTGAGGGAAACCGGCCATCAAAGATGATGTCTTGCTTAAGGCTGCAGACACTTGGGCTGGATTCCAGTTATGACTAATGGGGATAAAGGATTGATGGTCATTGTGACCAAAGGTGGCATTAAAGTTTCCTGCCTGATTTACAGTGCTCTCAGCCCTGATATAATTTAGAATAGCCAGAGGCCTGCTTGGCCAAAGCTGGCCATTGCCTCAAAAACAAAGCTGAATGCACATGAGATGCAATGTGATAAACAAAAACGAAGCTGCTTCTTGTAATTTCTGGAGATCAGCTTCATTAACAAAACGTAGGAGCTGCCATTCTGAGTCAAACTAAGGGTTCTCATAACTCAGCAGTGTGTCTCTGACAGAGCTCTAAAAACCAGAGCTATTTCAAAGTGGCCTTGGCTGAGAAATAATGCTGAGATACAGAACGTTAGCACTTCCAGTGTCTCCTCAATCCGTTCTTCCTGAGACAGGGAGGTGAGAATTGCAGGTGGCTTTAGTGATGTAGCCGCACAATGGACTTACAGAGCAGCATAACTAGGTTCTTTTTTTCTTCTCTGCTTTCTAGTGAATCTGACCTTTCTGAAATTTGTAAGTTACCTAAAACCTTATGGTTTTAGGCAACACAATTGTTATTTGTTCAATGTCAAAAGAATATGCAACTCATCTAACTGTAAATTTAATTCCAAAGGTATTTTTTAAGATTGAAAAGGGTGACGCTGATGTTTAAAGGAGGCTCTCATAGGATAAGTTTCCTATAATGCACAAATGAGTTTATTTTGTAATTCAACATCCTTTAGAAAATTGTTTGGTTTGAGTTCAGTTGATTTAGTCAGAGAGTGAGAACCGAAACTGGGGGCGAAATAGCATACACATGCAAAACAGTTTTCAAGTGTACAGTGTGGAGGAACTGTTAATGGATTATCTGGAAAAAGATGAAATCTCCTGCAAAAGCTATAGTTTATTTTTTTTTTTTTTAATGAAATGGTGGTGAATATGAATGCATGATGAGAAAAGCTGAAAACCACTCCTGTAGAATTCAGAGCATGATAAAAAAGGTTCTAAGGAAGAAACAGTTTCTTGAAAAAATGTGTCGAAATGATCGTCCTTTTCCAAACTGAAATAAATAAATAAATAAATAAATAAATAAATGGAAGTACTTAAATCAGTGTCCAATAAATAGCCACATTAACCAGAAAAGTATTACATTGGAAAGAAGATAGAAGGTGTGACTTTACTTCATGGGTTTCCAACTCGTGAGAGTTTACCTATAGTCAGAAGAGAGAGAAAGGTATGGATTCCTACGGGGAAATTCAGAATAAGAATCTGAACTGACTTGGCTTTCACCTTGAAGCATAATTTGTCATCAAAGGATATTGTGACAGAAGACAGTGCAACTGTTTCAGTAAGAAGATTTCTTATACCATTCTCTGATTATGAAAAGGCTTTTTGTTGTTGAAAGCTGTGGTTTGCCATTTTTAAAAATATATGTATGAATCTGCCTAAAATATCTTGTACATCACAAATGTGACTTTTGGAAGATATAATTTTCCTTATTCAGTCATAATTTCACCCTTATTGGATTGTGAAACACATTATTTCTTTGTTTATTTGTAATTGTGGGGTTTTTTGTTTTGCTTTGGTTTTTTTTTTGTTTGGATTTTTTTTCTTTTTTTGCCTGTGGTAAGTCATGCTATATGCATGTTCACATCCTTTGATTTTACTGCTGTTTTTTCTGGTTCCCTTGTCATATTTGCTTCCTTCTGTTTGATCTATTCTACTTAATGAACAACTGTTCTCACTTAGACCAATATTTTAGCTTGAATTTTAAATAGTATATTGTAATTGTAGTAATGATGTAACACTGAAGTCCCAAGTCCCTCAAAGGCTGACTCATGTTATTCACTTTGCACAATCTGAACAGTCCCATTGGATTTCAGGAGTTACACACACATGAAGCTTTGTGTCCTAATTGCCTTTAGTGGCCTCATTTTCAGTATTACAAAGCCCCATTTTAAGGACTGTTGCTCAGATCTGAAAATGCACATTTCACTGGAAACAACTGTAAAAATATGGCCTCAGATGGGAACCTGGAGAACAGAATTTTATTCTTGAGTAAATTAAACATATATCTTGAGCAATAGTTCTTGACCAGCAGCATTTTATGACTATCTGACAATCTTTTACACTTTTGAAACACAGAAATGGCTTTATTTTTGTACTAATGTTTTCACAGTTGCAGTTTGTAGCACAAAACATGAGGCAGTAAAAGCAGAGCATTTGATTTTGTCTCTATACTCTTCTACTCAGAGGAAAGCAGCTAGAATAACAGGCAGTAATTAGCTTTCAGCCAAATTGTGTATGAAATTTTAGTCTGTAGACTCATTGCGCCCATGTCAGCCTGAAGATTAAAGGCTTTTTGACTACAGAGTGACACAGCAGCTGAGCAAGCTGTGAAGGAGCTGGTGGGGTTTGTTGTATAATAATTGATCTGTGGATCGCTGGAAGAGCCTGGATTTCTGTGTCCAATCCAGACAAAAAGAAGTCTACCTTCTTGTATCTGTCTATTTTAGTAGATCACCATAAACCACTGGGGTCCACAATGTAGCTGGTGCAATTTCTGCAGTGCTGGAAACACAATATTCATTGAGATGTTGGATGCATAGACCCCAATAAAGTTAGTGTTTATCCATCCTTGCTTTTGACAGCATGCTGCAGCTTACTAATTAATTTGTTTGCTGTTTGTACTTTTTTTTTTTTTAACCACTATGGATATAATCAATGGATTTCAGGTGTTCTACAGTCAAGAAGACAGCTGTGCATAATGTGCTCTGAAGTTATATTGAGATTATCCTTTAAATTTTGTTATTATCACAAAATATTCTAATACATTTATAAATAGAGAGCTTATAAGCAGCGAAGTGTATTCTTTTCCACTGGAGGTATTCTAAACACAGCCAAGTGAATTGACATCAGATAATTTTGCTTTCTTGACTTGGTACAGCTGTAGCAGACTGCCATCTTGGCTTTCCATCACGTAGTATCCAGGATATCAATCTTCATTTCTCCTTTGTCATTGTTGCCTCGAGTTACTTTTTTCTTCTGGCAAACTTCTCATTTGCATCTGATTTGAAATAAAGAATTTTTGTTTCTAACCAATCTGTGAGTTCCACTAGTCTTTTCTCTACTTGGAAATAAAACTTGGTAAATTCCATTCTGGTTCACATATCATGTAAACAAATTAGGTGATGTAAACATTACCACTCTAACCTAGAACACTGGTCGTCTGGAGACCTAAATATGCCCTCAGACTGAAAAAAAGGAAGGTTCCCAGCAGGTTCACTTTCTCAGTTAGTATGAAAGAGGACTATTTGATATTTAGGTTTGATGGGTTTTTTTTCTCTATTTCTCAAAGACATCTGAAGGATCCTGAGTTGAGGGTTGGAGAGGAGGAGAAACAAAATTATAGTTCGTGTCCTTTTTTTGTATCTGGAGTGTTGGAAAGAAGGAAAGATGGGCAAATTCAACGGGTACAATTTTTTTGAAAATTTCACCCTTCCACATTAATTTTCAAAATATTAGTGGCTTTGAATAATGTTACAAAGTTTTGTGACTTTTGGATAATGTTTCAACAGCTTTGCACAAATATTGTCAGTACAAGTGATGAGCTCAGTGGTTAAACAGGCTTATAAAAATGTTTTGAGGGTAAGGACATACTATGATGGGTGTCACGGCAGAAGATTCTTTACTTATATCACAATCTTCACTTCATAAGAACAGAAGTTATACTTTTGTATCTTTTAAACTAAAGAGGTAGCAAGGCATACAGATGATAGTAGTCTCGAGTTTTAATATCCTATCTGAGTCATTGCCAGTGTTGGATCATGTGATTCATTTAACTTCCCTGTGCCCCTTATGTTATTTGCACATTAAGGATGAACTAGAAAGTTGATTAGAAATACTGTAGGCACCATTGCACTTTAAAAATTCTTTAAATGAAATCAGAGGCTATTTTGTCCTAATAGTTACTTCTCAGGCAGAAATCAATTAGTCTGATAGCTTTACTCTTCTCCAAAATGGAATTGTATTGGACTGGTTTGATGTCGTCTTATAATTGCACTGTATGGTTCTTTGACTCTTATCTCTCCCTCAGTCTGTGGATTTGAAACCATCAGGAAGATGTCACATTGGTATGAGTATTCTTCAGTGATAAGAACAGTAATTGTTGTAGGGAGACTTCTTAATCTTGGGTCACTCAAATCCCTTTTAAAGACAGCAGGTGCTCTCCAGAACAGGCATTAACAAGAAGAGATTATAAGGTAACCTGTTGTTCTTTATATCTCAGCATCTCTTGACAAAGCTTGCCATCAGCCACTGTGTTCAGAACCAGTCAGTACAGAAAAAAATCAAACATTACTCAGGAAGAAACTAATGTTTTCAGTTCTAAAGAGTGGATTCATTTTAAGGGCTGAATACTGAGACCTGTTTCAGGGAAATTTATATTTAGATAATTATGTGGGTAAATTATAAAAGCAAGAAATAAATTAACAGGGGCTAAAAAATGGAGCTGCAGATAATAATGGTATAATACAACCGGAAAGAAATTCTGCTTCCTCAGAAATCAAAATCCAAAACTGCATCTTGCCAGATTTGCATCATGTTGAAATTCCTTTGCCAACCATGGTAAATATGGTGAAAGCAAGTTAGTAATTTGTATTGTCAAAATCTAGCACTTCTAACAATATGACTTAACATACATACATGATTGTGCTCTGGGCTGCTTAGCATATACAGGGTGAATTCCTGAAACTGAACATGCTCAGGGTCTAACAGAGCTCTCCAAAGTACGATCACAGTGGAACAAAAGTGTCTGTTATTTTCAATTTATGGATCCAAATACCAACTAAATTTTTTTAAAATAAGATTTTATTATCTAATTCTGCCCATTTCCATCAAGATTATGATGCAAAATTATTTGAGTAAAGCACGGCTATGGCAATCTTTGTGAGGTCAAGATTTAAGCATAGCATAAATCATTGCATTGAGATGATAAAGCCCACTTTCAAAACAAGTTCAAGGAAAGGTTTTTTAAAGGTATTAGGATCCAGAGGTGTACTTAACACTTTCTAAGAACACACTAATCTCAGTGAGTGTTAGGGACTTAACCCTTCTTCACTCTGCTTTGAAAAAAAATCAACTAGGCACCTATCTCTGCTTCTAAGTTCCTCAAATACTTTTTAAAAAATCTGGCCTTTGATAACTCAAATTCCCTTGACTTTCAGTAAGGCTTTTCATCCTGAATTCTAGATCCTCATAGGTTTTGAGGGTCTCACTCTCTTAAATTAAAATGTAAGTTAAAGGCCGAGGTACTTTTGAAAACCCAAACCTTGGTGCTCAAGACACTTCTGAAACTGAATGTTAGACTGTTAATCCCCTAGGTGGTTGAGAAATATTTTTATGTCACCTCTGAGAAACTGTTCTGGAGGAATTTACTTTGTTAACCACTTGCTTCATCCTGAAGTTTGTGTAGAAAGTTTGTGTATTATTTATTATGGAGAATATTTATTTTTTTCCCTGAAAGAATGATAAAACTATTTTATAAAATGAAAAATTATGACAAAAGTATATATTTATGATTTCAGCAGGCAAATGTGTTTTTTAATGGAATTTAAATAAATGGAATTTTTATGATGAAAAAAAGCACCAGTAAAAACAGTGATTATGTTTTTCATAGTTCATTTGCCTCCCTTGCCCTGAAGATCTTGCACAGAAGGAAAATGAGATCCCTGGTGAAGCCTACAATGTCATTGACTCTGAAGAAGGACTCAGAGACCCATTGGTGTTTAATGACCCTTATTAGCCTCCACAAAAGAAACTGGTATGATCTACTAAAAGAGACATATGGTTCTTTGGAATTATAAAGAAACACTGTTTTCTTCATGGGTAAACATTGTAGTCATGCATTTCTAAATACTGCCTGGTTTTAGATGACTGCTTTTAAAATGGCAGTCCAAATTCGGTGAGGAATTGCATTCATTTTTCATCAGTACTTGACCAACATCGGTGGTATTTTTCCAATACAGCAATCACGCACTTTTAATGCTCTTATTATTCTGCACTATCATATCAAACTGACCAAAACACAACAGATAAGAATGAAGAGCAACTGGACTGTTTTATAGGGCACTTGATATAATGCAATTACATGGTGTTATAGGTAAACGTTAGAATATTAGGTTATTGTGTATTAATTTCATCATTAAAGCAAAACATTTATTGCAGTTAAACATGAGAGTGGCAACTGAATGAAAGGAAGGGAATAGATGGGAAGGGATTCATCTAGGACAACATAGGAAACAAATAGGAAATATTTTATTGCAGACATATCACAGAATTATATAGAACTATAAAGGGTCAAAACCTATTGCATGAGTAGACTTTGGTTGCAGGCAGCAATTAAATGCTGAATATATCTAAAACACTCAGTAGATACACCAGTGTAGACAAATTTTGGTGGGCAATGTTGTACTTTGTGCTTCTCTCTCTCTGATGTGTGCCTACACAGTGAAAACATCTCTATGACAGACACACCGCTGACATCTTTCATTGGTTCTAGAGATGGTGTACCTGTAGTAAAACAAGAAAAGCTACCTTAGTTTCAGTTTCTTTAAAGGGTATTCTCAGTTTCTAAACTTCAACCATCCAGAGGAGGAAATACATTGAGCTTTTGGATTTTTTAACTTGATCAGACTTTTTAGTCACTGTTTTTTCACAAGTATTTGTAAAAACAACATGATTGGTTCTGCTAGCTTATGATATTTTCCTACTCTAGTATATTTCTCAATGCTTCTTAAAAGAGGTGGAATTGAATATGGCTTTTTTTTTAATTTTGTGAAAAGTGACAATTTATGTAAACCAAGATTCCTCTTGAAAATCAATTCAGCAGCTTGAAGTAATGTACTTGTCATATGGGAATATTAATATGAAAGAAAAATGACATGGATATATAAGAAATTAAACTAACTGCCTGTGTAGAGATATCAAAAAACACAGTGGTGAATACTCAGAAATATTTGTTGCAAGATCCTACCACTCTACAGTCATCAGAGATGCAAATGTTCCAAATTATTTTTATCTAGTGTTATCCCAATGATTTAGAAAAACTGTAATATAGGTACACTGATACACTGTATATACCATGTTTCATAGCCTATATATTGCTGGGTAGAATCCTCTGACAGAAATGCTCAGTCCAGCTCAGATTTTACAATATTGTAGTGGGAGAAATGGAAAAATGTGAATTTGCCTCTCTCACTGTGAGTGTGGGAGGGAGAAAAATGTCTTATTGGAATAGTCAGAAATTCGGACTCCCCTGTGATGGGGCAAGGCAGGGTTGATGCCCTGTAAAGGAGCCAAGTCATTTATTCTTCCTGGTAAGGCAAGAGTAAAGCAAGAGAAGCTGTGATACTCTTAGTCCCAGTAAAATCTTTTTACCCTATTCTGCTAATTTAAAGGGCTTTAGGATGGATTTGCACTAACTTTTGAGCTTCTTTGCCCTATTAGAAAATTTAAACTTGAGTTCTCAGTCAGAATTCATTCTCTTTTCAGCTTCCTAGCAGTACAAGTGCCTTCTCTTGAACTATCGAAGAACTGTGTTTCAACAGCCCATCACGTTTAGTATGTAATCCTTATATAGTTGTTTAGCATATAGTAGTATATTAGTTGTTTGTCAGAAGTATTCAGGAGGAATCAGTTGACCACCTTGCTTCTTTTCTGAACTGTTACTCATTAAATGTTAGTGTTGAGAACCATAACAAAACTTTCTGTTTTGATTGGTGAAGGCCAGGGGGAATTGTAGAAACATTTATGAGACACTACTGCAATTTCCCTTTAAGAAATCTAGTATCATTTTGTTTTACTTTTTGTTGCATTAGTTATGAGGTCATTAAATGAATATGAAAAGAGCTGTATGTAAAACAAAATCAATTAAGAGTTATCCAAAGAATGTAAATATATTTGATACTGCAGTCTAGTTTGGAAGAAATTCAAATTTGAATTAGAGATCTATTTTTTCATTGTGTATGCCCTGCACAGATATAAAAAATGCCAGTAAAACAGATGGCATAATGATTTTGGTAGCTTGACAGACTTACCCCACTGCTTCATTTCTCTCTGTGTTGACTTTGTCCCTTACATTCAAAAGATGGATAAATGTATTAACGTGTAGTTTACCACATGGGTCAGGGGATCTTTCTCATTTGACCTTGAAAACAAATGTTCTGTCTGCTCTGCATGGATAATTCATAAGATTTAGTGGCTCATCTCTGTATGTTTAGCATTCAGAAATGTTGCTTCCCCAAATGTGTCACTGTCTTCTGCACCAGTTAGGTAGTGCACTGTGGCTGAAAGCTGGTGGCACATTTAAGGGGCTAGACCTGTGTCACACTGTGACTTTTGGTTCTTTAGCATGAAGGTACAGTATGCTCCTAACATCATGAAACTCTCCCATTTTCATGGATTGAAGGACATATTTTTTGTACGTTCTTGGGACATGATCAAATCATCTCAGTTGAAGAAAAATGCTTGATGTAATTTAGACAAAAAAAAATATTTAATGTACGAGCAAGTAATCCTTACAGAATTTTCCTCTAACCAATGAAGTAAGACAATATATACGTGTATAAGTGTTTGTGTAGAATCATAGCTACGAGGAAATAAAGATAATAACATAGCCTTGAATTGCTACCTGTTAAAAGTTTGCATTAGCTGAATTACTACACAATGATATCTAGTAAGCAACAGTACTTTAGTATATATAGGATGGAAAGAAAGTAAAATGAGACACTAGAAAATACAAGAATAAAGTCAGTTTTGTAGGTGAGACAACTAGAAGATGTAACACGTCTGGTGAATGTTGTACAATTTTTAGTGGGTTAACTTTGAAGTTATTTTTGCTTAACTTCCTATCTTCATGAGCTATAATATTCATGCTAGCTACAGGGTTAATAGAATAAAAAACTGACCCTGCTTCAGAGAGCTTGCAGTTAAGAGTAACATAATCGAACATTTGAATACTATCAGGATACACCCCTCCACATCAGGAGGCAGTGAGACAGTATTGATCTGCTGGGTAAGCAGCAATCACATCTCATCAGTAGCTTAGTCATTATTGAGTCTCTAGTCATAATAGTAAAATAGAGGTTTAATATGGGACTATGTCTGGGCATATACTCACAAAAACTAAACAAGTTGTTCAGCTCCACTTTGCAGGACTACCTCTTCTGTCTAGACAGAGAATATTTGTAAAGGTACATGGATGGGAACACTCATAGTATTTTTTTCTCAGACCAAATGAAATATAGAGGCATTTTAAGGACATTTCGTATTCTTGAAAGCATAGCTATACAGAGAAAGCCCTCCAATTGTCACAAGATATCACTTACATTAAATTAGGGAGTTACAATAACCTTCTGTTATTATTTCTTTTTCTCCTATTCCTTGTTCAAGTCCAAGTGTTGGTGCTGCTACATGGTGAGCCTCTAAAATTGACCCAAACTAAAAATAACATGGTAGGAAAGAAGCATAGGATTTTAGCTCCATAAATTCTCCATTCGGTCCCTTGTGTCACTACAAACATGTTTGTGCCACCAAGGGGAAAAGAGGTAAGAGATTGAAAAATGAAAGCTATAATCTCTTAGGAGAAACACAAAGTTTTTCTAGCTGAAGGTGTGCCTAGAATTGTGGTAGTAGAAAAGTTGTTCCCAGAAATAAGACAAATAATGATAAGTGTATTGCACCCAATGAATGATGGTATTGATCTAGAACTTGTTGAAAATTTGCCATTTCCATGAAGTCGTTGGCACACTAGCACCAGTAGTTGATCAGATATTTTTAAGAGATCCTAAAGAATTTAATGCTTTTTGTTGTATTGTGTCTGTGCCTGTTAAAAGATATACTGAATGCTGTGCATAATTATGTTCATAAGAGAAAAGTAGTAGGGCAGCAGCTGAGATTTAATTAATTCTGTGGATAGATAACAATTTTCAGTTAACAGAAAAGTTAAGAAAGATGCGCTTGGCTTGAAAATTCTGAGTCCAGGAACATAGTTTTTTCCTTGTAATGGTGGTGAAAGGTGGGGAACATTCTGCCCCACCCAGGCCCAAAGGCCTTAAAGGGCAGCATTGCCAGTGTCCACGGGCAGCATGAACAAACTGGCTGTGTTCTTTGCGGTTTCTCTTACTGCTGTACAGGAACCTTTATCTGAACCTATTCTCTCTCTTTCTGGTACTTGTGCTGACCCTGCATCAAAGAGCAGTTTGTGTCTCTGCTTTGAAATTTAGGCACAACTTTCCTAGTTCTTTGTGCCTTAGAGTGAAATTATTATGCTATTATGCTCAGCCCCTAAAGGTATGTCCACTGAGGGCAAAAGACATGTCACCTGTGGGACCTCCTGCCTTTTGCTGGTGAATCAAAGTCAACCACCTCCTGCATCTGAGTCCACAGGGCAGGTACACTGTCATCCCTGGTGTTCTGTCAGTGTGCAGGTACCAGCACCCAGCAAATGCATCCCAAACACAGCCAGAGCACAGGGACTGCAGAGGCCTTCTAAGCTGGATTTGAGAGTACATTTTATTTCATGTGTATGTGCTTGGATAATAGCACATACAAAGTCTTCTTGAACAGCATGGGCAAGAAAGGTTTGTCCACTGTTCACCACTATGCCCTTTCCAAAGTATCAATCTGGACCAAAGGTGTAGCACTTTTGGCAAATTCTTTCTCCCACTTTCCCCTTTCTCTTCCCCCTCTTCTTCCAGCTGACACAGAGTGACTATAGGGGGCAATACAGCCTCACCATACACACACAGCCTCTGTACATTGGTTACGTGCCACATTATTGGATGGAAACATTCAAGTATCAGTTTTTACTTCTTGCTCTTGAATAATTTGCATCATGATGAACGTAAACTACATTGGTACTTGGCACCCATAAAATGGAAGATTTTAACTTCAGATGAGTTTTCACAAGTTAGATATTTTTTGTTGGTAAGTTCAAGTTAATAAATAGAGATTTTATTCCATACTACTAATTCAAATTAAAATCTAAAAAAGAAAAGACATAAAACCAAAGGAAAATAATCTTGAAATTCATTTGACATTGATCTAAGCAGAACGGCTCCATGTCTGTATCTATCTCATATTCATGTAATTCAATCTATATGTCTGTCAATATTTCTGATGCAGTTTAATTTCTTCAGATCAGCTTCTTTCTCACTTAATGCAGACTTTCAGAAGTTAGTCCAATTTACAGGGCTTAAATGATACTCTTATATTTTCCAAAATTTTTGTGAAAAAAACCATTTAGGAATTAAAAATTCTCTTTGAAAAGGTAATTGTCATAGCAAAAAAAAAATACATATATGAAATTAGTTGCATTTTTCCTACATTGATGGAAGGGTACTTCACAGTAAGCAAGCAAAAAAAGGTAGCAAAGATATTTGTCAGCTCTTCTTCAAAAGCGTAAAATTGTATACCTGAGCTTTCCTTCCTCAACCTTCCTACTTTTTGTGAAGAAATAGTTAGAAGATGCAGACACAAACTTGTGTTGACATGATTAGAAAAGCTGTTGTTACAGACTATTTTCTATTATTTTAATTTTGTGTCATTATAATTTTTGACAGTTACTGTTTACAAGAGTTTCCCTGAAGCAAAAATGATTTAATGTTCAACACACACATTAAAATGTGTTCTATTTTCATATGTTAAAGCTGATAGAATTATAATTTAAGCAGAAATCTGTGCTTAACAGTGCAGCACAGAGAATCTCTGAACACAGATGAAACTGAAACTTCTATTTGAAGGGAAAACAAAGGCAGCAGTAATCTACCTTAATAATTATAGTTAGAGCTATGTGATATTTTTGTAATGAAATTCAAACCCAGTTGAAGCTAATGCGGTGTGGGTTTTGTAGAAACACAGCATAGTTTGAAACCTGGGCTTTCATACTTGGTGGCTTTATATTGGCTTTATATTGGCTCATAAACAAACCCATAATTTTTGGTTCAAGTTCCTTTTCAGTTTTCTCATCCATTCAAATTCAGACAGGACTGCTAAGGACAGTGAGTCTCAAATTCTAGAGGAAAGTCCACTGACTTCACTGAATGCTGAAAATTCTGAGTTTCTAATCCTCTAATGTGAGCACTTTGGGTTTACTCAATAGCTTACTGACCTTTACTTAGCCATGTACACATTTCAGTGGGAATTTTCAATGTTTTTTCACTAAAAATCGTGTTCAACAATATTTCCTGGTCATTACGACCTGTGTACCTAAAGCATAGACCGAGAACATCTTCTACAAGACCAGAATACAAATCTATACCTTTTCACAACCTCTTTCTTTCTGTCAATTGCCAGATACATATGAAAGCCAGTTTTAATAAATCGTGGTTTTGGATATTGCTGGTGAGTTTGACCAGTTACTTATGTCTTGGTGGTGTAAGGATTTGATACTTCCTTTCCAATCTTTGTCTAAGAAGAATGCTCAAAGTGAGGCTAGAAAATAATCCATTGAGGTAGATGATCCACGTCTATCCACAAAATTAAAACTCCAAAATCCCCAAAAGCTGCAAAATTGATTTTATGATGTTGAAGGAAGAAGTGAATACTTGCTCATCTGAGTACTTGGAGAAGCAAAATAATTAAAAAGAACAAAAAATGTCAAATTAAAACCATATTACCTACTCACCATGGGAAGAGTTAAATAGTTATACAGAATCTCACCTTGTTCTTTCTTATAGATTGCAGCTGATGTAGTTACTGTGCAAAATATATTAGAGGCACTATCAGAAATTGTAGTCTTTTACAAAGGAAGTGCTGCATTGATTTGATAAACTCACGTAAAAATGAAAAACAATTAATGTAGATAAAAGAACATACATCAGAATAAAGTATGAAATAGAGGAGACACTTGCAAGAAGTGATATAGACCAGTGATGTTTGGAAAATTTCTGATATGGTGTGGGTTGTTAAAACAGGATTAAAAGAGATCCTGGGAGTTAAAACCATTGAACTTAGTCTTGCTTCTGGGGAAACTAGCTGAGGATAGAATAGTTCAGCATATGGACATATATATAACCTAATAGGGTCAAACCTGCACAGTGTTGGTAAAGGGAAAGCATGCTACTCTAACCTGCTGAAGTGCTTTGGAAAAGTTAATAAAATAGTAGATAAAGGTGACCTGGTGAGCATAATTTATTTGGATTTTCAAAAAATTCCTGATACGGTCCATCATAAAAGACTATTAAGGGAAAAATATAAGTATGAGGTAAGGGGCAAAATCTCACAGTGGATTAAAAATTGAATAAATGATGGAGAAAAACTTGCACTGAAAGTCTTCTCCTATGAGTGTAAAGAGGTTAATAGTAGGATGATCTAAAGGTTCACATTGGGGCCAGTGTTACTTAATATTATCTTTAATGATTTGGAAATTGCATCTGCTAAAACTGGCATTAAATGCTGATTAGTCAGGTTGATAGGACTGTGAGACTAGGAGAGGTTAGATTGACAACACATACTTTTTAACTTCTATAAAGGTAAATTTTGGTCCTCATTTTATGAGTTATTTTCAGTTTCAGCACCATTCTATACATCATTATGTTCTAGTGAGAACAATTTATCTTCTTTCTCAGATATCACTGCAGCAGCCATGTGAAATTATTTGCTCTCTCTAAGTATAGGAGTAGACATGGTTACATGAGAATGAGGAATTCCCATCTGTCAGGTCACTGGACCTTTTCCTCAGGGTCACCTGGCTCCATGATCAGAACATAAGCTGTGTTTATCATAAAAGATAAAAATTCACCTCCATAAATGCTTAAAAGGAAGTCCTTTTCTTGTTAGATCTTGCTAGAGTGTCTGTGTTTTTGAGGTACTTTAGTTACGGTACTGACATTGCTACCTACTGTCATTTGCAGCCAGAGTTGTAACCACTGGTGTTCTGTGGAAGTTCTTACCTGTTGCTTCCCAGCACTCTTAATTCTGTTCCTCTTCATGAAGTGTCTATAGGTTAGACATTTAATTCTGCATCTCTTTCTGATATGGACATCCCTGTTGGCTGCCACTTACTATTAAAAAAGATCAGGAACCTTTGCCTGATCAGAAATGACCGAGCTAATAGATTCTGGGGGATGGGTTTTGAGTTTGGTTGGGGTTTTAGCATCTGCTTTACTTTTCTCTCCATTATCATTCCTACACTGCATTGAATTTTGAATTTCTAAGATTATTTAAAACACTACCCACTGAAGGACTAAAGTAGCATGTGATGAGACTATAACCTTATATTAAGCATATTATATGTAAGATATCCAGTTCATGGCATGCTGCAGATGTCATATCCATTCTGTGGAAACTGAAGTCCATTCAAATTTTTTTAATAGTTAAAGAGTGAGAGCTAAAAGATGATATCTCCTTCAAAGCTGAAATGGATTCATCTAGATTTAGTGTAAGCACAATGAAGAGCTATGGTGTTGTTTTCTATAATTCCTCTTAAAAACATCTATTTTACTGAGGAAAAAATGCAATCTTTGTAAGATGCAACCTTTTGGACTATGAGTAAACACAGTAAGGGAAAAAGATTATTTCTTGGCAAAAGAAACGTGGAAATTATAACAATAAAAATAGCATTTATTTTGATCAATAACTCATGCCTTTAATTTTTTTTCTTGAAAAATATTAATAGAGTTCTTTAAATAAAAAGAACTAATGCATTTTTTCTCTTTTGTTGTTGAAGCCCTGTTTGTATTTACATCCAGTCATTTAATGCCCATTAAAGAAGTAATGCTATGTTAATGTAAGGGAAAAAATCAATGCTACTCAGATCAGTAGCTGTGGGGAAACAGTGCAGCAGCTGGTTTGCAAACAGCAAGCCCACATAGATCAATGAAATTACAAGCTAAATCTGCTGATGCTCACAAACTGCTTCAGCATTGTGATGTCTAACCTTTCTCAAGTTCAAGATCTCTGGCAAGCCAGCAATAGCTAAATAAAAAAAAAAAAAAAAAGAAAGAAAGAAAAAAAAGGTAAGCACAAAAGAAACAAAGAAAGAACATAATGGGCTGGTGGAGAATTTTAGCATGATATATAATATTCCACTTTTGAAGTTATCAGTATAACTGCACGTTTGTAACAGATATAAAAGCCACTGTAATCTCCCAGTGAGCAAAGCTGCAATCTACACACTCTGGAGATTTTCTTCCTTACGAATGTTCAAATCTGTCACATATTACCTTGAACTGTAACACTGGAGGGCTAGAGAACACTTCAGTAATGTGGTTGTTAATGTGAATTTTAGAAAATAATTTATCAATGAGCAACAGTACAGCTTCTGCCATGTGGAACATCTTTTATTTTATGGCATGTTTGTAGCCTTTAAAATGGTTTGAATTTTGTTAACTTGTAAATTAAACATGCAGAATATTTGACTTGTTGAATGCAAAATTCATTTGCATATTTTATGTTATTTGTATGGTAAGGGAAGGAGCCCTTTTTACCCCAAGGAAAACAACACTGGGCTTTATCAGTATCATGTGAATAACATGCCTTTCAAATGATTATTTTCAGGGCAGTCCTCACCCTATTTGCACCACTTTTTTTAAACAGCAGTATTTTTCAGGCATTAATCAGCAAGAAGATAGGGAGAATCAGTCTCTAATGATTGCTATAAAATGAAAAATATTTTAAAAAGGGAAATAGGTTCATTTCAAAAGCAGAATAAGAGATATCTTGAGTTTCCTTCAAATATTGAGACATATTTTGTGGGGGCAAAAATGTGTACTTTGAAAATATACAATACTTATTGTCTCCTTATGTCCTATTGCTTTACATATATTAATTAAATGTCACAGCTTGATTCTCTTCTATCGTATCTGTTTTGCAGGTTGTGAATAAAGAAATGTTGAGAGGTCAGAATTATCTTATTGGTCTTCCAGCCAGGCAGTAGCAAAACAGAAAATTGAAGTCCAGTCCTTTTTATTTGTCTTCTGTTATTATAGACTTGCATTATTTTACAAATGAAGCACATTCAAGAATCAAATCAACAGTGGAGTGAACTGTGATTGTTTCTTTTATTGTCAGTTGTTTCTCCTAAAATGACCATTTTGGAATTTGACTTAAAAGTTGCTTTTCTTCCCTAACTTTCTCAGATACCTAATAATGAAAAAAAAAAAAAAAAAAAAAAAGAAAAGAAGGAATGTTTTAATTTTGAAATGCTACACTTCCGTTTCTCTTTTGCTTCTAGACCTTCCCAGATACAGCTGGTTTCCTTCCATTACTGATCCTTATGTCAATTTGTTACTTTATGGTGCTGCTCCACAGTGCTGGTGGCCAGATGTTTCATGCTTGATGTGTAGGGAAGACTGATTGTGCAATAACCATGACAGTTGCTAACAAGGTGAAAGCTGACTGTGTGCACTAACACTGCTGGTGGTGTGCAGACACCAATGGGAATCTCTCCTACTCTACATGTTGGCTAGAAATGAGAGTTGCCCAGCAGAGGCTAGGGGTTTCTGTGTCAAAGCCTGATCCAGGATCCACACTGGTTGAGAGGAAACACCAGCATTTTCTCATGGGGCCATAGGTCAACAGCACCTAGGTATACTCACATTCAGAATAGGACTTCTGAGAGCTTTGTCTTCAGGTTTTATTCAGTTCTCTTTCTTTATTTGGACCTTATTGAGAAAACTCTTGTGAAAATACTGAAACTGCTGTGGCACATCTGAGCTGAAGAGAAGGGTCCTGTTGATAACTTTACCCAAAAGTCTTTTACTTTTTAAAGCAAAAAATGAATTTGTGATGAAGATTTTGTGGTCATTAAAAGTAAATAAAAAACTTTCTATAAGGAAAACTGTTCTCATGAAGAATTTGAGAAGAAGCAAGTATGGGAAGAAAAGAAGTTCACCCAGTCTGTCTGCCTAGCTCACATGTGCTTTGTCCACCTCACAAGAAATACTAGACATTATTTTGTTTGTCTCTTTCTGTGCATTACAGTTTGACAATCAAAGCATAAACCTTGCGCATCTAAAGTGCATTACTGTAGTGGAGAAACAAAAAGGATGATTGTGGGGGATGCAATTGCATTGTTCAGACTTTTTTGTTATTACAAAAATATCACCATGCCTGGAGAACCCCAGCAACAATTCCTCTTGACTGAAATAAGTACCTACTTTTGAGGAAGAGAAAGCTGATGAGCTGCAGGCTTCCCTGCTGCTAAATTCATCTAACAACCCACTCCTGATGTTTTCTGCTTTAAAGACCAATAGGAACTTTATAGATTGGTTGGATGCTCTTCTTTTCAATCTAGTCCAGATCCTGAAACTTTCCCGTTGATCTGAAAAGCTAGATGCAGTTTTGGTTACTAATCAATTCTGAACATTATTCAGTTACACTATGACACCGGCCATGGGGTTACATCCAATTTTACAGAAATTTGTGACTGTGGATCTGCCCAATTATCCTGAATGTAAAGGACCTATGTGGTTTCTAGTTTGGCCTTATACCTTCATCTGCACAATATGGTGAGAGTTCATCTCTACAAGGATAGAAACCAAAATCCTGAAATAAGCATCCTGAAGTATCTCCAAACTTTAAATCTGATCTCAGACCAAACTTGAGTTTTGAGGCTTATGTTTCTATCCTGCTTGTCATTTCTGATGGTGATCAAAATGAGAAGTGAGAAATTAAGATCTTTATCAAAATTTCCTTTAAGAAAGAAAAATCATCTCCTTTGACAAATAGGAATATGGTTGGGCAATCTTTTTCTCTGGTCTCTGTGATCATCAGCAATGTGTATGAGCTGAATTGAATCTAGATGAATAAATGCTATGACAAAAGCTATACTTTTACTATATCAGGACGTTGTTGGAAAGTACAAGCAGAAACCATGAAAAATGATGTTTTGATGAGACAGCTAGGCCTCTAACCTCGAAAAGCATATACCCTAGGTGCTCATTTGGAAAGAACAAAATGTTTTACATCCACTCATCCACTGGACAGAAAAAAATATTTCTTGAGAAAGAGATCTGTAAAATTCATACAACTTCAATGTGTTGAGGTATTAATCGTGCTTGTATAGGCACTGAAAGATTTTATTTTAGTCAAATATCAGTTTTGCTAATTGACTTAAGTGCACCCAAAATGGCATCATTCAATATACAAGCAAGTCTGCACTGTCTTTTATAGCCTAAGGATCATTTTTTACTGAATCCTAGAGAACATGTTTCTGCTCTTGTGTGTGCTACTTGTGTGAAGCTTCTGAAGCAAGGGGGCAGACACTGAGAGTGATGGCATTTGTCTTCCCAAGTCACCGCTTAGCATGATGGAGCCCTGCTTTCCTGGGAATGGCTGAACACCTGCTTGCCCACGGGAAGTGGTGAATGAATTCTCAGTTTCACTTTGCTTGTGTGCACAGCTTTTTCTTTACCCATTAAACTGTTTTTAGCTCAACATAAGAGTTCTCTCACTTTTATTCTTCCAGTTCTCTCCCCCTCCCTGCTGCACAAAGAGTGGGTTGGTGGTTGCGTGGGGCTTAGTTGACAAATGCAGTTAAAACACACCTTCCTTTCCAGAGTTGGATTTCTCACTTACAAAGAGCTGGGTTTCTATTTTGTCTCTTTATCAGTATTTTGCATTTAAAGTCATTGGTTTCTGCTCTTTCACTGGTTCATAGTGAATGGGAAAAGCATTACAGAAAGGGCCAAAGCTGTTCTTCCCATCAGAAACAAAGCTTTGTTGTACAGCAAGACTAACTTGCAGTGAGAGAAATTCAGTTATAAACAGCGATATAAAACCATTGCCTATACAATTTTGACAACATCTGAGAAATAGCAAAAGAGATGTGATGAGTTAAATATATGTTGTGTATTTATAATACTAGGGCTCATTTCTCTGTGTCTGTCTCTATCTGTCTTGCCATACACATACTCTGTTCCTGAAACTGGAAACTGAAACTGGAAATTGATATGTTTGATGGGCTGTCTTTAACATTTATTTACATCGTTCCCACGCTTAGCCATCCAAACCAACATTCTGATAATGAAGTTCATGTCAGAAGGAGGTATTGGACCTTCATCCAGTACTTTCTTCTAATTTGTGTGCAAGACTAGCACTGCTTACTTTTGATTATCGTAGCAGCACTGCTAGATCTGCAGTGTTTGGTGGCTTGTCAGCATTTCCATTAAAAATCTCAGTGTTTTAGCCATTTGATTCTTTCATTGCAGGTGCAACAAAAATGCAAAACAATGTGGGGAATTGGGAACCAAGTGAGTTTATAGGGGCCTCTTTTGCAAAGCTTGGTCCTGAAAGTGGTTTAATTGTTCTTCAACCTACCAGTTAATGTGTGGTTGATGTGTTTTATTCTGTTAACAAAGGCAGTTACTTTGTGACAAAAATAACTACTCTAGACTGGAGGGCTTGGGTGGCTCAGCTATGACAATCTCACTGACAACATTACTAAGATGTTTGAGTTCACCTGATGGTGAACAGACCTGGATCTGTTCAGTTGCCAAATCTGTCCAGCTTTCTTAATTTTGTGCATGTGAAAGCTGGTCTTAATACTCAGCTTAGCGAAGGGCATCCCTGAGCATCTGCTTCCTCTATCAAATCTTCAGCACTATTTTTCTTCCCTAACTTTCCTTTAACCTTAAAAAATGTTGATAGACTCCCATCCTTAACCCAACAGATAGAACAGATTCATGTTTATTTTACCCTCAGCACCAACTCCTCTTGCTCATGGAGGATTTCATGGAATTTTTTCAAAGTTGACATTATTTCTGCTCAAGGTACATTACGAGCTGCTGCCATTCTGCTGGCTTGTTATTTGGGCTGCAGGACAGTAAAGGCTTTCGCGTGGGGCAGCCGGCCAAGTCAGTGCTCCAGGCAAGAAGCCAAGGCTATCTTCTTTCTACTGTTACCACTTTCTTTCCTCCGTGGTACAAGATCTCTCTTTTCCTCCCAAACTGATACAGAAAGACTATTAGAGAATTAATCATACCTCAGGTGTCTGGGGGAATATTCTTGATTTCCCAGTCACTAATGTGAGAAAGTCTTACATTGGAATAATGCCATATGTCAACCTGTGGCAATATCAGGGAAATATTGACAGCATTTCATTAATGAAATGTTGAGCTTGAATGACCTGTAGGCTGAAAATTGAGGCTACATAAATTTAAAATTGTCTCTTAGCTATCATTTGATCTAGGGCTCCCTTGTGAACAAGTATGTTGTCTCTCTGGCCACCAGAAAAAAATACTATTGCGTTACTGTAAGAAAATCTTGCTCAAAGACTAAAATTGAAAACCCTCTCACACTGCTATAGAGAGACTTTTAAACTTTATAGTAGCATATATTTTTTTTTTGCAGACCTGTGATAGTGTTCCCAATAGGATCTCCCTAAGTAAACTGGGTGTATGGATGCATGCCACTGAATTTAAGCTCTTCATTCTGAATTTCTCTGTTGATTATATCATGCATGTCTTTACACTAAATCCGTGGCAGAATAACCATTATAATCTAAAAATGGTTGTTGCAAAAGTGTTGTTTTGCAAAGATTGTTACTGACAAATTTTACCTGTGTGTCTTCAAAACGGGGAGAAAAAGAAGCCGTGAAAAGCCACCATAAGAAGTGCAAATTAAGCACTACAGCAGAAATATTAATTAAAAGAGGTTAATTGGGTTGGGGCAGGATGGTGGGAAGTGCTCTAATCCTCTGCATTACCATGTGATTTTTTAATGCTTGATCATTCTTGAGGCCAGGAGAAGAAGGAATTGGAAATAACAGCATGGAGGAAGAAAGAAATGTAATCAAAATTTCCATTTTTTTATTATTTTTCACATTCCAGTGAGAAGAGGGAGTGGCTGGGATAGCCTGTTTTAAAAAGAGGAGAGTATACATATCACCAGGATTTCTCCAGAGCATGCCAGCCCTGTGATATGCAGTAAATTCCTGTGGCCAGCCCCACAGGGTAGTTGGAATGGTGAAATAATTAGCATAGCCCTCGACAGATAAATAAGTTTACAGAGGTTCCTTCTTATTTTGACCTTTCTTTTTAAATTAATTTCCCTTATTTGCAACTCTAAGTGTTTTAACTGTCTCTCTGATAAAATGAAGTAAACTCATTCTTTTATACGCAAATTCTTTTTATTAGTGACCTGATAAAAATGAAGTTTTCTCTTCCCAAAGGAACAACAAACAATAATAGAGTGTGCATGATCATTTGCAGACTCCTGTCTCCCACACAATTTGTGAGCTCACAATAATTTATTGTGTCTTTCTCTATTACACTACAAAATCTGGGCTGTTGAAAGAGAACATTTAGTGCAAGAGTTTTCCAAAAAACTGCCTCTCTGCAAATAAAGCTAACAAAACATAAACAGTATGAAACACATAATCTTCATAATCTGTTGCTGAGATTCAAATCTGGATTAAGACATGCTTAATTCACCACAGTTGTATGAAAAAATCTATTCAAAATTTGCAGAAACATGGTGATTTGCAGGCAATTATGAGAATTAATTAACCTTCTCAGAAGCCATCCCCTTTTCTGTCAAAAGTATGTTAGCATTTTCATTTAAATCAATGTTTACAGACACATAAAGCCAACTTTTTTAATGTAAAAATGTTAATATTCTTAATTTTCTTCCTTACAGATTTCTGTTAGAATTTTTAAAATAAAAAGGCCAGGTTGGATGGGACTCTGAGCAACCTGATCTAGCTGAAGGTGTCCCTGCCCACAGCAGGGGGCTTGGAACTAAATGATCTTTAAGGTCCCCTTTGAACCCAAATCATTCTACAATTCTGTGAAGGTACCTCTGCCAGCTTTAGTATTGCTGACATATGGTTTTCCGTTTTTAAAAGTCCCTGGATGACAGCTGGGATATTCACAGTCTGGACACTAGGGCATTTGCAATCATGGTTGGAAAGCCAGCAATAGAGAGATTTTTCTATTTTTCTGGGCAACTAGGTTTTTTTTTTTTTTGTTTTGGTTTTGTTTTTGCTTTTGCTTTTTTGTGGAAGTGGTGGGCTGTAAAATGATACTTCACAGGAGAGATAATTGTTGTGGGTGAGTGAATTGTTGGTACTCAATTACCCAATACTACAGAAAAGCAAAGTCTCAAACTATACATCCAGGTTAAGAGTAACAATCTAACAGGAACCTGACTCACACCCACTCACGAGAGCTGCCCTGCTGTGTCTCAAGATATATCTATCTATCTATCTATCTATCTATCTATCTATCTATCTATCTATCTAGATATAGATATATATATACACACACATACACACATATATATATATATATATAGGGAAATAAGCAGAGAGTGACAACTTAACTTGGATTTTGTTTTCCTTTTCCTCTGTCAAATTTGTTAAGTTTCTCTTAACCCTTCAATGATGCCAAATGGTGTTTTGTCAGCTACAGTTTTAGGAGAATGTCAGTGCATTCTTGAGGATTTTGGTTGCCATGGATAAGTTTATTTCTTTGATTTTTCTGGGACATTGTGTATTAATACACAGGATACTTTATTTACATTGTTATACATAATTGATTTCTGCAGCCTATTCATTTCTTTAAATTTTGAGAGAACAACTATTTTAGAGTGTGGGGCCACTTTAAGGACTGTCAAACTTCTGCCAAACTTTAAAGGTCAAAATCAGCTGTGACACCTACAGTTCAAATGTAATTAGTTGGAGATTTACTGGGATTTTATGCCAATCTCAGAGTAGCTTAGGAGTGACATGGTATCTAACCTTATGGGATCCCAAGAGAAGTACAGGTGGATGTGAGAATAAACAGTAAAATATACTAGCGAGCATGCTGTTCCTTTTAGCAAGCCATCAGTCTCCTACACTGTGCAAGGAACAAGAGTGCATTCAGTATTTTATTTAAAACAAATAACCTGCCAGTCTCTGACAAGGCCATCTAGTATAAAGTTGATGTATTTATTTAAAGCTTAGCTCATTCTGTATGTTCTTGGATCATTAAACTGAAGGACTTGTACAGTCGTGATTTTTAATGAAGCATGTTTGAATAATTATGTTAATTTACAAAGCACTAGAATCAAATCAAGTGATCAAAGTTTTCATGATTACTATTGTGTTTTTGTAACTTCCCCCATCACTGATTTCTGGATAGAGTCTAACTCTGGCTGCTTTTTTTTTTTTTTTTTTTTTGTCATTTAGAGAGTGCCACTAATCAATGTAGAAAGTTTAAAAAAATTTACACTAGAAAAGAAACACATTCTGTGTTATGTGCCTATAGTGGACTTTGTATGAGTTTGAAAGCAATATAGCTCCAACAGACACCAGCCTAAATACAGTCTACAATCAATACTATATTCTGCCTTGACAGAAAGCTGAATTTTTATCTGTTAAACGTGTGAGCTTGGGGCAGCTCTGTGTCTGAAGTGGTTTAAATCTGAAATGTGATGTGCTGCAAAGAAAGTTGATTGACATCTTTGTTTATTGAAAAGTATTACATGAACAACAAAACACGGCCAGATGCAGAACATTCGGTTGCAAAGTGCAGCTGTGTTATTTTTCAATCCTATGTGTTCTGCCCCTTTGATGCCTGTCTGATGTAATAAAACTGCAAAGATCTTTTTTGATTCAATAGTAAAAAATTTGGACAAGGGTGAGATATGGACATATATATTGGTTGCAGGGGTTTGGTGAATATCTTTCAGAAAAAAGATTTTTTTAAGTTTAATGTTTCTGAATTTGAAAATAAATTAGGATACATTTAATAAGCCAGTTGTCTGAGGCCGCTTGAAATATTTTTAAATCTGCATTGTAAGAGGGGAGAAAAGAACAATGATGACTAATCTTAAAGCATTAAACATGCAGAATACAAAATTAAGTTACATTTAAATTTCATGTTAGAATAATTATGCTGTTCATTGACATTTTCCCATGTTTTATTAAATCTTTATTATGTAAAGGTAAATAGAGGTTAATTCTGCTGTTATCTCTTCCAATAAAGTATTATCTTTAATCTTGCATTAATAAAACAGTAGTAAGTTGCACAATGTGGGTAATCACCATAGACTAATTTAGACCACTCTAAAATTTTGCCTTTAGAATACAGTGTAGTTTAAAATAGATGTCACCAGGAAACATGGAGTAAAATGTAACTTAAAGGAAAATAAATGTTTTTCTCTTTAGGAAATTTATAGCTACATTTCTGCAATACATTGACTTGTTGGTTATATAGAGTACAAACTTAAAGCCCTGCTCTTCATTCTCAGAGTAAACTTTTCCCTAGTTACTGAATAAGTGCCTTTGACTTGCCTCTGACACAGCACAAACTATTAAGTAGATGGAATGTTTGTCTTTAGCACTTTTCTGTGGAGTCCACACTTTGAGCATTTTTCCATGGTTAGCATAGAACACAAAGTCCCACGTCCTTGATTCCTGTGCACCTCTCTTCAGTCAGAGATACGGAGTCCTGCCCTCCAAACTACACTACACTACACAGTGAGTGTCTGTTACACTCACTACAACATTCCTTATGTTGGTGTGCATGCCACTCTTGACCCATAAAATCTCAGCTGGCTCGTCATTCATCCCTAGGCATAGCTCCATGCATCTCTGCTGCTCTGATGTACAGGAAAACTCTTCTCCCTTCCCAACCTAGTCCCTCCCTTCTGAAGCTCAGGTATCCACCCATTGCAGCACTGCAGTTGTGGAAGCTATCCCACAACATCCATGTGATCCCAATAAGTTCCTAGTCCTGCAACTGCCTTCACACCCCTGATTTCTTCTCTTTTTCCTTTATGCTCTGTACTCTGTGGTCTGTCAAAACCTTTCAGAAAGTCTTCTTAGCCCTCAGCAAAGCCAGATTACACAACTCAGAAAACACTTTTTTTCTTTTAAACTGCATGCTGTGGTGTTTTAGGGGTTTATTTATGCTACTATCATTTTGTTTGTTATTGTTAGCTTTAATATTTGTTTCCCTCAAACTACAAAATCACCCTTGAGTTTTGTCAGGTTTGCATCACAAATCACTCCCCACATCCTCCCTTCATACCTCTTTCCCATTTTGCTAGCTTCTGTGTAAAGCACTCCTCAGATCCACAAGTAAGTAGATGGTCAGTTACGTTTTGTCATGAACTCTATTTTATTATACGGAGTGTCCATAAAGTTATTATTTTAAAGACATGAGTGTCAATAGATCTGTAAAAGACATTTACCAAGCAGCTTCAGTGCTGATAGGAAAGAAGGAACTCATTTTGAAAGTGCTCTTGAGAACCATGCAGAGGGTGGGATAATTCTGTACTTGTGTGGTAGTACAGCAACATGATCAGAGCACTAGAAGAGATTTCCTGTTGGATCCAGGAAAAGTTTTCCAGACTTTCTTCCAGCGTGTCTTTACAAGATAAAACCCAACTGAGAAACTACCTGGGTAGCTAACCAAAGTTACTCAACTAAGCTTTGAGAGCTGTCCTGTGAGTCAAATTTTCAAAATAATAAATTTTATATAATAAAATTATAGTTAATGTTTTTTCAGCCCTGCTTGACTACTGTGAGTCATTATAGGATGGTAAAATGCAGTCTTAGTTAGGTATTTCATGTGCAAGTTCTTTGCAATAAAAATAGAACTATGCAAGGTTTGTTTTAAGATCCAGGCTTATTCTCAGACTTGAAATTCAGGTATTGTGTATTGACCCTTTTGCTAAAAATCATATCTTGTTTGTCTGAAATTTATCCTTCTAATGCATGAACTCCCGTCTGTATACTGAGCTGCACTATAGCATTTAAAGACAAAAAGAATTAGAACGAACACAGAGTTTTTAGAAAGAAATTGGTTGAAGCTTACTGGTTTTGCCCCAGCTTCTCTTTGGCATGCGGGAACTGTTCACACCTGAAATTCAAAGGCAAGCCCCTGAGATGGGAGTTGACTGAAAGGGAAACAAATATTTGCATAAATCTCCATGAGGTGGTTTATATGGTCCCAATTTTTTTTTTTTTTTCCTAACTGTGGAATGACCTGAAGCAAGATATTTCTTGTCAAACATGTTTTGGGCAAGGAGCCGTTTCTCTTAGTGTTTTACAAGCTCTGGTGCCAGAGATGTGGTACATAGAGTCTCAGTAAGTATTGAAAGTCATCTTTAAAGTGGAAATATTCAAAGCATGCAGGAGTCTCTAAGCGTCTGTTCCAGGGACACATTAATGCATTTGAAAGGATATTAAAGCTTAGCACAGAGGAAAAAAAAAGTCCTAGTGGCAAGATGTAAAACTGCTTAACTGAATTACATCCAGAACTTTGTGTATTTGATCTGAAAAAAATAAATCATCTTACAGTTGCTCACATTAAAGCTGCATGTCGGTTTGGGAGCTTTTAGGATCTTGGACAGGTTTCATTTTTCTGGTTCACGTAAGCTCTGTGTGTATTTGTGCAACTGCTGAACCTCAGAGCAGGATTTCAGTGACCCTGTGCACTATTTGAGGATTTCTCTAATGTGCAAATTTAAGACAATCATTATGTATAGTAAAAAATTATTATCCACCTTTTCCCCCAGTACTCACTTAGTAATAGCGGTCATGGCTTGATTAAGAATCCTTCTAATGCTTCCAATTAACTTGCATGGTTTTGTGACTGGCTCGATGGCCCAGATAAAGCATGGGCTCTTCTGAAAGAGATACCACGCTTCATTTCTGGACTAAGGGATAAGGAAAGCCTTGAACCTTGGTTCAGCTCTAAGTACTGGTGGATTAGGAATGTCATTCAGACTTGAGTAACTCCAGACTCTTTATAGGAGTCAGATTAAGATAGAGAAAAGTGGAGCACTGAGACAGAGTGAAGACATTTGTAATGTGCAGTAGCTTGAGACTTGCTGTGAGCTTTTGCCTCAGGTTGTCTCCACTTGAATAGTCTGAAAGGAGGTGAAGAGCTGGTGAACTCTAGGAGATGGAAGACAGAGGCCATGCACAGCATATTCTTCTGTTTAAAACTGGAGTGCTGGCAGGCAAATCCTAGACATGTTATCAAAATCTGTCCTCTGAGTTAAGGTTGATTTTAGTGTGAAAATTAAAAAAAAATAGGTTTATGAAAACCAGAATGTTAGAGAAAGAATTAACAAAGAAAAAATTTATCCTTGTCTTTGTATTTCCTTGAGCCTCATGATTTAGAGATCACAGTAAATTCAGTGGCTACCAATGTATTATTGGTAGAAAACCTAATTTTTTTGATTTTCCTTAAGCCAAGGAAACACAGATAGTTTGCAATGGCAATCTCGTGTGCTACATGAAATAAGTGTGACAGATGAAAAGGAAAGCAAACTGATTACCCTAATATTAAGAGCATCAAGTGGAATTTATAAATATCTTTGCGTGTTCAACACCTAGTCCTGCACAGGGCATGTTCATGCTTGTCACAGAATTTGAAATTCATCTAATCAGAATGGAGCCTTTGAGATATTTCACACCTGCAAATGCATCAAGTGGCTAAACTTTACAGAGTCATTTTGGATGATATGACCTACATATCTCATTACAACACAGTGTTCCCTACAATTGCTTTCTACAAGAACATTTGCATGGACGAAAACATGATTACTCTCATATATATAATGAATGTTAAAAAGTGTGCTACATATAGATGTAATAACTGAGTTGTCATTTACATTTATTTTTAATTCAGGGTAATATTTTATATCAATGGTTAAAGGAAACTTTGGCATTTCCATTCCTAAATATCCTTTTATTTTACAGATAAGTTGATAATATCTTATCTATAAGCAGAGTACTTTCAGTAAATACAAAAAAATATTTCTGCAGATAGAGGAAAACCAGTTATAAAGCTTCTTTTATTTTTTAGGCAATGGAAAAATCTGTATTTACCTAAATGCTTTGGAGTGTTAACCATTTCTGAATGCTTGATGTTGACTGCTTTAAAGATGATTGTTCAGTACCCATACAAGTGTTTTGGCACCAAGTAATATTTTGTTTGTTTACGTGAATATAATCTGAAGGGTGCCACGACATCTAATAAAACTGTTTCTACTTAGAGAGGCATATAGGCAAGAATAAAGGGCTGTTAAAGCACATAGCATCCAAAAAGAAATTCACCACAGCCAGTAATGAACATACACTTCCTTTATTTGACTTCAGGTGCATTTGTTGTGCTGTCTATAAAAGTGTGATTCAGTGCCCCTCACATATATTCTAGTGTACAGGTATGTTTCAAGATGAAACGTATTATAACTAGCCTTACTGCTGCTACATTTCCCTTAAAAATATTTCTAAAAATATCTCAGAAGAGAATAGAGTGGGGCAAGTGGTTGAGATCTGCATATATATGCACATTAGGACTGTCAGAGTTTCATATCTTCAGTGCTTCTAGTGAAGAAAATCCCTAGTGCTGTCTCCAAGGTCACCAATGTCACTTTTAGGGCTAATCAGCAAGGTTTTAATAAGAGAACTTTGTCCTCCCAGAAACTCAGGTTCAAGTCAATCCAACCTCTGTATGTTAAGCATTATGCCACTGATGCAAAACTCTACCCACCTGCTAAAGTCAGACAACAGGGTATAGATGGCAATGAGGAACTTTTTTTCTTCATAGCAAACAATTGTACACACACCTCTGCATTTAGATGTGTGCACATATATCTATATATTACCCAAATATATATGCTTCTTACAGGTGTTAGTATCTAGTATGTTTTCACAGTAAATGGAAGTAACAACTGCTATTTGTTATTCAGTAATTGAAATTAATGCACTGTTCTTCTACATTTGGAACAGAGAAGTATTATAATTAGATCGGTCTGACATTCGGGAATCTCCAGAATGTAGTGTAACTGCTTAGTATTATGTAGAGAAATTTGATTTAATTGTACACATATATACATATCTATTTTCTTCTTTCTAATGAGGCAAAGACACTGCAGTCCCCAAAGGATATTTTTTTTTCCTGATATGTACAACTATTTTTAGCATTCCTCAGTGGTGCACCAAAAAGGAGAATTATTTTATCTCTGTGAGGGCCTGTGAATTTCATGCAATGTGGGCTTCTGTGAACAGAGTTCAAAGTGTATTAGAAAAAACAGGTTAAGTTTTACAGTAAGAGGTTGAAATGCTGAACTACCCTACCGTGGCAGTGTGAAGCATCCCACAGATAACTGTGGGGGACCAAACTCCTAGGAGCTACACAGAATATAGTACTATTTACTGTTTTAATTGTGGACAAGAACTATTTTCCTTTCTTGGAATCTGTAGTGCCCCTTAAAGTAGAAGTAGGATAATACTTCAAAATCTGCTTAATGTATTTAATATCCTTAATTTAATGTTTTTACTTTCAGATTTGTTTGTATTCGAAATAGCAGTAATTGGCAGCTGAAGTTGAATCATAGCATCTGGGTTCTAGTCTATTCATGACACTGGGATATTTTTACTGCTTGTAAACATGCCCTCAGATCATCACAAAATGTCACATAATTTGAATAACTAGAAATAGCATAGAATTTATGCTGCCATTGCTCCAAACACTACATGCAGCATGTGCTGATAGGATTGAGTTAGCGACAACGTGGCCCAGAGGAAAGGGACTTATTATCACACTCTTCCTCCTCTTCCACCCCCAGTCTGAAGTTCATAGTGAGGAGGAAAAGAAGACAGACTTTGTGGTGGTTACAACTCATACATAGACTGAGGAGAAAAAAGAGGAATTTTGTCTGAGAAAGATAAGAACCCTTTCAGAAAATTGGAAGGATCTCTGCTGTGTTCAGAGGATTTTATTGAATAGTACAGGTTTACTACATGCTTCTCTCAACTGTTTAGTCACTCTGACAATGAATGACATTTCATCCTGTGAGGGTCATACCCTGGGGACTGAAAGACACTATTCTAATATTGTAGACTAATAGACTTATTACTTGTTTTGGGGCTGCAGGCATTTTATTCCCCAATATCCTTTTTCAATTTATGAAGAACATTTCCATTGTAAACCTCAAGGCAAATATATACATATATTCACACCTACACATGTATGAAGCAGATGACCTGGCTGGGCAATTCAAAGGGGAGACAGGAAAGCCAGCAACTCCACAGGTCATGGAGTCCAAACTCCTTGATGGAAAGAGGCAAAGTCCTAGCACCACAGCAGTCCAGTACTTCAGACCAGTGCGAAGTCCTTGAGACATCACAATGTGCAATTGCAAGTTGGCTTCTAGCAGGCAAGAAGACAGTGACAAATACTACACGTGTACTGACTACATGGCATGCTGCCAAAATGCAGAACATATTTATAGCTAAGGGAGACATTTGATTCTGAAGTGTCTTGAAAAACTGAAAAGTTCATTTTTACCTGGTCAAATATTAGTTTGTGGGGTTTTTGTTTGTTTGTTTGTTGGCTGGTTGGTTTTTTTCTGAAAATGGCATAAACCTTGAGGTAAATCTGATGAATTTCCTTGTCATTTTCAAAGACAGTTGATAATGAGATTATTTCCTCATGAAAATTTGCTCTAACCTTAGGGCAAATTTGCAGACTCAAAAGCAGTGAAAATTTGGTAGCAGTGTAGTCCTGAAACTCGAGGTGTGTCTTTCATTAGTCCTGTTAAATGCTGTTTTGATCTGGCTGAGTCATGAGGCTCTAAGAATGTGTTCTTCAAATGTGTGTGTTGATCCCGAACTAATCATTTTGCTTATTAATCTCTTGAAACTTCATTTGGGTTCATGGGTTAGCTAAGCTAAGCAGAGATTCATAGTCAGTGTATACTTCCATAGTATTCTGTGGGTTATGGCTTTCACATTTTTATGGATATAATTTGGTGATAGCCATGAAAAGTCCTGTGATATCAAAGTCAATAATGAAGTGCCTTTACTGTGTACATTCTGACTGGTGTCTTCTGATTATTTGTTTGTCTACGACAAACAAATATTTTTGGTTTTGTTTTGTAACAAACAAACAAAAAAATGTTTGCTATAAGGACTACGTTTGAAAACCTACTAAATACTCCCACGTGAAAACTCAAAATACTAAAAAGTTAGTCTTCAGGAAACACTATCAAAGTGTTTCATAAAAGATATTACATGACAAACAATAAGCAAAATTCCTCTCTGTATAAGTGTAAGGTTTAACATAAAATATCTTGTAGCCGGACCTCACCTATAAAGGGAAACCTATATAAGTAATCAGTATAAATCTGCATGTTTGTTGATTATGGTATAAATGGAGTACTAGAGAGCATGGCCTATAAGTCCACTTATCATACAAAAAAGAAATTTTCATGCCTGTTTCTATCCTTTGAACATTACAAGTTATTAGAAATAACAAAAACAACAAAAACAACAACAAGAAGATCTTATATAAAGAGCTATTTTTAGATCACTTTTAAAATCTTTATAAAATATCATACTTCTAATTGCAACTCTGAACATTTAAGATAAAGAGACATAGTATTCATTGCCAGTAATTTCTTAAAAATTGTAACCTCCTTTAAATGGTTTTAAGTGATTTCAAAATAAAGATACCTAAAAATATCCATATAAAACTATTATCATCTTCCATTTCCATTTGTTACCTAGGATAAATATGTTATTCACACTGAAGGGCATCAACCCCTATGACCTGGGCTTTTGACTGTACTCCCTCTGTAATTATTTGTGGAAAATTAGCTCACTGGGAAAAGTAGTCAATTAATTTTATGTGTAGTTTCCATCATTCAATGAAAATATGCTTATGTTCTCCCTAAAACAGTGTTTTAAAAAATCTTTGTAAAAAAATAGCATCTTTTTGACTTGGAACTCACCATCATTTTCACAAAACCATCAGGAGCTGTTAATATATTGATGAACATGCGGTGACAACATTAGCTGTAAAACTCCTTTGAGAGTTGCTGGGAAAAAAAGAGATCTTCAGATTCAAGTAAAACTTACTGCTTTGTTAGCCCAGCATGAGAAATTCCTGATTCCCCACTTGTCTGCTGTGTTTAAATATTATAACTCAAATATGCTTACATAAAAGCTTATTGATTGGAAGAATCACTTGCTTTTTGTGCATTAGTTAATCAGGCTGCTGTTTTGAAATCTGTCCAGGAACCCACAGTGGAACCTTTCCTAATCCATCTGTTTAAGTCTCAAATGGTTTCACTGCTCCACTCACTTACCAGCACTGCTGGAATGTTAGTGCTTTATGATTAAAGGATATTGTTGTTCTTTTCATCCATCATCCTGGAGTTTGCTATCAATAATACAGTTATTTCTTTTTTTTTTCTTCTTTTTTTTCCCCCTCTTTTTTATTTCTTTCTTTTTGACTGTTTCCTTAAAAAGCTGCTAAGATTTTTTTTTCTTCTCTTATTTTCCTTATTCAGACCAGTCATTTTCAGAGCAACTAAGGAAGACTGGACAAAAAAATAAGTGCATCAGTGCTTCCTGGAAAATGTGTACTGCCTTTCAGTATCTGAAAAATAAATGGGAGAAAGACAAAAGAAAATTAGGCTAAACTGTACAGAACTCTCTGTGACTCAAGAAACATGTATGAATTATTGCTTCCTACTCATAGTAATATCTAAAAGCATTTATTTCAGCAAGTTTTGTGATTAAATTATATTATGGGGAAAAATCTGAGGTTTAATTTGTATTGAAGTATACTACAGTATGTGAAAAAGTACCCACTGTACTTCTGTAAAATAGCTAAGCTGCATTTGGATATAACTGCTTATCAGTAACATTTCACATAAAATGAGGAACCTTCTTGGTTTTTCTATCTGTGTCCAAAGGGAAAGGGACTTAAATTAATAAAAAAATAAGTTGTTTTGTTTTTTTTTTTTTTCCTTTATAGGAGTCATGGATGTTAAAGGAGACATTAATCAGGCTGCTGTGAAAGATCTGATACCAGCTTTGGTCAAAGGGGACGAGTGTCATCCTGAGAGTGCTCCTCTCTGGGACAGGAAACGGACGGAGCAAAGCCCTGAGAACGTGCCGCAACACTTCATATTCAATCCACAGCCCTATAAAGAGATGAAAAATGAGCCTTGTCCAAAGCTCTTAACTCAGCACCCAGTGGCAAAAATAAAATGTGGGCTTGGGACCAGGTCTCTTTGAAGCTGATTTTTTTTATTTTTTTTTTTTAAACTCTGCAAGAGGCCTCTGGTGGTTACAGGTATTGATCGTCAGAAAGTAATCTGTTCATGTTTGGGGGCATGCCAGACCGAATCCTGGAGTACATTCCTTCCTCTCCAAGGACATGTTGAGCTTTTTATACTGTCCACACTGGCTCGCTTGTCAGCCTTCTCCTTCTTTGTCTTTACTGCTTTCCCTGTTTGTGGGAAGCATATAATTAAACCTCCCTTATAAAAATATTATACATTACTACTCTAGAATTTTCTTCCAGTGCTGAAGGTTTTTCACCCCATTTTTTAAACCCTCATTTTTCTTGTATAATCATTATTTGATTCCCTCTGGCTGCCTGCTACTTATTTGTAGTAGTACCATTCATCCATTGAGACTTTTCCATCTGTCACACAGTTTTGCTTTCTCTCCCCAGAAGCTTTCTTCTCCTACTGTGCCATGCTTGATTTTTTGGGTTTAGTTGTATGTTTGTATGCTCTTTTTAGTATTTTAAAAAATGTTTCAGTATTCAGAACAAATACAAAAAGAAGAGAAAAAAACCCAAAACATAGCACAAGAGCAGCTCAAACCCAACATAGCACACAGAGGCAGGATGAGGAGACGGAAATTCCTGGTGAATTAAAGAATCAACAACTATAGCCAGGGTAGAACTAGTGGCCAGACCCTGCTCTCTCTGTGTTGTCATTGCTTTCAAAATCTTTCCAGTTTTGTGTTAGATAAATAGGTGGTGTCAGGAAGTGTTGCACTCCCTTTGCTGTACTGACTCCCTTTGGTGTATTGATTACAAAGAGTATCTGAGGAAAACCAAACATACTGAGGTACAATACTGTGATTACTTAAAGAAAAGAATCTTTTAAAGGGCCGAACAGTCCCTAACTAAAACAAGACCAGGGTCACATCTTACATTTAAAATTAAATGAACAATTTTCATTTGCAGAGTCTAGATATTAAAGAAGCGCAGCGCTCGTTAGTGTTACCCAGTAGAAATGCAGGATGGGCTAAAGCTGGCAGCACAACCCTTCAGAATTATTGGATTTGCTCTGTGTATCTTCAGCCCTTGTTATGGTCTAAATGGGAAGTGTGTCAAGCATATCTTAGTTTTTGATATGAGCAAGAATAGGAGATTTTACAAGTGCTCTACAGATCTAACTTGCAATTGAATCAAATCTCAAATCATTAGTCTTGAAGAACACCTCACAAAATTACATACTTCAAATAATGTATTTTGAATTTCTCCTTCTTGATTTTCTGTTTTTTTCCTCTTAAATTTCTCATTTTATCTTCTTGTGTTCTTGTTTCAAAAGTTTCTGCAGGTTTATTATGGTTATCAGGATTAGTAAAAAGTTTGTATTTGTTCTGGAAAATATATAAATATATATTTTTCTTTTTCAGTAAAAATACTTTCACTGTTTATAAAATTACTTCTCCGGCTATATAGGAAGTGCTGATAGTATCCAAGCAAGTAGAAAAGCTCTGTGGGTGTCATGATTTGAATGGCAACCCCCAGAAGTTTCCTTTGCTACCAGCTATTTTATTGCACCGTTCTGAGAATGAAGTGGGCGGAAAAAAAAATCTGACTCTTCAGTATACACTTGTATAGGCAGATGTCTGTAAATGTAGGTATTTTACAAAAATCCTATTTGTAAAGTGGTGTTCTTACTTTACCTGAATTTTATCATGTTTAGAGAGGAAAAGAAATAGTTTCTTTTCTGGGACAATTTATAGGAAAGAAAATGAGTGAGAAAGGAAAAGGGGCAGGAATGGGAGAGATACACTGAAAAGTTTTTTGTCTTTCTCCTCAAGATTAAGTGATTGAAAGATAGTAAGTGTAAAAGTGTGGGGGTTTGTTTGTTTGTTTTGTTCTGTTTTGTGTGGCTACAAATTTGATGGTCCCAGGATCAACATATACCTACATCATTCAAGTTTCTCCTGCCTCCTCTGAAAGACCCTCAGTGGGTGAAATTTCATTGTTGCCCAGAGAATTCAGTCCAGTGCTTCATTAAAATCACTTTTTCTTTCAGAAACGCAAGTCTATTACTTCTTTTTTTACCCAAAATGAACTAAGCAAATATATAATTATCTGCTACACAGCAGCCATTGCTTAGACTCCTTCCATTTTCATTGTTTTGAGGTTAAATAGGCCCAGTTCCTTCAGGATATCTTTGCTGGCCTGGTAATTGAAACTGCACCTCAGCTGGTCCACTTCTTTACAACATGGAGACTCAGAGGTACATGCAAACCTTCAGATGACACTTCCTGGGCTGCACAGGTAGATTATTTCTCTTCCTTGCAGATGTTCCTAGGTTTTTTCTTGTAGCCACACCACGTTCTTTGACATTTGTTGAGATTATTCTTAAATTTCTACTATTTTGGTTTTATATACTGCAAAACAAATAGTAAAATGGTGCGGCAGTCTTAGAAGTCTGATGATGAAAGGAGTCGGGCAGGGACCTTAGGGATATGAAACCCAAATACAACCCAGCTGGTGGATGTGGTAAGCCAAATAAATGGCCTATCTGGTCTTCTGAGTTAGTTTTAGGTAGTCCTGTGAGGAGCCCGGGGGGGAGTTTGGCTCCTCACAGGACTACCTAAAATTAAGGTGTTTGTACCCTATGATCCTTATGGGTCCCTTCTAAGTCAAGATATTCTGTTCCGTTCTGTTGACCCATGAGGGGATGCTAACATCAGTGGGAATCCCTACACATGTAGGAATACGTTCTTATAATGTGATAGAATCAGGAGCTTGATGTGACTGGCTTGCTATTGGTCCTGTTTTGAAAGTTTTTTATTCCCATATGTGTGAACTTAGTGAAATGGAGAGGACAAAGGAGTGGAGTAGGATAGTTGCCTAGCTTAGGGAATCAGTAGCACAGGAGGAAGTTATTTCACGATGAACTGGGCTTCTATAGTCTTGACAAGAATAGGAAAAAAAAAAAAAAGGTGAAGACTGCACCCCAAATTGCTGAAGAAATTATTATTTTTTTTTTTTAATATAGAAATTCTATCCATTCTAACTCTACAATAATGTCTAAAAGTGACCCAAGTGATGACTGTAGTCTTCAGGGACAAGTCTGGGCACTAGAAGGACTGTGTCTACAGTATATAAACAAGAAGGGTTTTTTTCACTTGAGGGAGTTATTTCTAAGTAATTATTTTTCAGTAGGATTGTGTGCAATCCTTTGTATAGTGCTTGTATAGAACTAATTTGAAAATCTAATTCTGTCTTTGTGGCTAATATTTTTTGCCTCTCCTACAATGAAATGGAGAGACTCTATTAATTAAAGATTTTGTTTTAAAGCTACTGCCTGTTTTTCTCTTCCTTCCTCCTTCATGCCATCACTTTAAGACTTCAGAGCAATAGACCAGAGTGCTTGTGTTAAATGAATATATTTGACAGGAGTTAAGTCTTTTGGGCATTGCAATAGGTTTTCCTCATCTTGGCATGTGAAGACTGAGAGTGTTCTTTGACACCAGCAGCAGAGGATGTGAGCACAGCAACTTTCAGGGCATCAGAAGTGTCAGCATAAGGAAAAAACAGCCAAAGTAGACAGTGTTGAGGTAATTTTCCCACACCGTGCCATGAATTTAGCCAACTCCTTCTCTCTTGAATTCTGGGCTGACAGAGATTCCTTCTTTGTTGCTAAATATCACATAAAGTGTTCTGTCAGCATCAAGACTTGTTCAATCCCCTTATGTAGTAAAATAAAAATATAATCCTTATGCCCATGTTTGAAATTTGAGCATAAGTTACAGAAAAGAAAAGAAAGAGTAAACCTTTCCAACAGGCCAAGACTGCATTTTGGAGGTTCATTTTCCAGAACATCATGTAATCAATGCTGTCGAGAAGAGCTGAAGGCAAAAGATATGTAGGGCACAAGTACTAAAAATTGAAAATCTTACTCCCATTAAAATGCATGGGATTTCTGCCAGTTGCCATAGACATCAGTGGCAGCAATATCCTGCTATTTTTTTCTGTTTTTACTTTCTGCTTTCCTCATCTTTTTATTTATTTTTGAATCCCGACAAAACAAAGTAAAACACACATTACTATAGTGGTTTCCATAGTTAATGTCACAGATCTACTAATGTTATTAGGATTACAATTATTTAGTTATGCCCCAAATTTCATAGTGATGATTAGAACCTACACTCAGGAAGTATCATAGTTAAGTTAGAGACATCTGATCTCATGAGTAATGATAAATATGGTTATTGCTCTGAGCATTTTTGCACCCAGCTGGGTTTTAGCTAAGATACTTAAGGGAAAAAGTGTTTGCAAGACTGAGCTCTCTTTCTGTGTGGCACAAACATCAGACAAGAAAGTGAAAGCTCTGAATCACCAAAGAGAGCTTCCAATTTTAGGTGGCTTCTGCACCTGAAGAGTTTTGCATATATGCATTGCTGATGAAGTATGACTGCATATTTGTTTGCACAGTATCATTTCTTCTGTTGGTTTTTGTGTTGTTGTTCTATTTTAAATTTCTAGATTCTTTAGTAAGTGGTATCTTGTATGTAACTTGGATCCAATGTTGTTGCTCAGAGGTGTGCTATGCCCTTGAAGTGAAGGGAGCTAGTGCAACAAAGGGCTGCAAAATCAATCTTTGAAGGAATTTCCCCTCCCTTTAATGTCCCATAAATGTCTCTGAGTCAAAATTACTGCTGCTTCTTTGCATGTTTCAGAATGTTTTGCTGAGACGCTTAGAGAGGTTGTTCTTCATGCTCCATCCCAGCCACTGCTTTTGGGACTGATTGACACCCAGAAGTTTCCTCTCTGTCAGTGTTTGTCACTGCCACTTGCCAAGAGCAAAAAGTGGATACTGGGCTTGGGAATCTAGATATTGACAATGACCTGGACATCTGCCTTGAGAACTTCTGAGTGTCCATTTCTATAAATATATCTCCATTTCTATAAATTTAGGAAAAGCATTGACTGAAAAATGCAAGAAACACAAAGATCTCAACTGTACTCAAAATAATAAATCTTCAGATTTGGGAATGACTTTATCCAGAATGGAAAGAAGCCTCTTAGTTTATTTTTCTCAGATGTATGACTGCTGCCTAGATATCAATCTTTGATACTTGTATTTTTTAAAATAAAGAATGTCCTCCTATAAGAAAAGAGGGATCCCTTTCAATTCTTTTTCAGGTTATGCTGTTCTGCAACTCTCATATAAATGGATTCATTCAAACTCAAAATGTGAGACAGCTTCCCTTTAAGTGTTAATAATTTTTTTGTTAAAAAAGACTTTCAGAAATATCTTCTTGTCCTTTTGACCTCTAAAAAAAAGTCATGATTTTTCACTCTATTGTAGTTAAAAACATGGAGTCAAATGGATTTATTGTGAATTGATTAAGAAAAAACCAAGAAACCTAGATAACATATTCCTGGAAAACTTAATTTCCTGAAAGTACAATATTTTTCTCTACCTCATAAATATTATACTGGATCAACCCTTGGAAGTAAATAAAATGTAATTACTATTGATGCTGTATACAAGGTTCAGCATCTTTAAATGATAATACAGGCTTAAATAAACTAAAGTAGTCTGAGTAATTTCACCTTAATTAGTGTGTCTTTTGTTTGTGCAACAATCTATTCAGATTTTTTTTAAAGCAAGTTAAATATATAGAGTAAAACAAGCTGCAGGCACACAAGTTTAAGGATGATTAACACAACCCTTTTGGTGCTTCTGATTTTCTTCTGTATGGAAAGGTCAGTAGAGAAGCCCAGAGAGATCAAACTGGAAAGGTAAGTTACTGTAGAATGTGTGGAAAGCCACAAGTCATGTTGTGATCCTTTCTCATGGTAAATTTTTGGTACCATTTCTGACAAAATAAAAGGATACCTTAACCTTCTCTGCTTGCAGGGTAAGCAATTTTGAGGTAGCATTTTCAGTTTAGGGCAAGAAATGACTCAACAATGTTCCCTTCCACCCTCCATGCCACCTCCCCCTCCCTCTCCCCCCCTCTTTTTTTTTTTTTTTTTTTTTCACTGATAAAACTGTAACTAGGTTTTCTGGGAAAGTGCATCATCCAGTGCTTCCCCACGTCTTTCCTTGAAGTATTTCTTTTGTCTGTCTCACCCGTGTGCAGTGACACAATGTTTCTGCACAGTGGGAGCTTGCAATCTCTGAAGAGGCTTTCCAGCATTGCTTTTTAGACTGAAATCATTACAATCTTCAATAGGTACTTGGATTTGAAAAACTAGCACATTATTATTCTCTGGACTGTCTGGATGTAAAAAGAGGCTATTTTCTTGCTTCCTTTTATTTATTTATGTCCCTGGGTACACATTGCCCTTACACCTAACTTTAGTTTGTTTGGATCTCAATCGGAGCTGCAATTCAGATGTCTTGTGCTGTTTGTGTTTTTCTTTCATGTAAGGTTTTACATTATAAATGAGAACTCTCTGTCAGAGAGATTTATATTTTGGTTCTACTTAATGCTTTTGAGTTGCACATCCTTTTTTGTATGTGTAATTATCATAGTTATCATTATCACTAACATAGTGCAGCATATTGTACAGCATGTTACAATGAATGTTATGATGTGTAGCATAACAGATGTTTGCTAATATGTCTATGATTTTTAAATGCCAACAAGTTGCATAGCTTCAGAGAACATTCAGGTCATCTCATCTGATCTCCTCTAAACCACAAGCTGCATCTGTCACACCAGTAAAACATTATCCTGAGCCCAGGGACTTTGGTTAGGTTAATTTGTCATGGGACACAACTGTTTTTTCCTCTAGCAAGAAAGTGAGCAATCAGGATTCTACCAGCACCTGAGGACTGTGCTGTGAGTGGAAATGGATGAGGAAAGACTTGTCCAGATGATCCTGCCTATGCTCTGTGGCCCTTCCTGCAGAAAAAGGGCTCCAGACTCCTCCTGAACTCTTCCTGAAGTCACAAGAAAGAAAACTCTTCTCTAACCCTGAGCCTGGTGCGTGTTTGACCCTGGGCATGTGAGCAAGTGATGGTCAAGCACCTAAGAAGTTAAGGGAATTAAAAAGACAGAGTGCCACAATACCAGAGAACACATTTCAGCCTCATTCCTTTTGTGTAAAAAATACAAATCCCCCCTCCCCCAAACTTTCTGGTTTGACTATTTAAAGGCTGTAACTCCATAGAACATTAAAGATTCATAGTATAGACATTTCTAAAACATGCAAAATGGAAGATTCCATTTTTTTCATTGCTATTTCACCCATATAGCAAGGTAAGAACACATACAGATCAGCATCTACAGACTTTATTTGATTTTTTAATGCATACAGTGGTTTTCTCTTAGAGAACCAACTTCTGGAGTTCTGTTGAATGGTTACAGCTGTTGGAAAACCTATATGAAAAAAGTTGCATAGTCTTTCCAGGGGAAAAGGTGGATAAAATGAGTCAGCTAGGAATGGTCCATTTTGGAAATTACTCACAACTGCATTGTATTTCTCAGTGATGGTAAAAACTGTGCAAATGATACATCAGTGCCATGGTTTGTTTGGGAGTAATGTAACCTTTAACCAGTTTTGTATTGGTCCTGCCTATTCTGGAGCAAGCTCTGGAGCAAGCTCCACAGCTGTGAATAACTGTAAATAAGTCTGTTTACTGATGCCTGGAAAATTTTTATTTTACTGAGAAATTTACCTGCACTCAAAAGAAAGAAAAAGTCAGGCAAAAATTCCTGCAATTAATTTAAAAAACCATCTGAAAGCCCTCTGATGCTCACATTGCCAATAGGTGATAAAAAATGCATTGATGTAAGGAGCTATGCTATTATTGGGCATCAGTTCGATCACTAAAAGACCAAGAGGTATCTTCAAGCAGTGAACAGAATCAGTTCTTTTATCATCTCTTGAGTTATTCAGGCCCAAGAAAAGAAGAATAGAGCACAACATTTTCTATCAAAATGGCAGAGTTGAGTTTTGCTCTGCTTTCTAAGCAGTAAGGTGCCTGTTGCAGTTATTGATATGTGGCTCATCGTGTTTGTGCAACTTTCCAAGCATCAGTCCCATCTTCCATGCTTGCATTCAGTTTGTGGCCTTTTGAAGGTGGCACAACACTTGCTAACCTAAATTGTCATAGAATGGGTGCCACAGACTGTAAGCTATAACTTGTATTTCAGTACACAACCAGATTTTAATAAACGCTGGCTTGAATCTATGCCAATGTCATTCTTGCTGTCTTTGGATAACATACCACTGTATAGTAAAGTATGTGTCATGTTTTCCTAACATCTTCTAGTTACTCAGCATTAACCTGCTGGGCACACTGGGATTCTAAGGAACCTGGACAGAGAAACAAACTGCTGCTGAAAACAACACAGGGATCAATATCTTGTATTACTGTAGAAATCCTTCTGGGCTTAAAACCTTATTTTCTTGTGTTTGGCAGGGAGCCCCAGAGAGTGAAAAAGAGGGTGAATCATAGCAATTGTAGCAAATGTGTTCCAACAGAAAGTGTTCCTGGGTTTCATGGATTCGAAGGGTTTTAAGGCCAGAAGGGGCTGTTGGATTGTCTTGTCAGACCTCCTGTTTACCAGGGGCCGTAGGACATCCTGGTATTAATCCCTGCCTTACATTCAGTAACCCTTTACAGACAAGGCTTGTTGTACCTTTTAGAAAGACAACCAATTTTGGTGTCACTTTTGGCAGTGTTTTTTTGCTGCTCTGATGGCTAGTCATCCTTGCTATGATAAATGTGGGCCTTATTTTCTATTTACTTGTCTTTGACTTCTAAAAATCAGATCTCACAATGCCTTATTTAGACTGAAGAAACTTTTGTTGTGAAATTTCTGATTTTTTTGGTTGAGCAGCTTCTCTTTTAATCTCTCTAGCTCTCTCCTTGATAAGAAAAAAAAAAAACTGTCTCAAGGTCTAAAGTGAAAAGTAGACATTTCAAAACTTTAATTCCTCTCATAATTCTTGATCATTTTGGACACATTAAACCATCTTGCTTTACCTTTTTAGATTCCAAACATACACAAGATATGCAAGATATTCAAAGATCTCTTAAGTAATAACATAATAATAATACAAAAAAAAATAAAAATAATAGAGTACATTTGGGAACCAACGTATTTTACCCACAGAAAATCAAATTTTAGAACTCTACTTGCAAAAACAAGGCACCTGCATTAGCTGAAACAGTCAGCTGCATTTAGATCAACAACTAGATGACTATATGAAGAAAAGGCATGTTTAGAAGGCCCACACTTAAGGCCTGATCCGGCTCCACTGACTGCGCTAGGGGTTAGATCAGGACTTTGCTGAACAGTACGACCATTCTTTGCAAAGATGATACATTTAAATATGAAAAGTAATGAAGTAAGCATGGCAAATTGTGATTTAGTTGGAATCTAATTTTCATAGCTTTTTTTTTTTAAATTAGAGATAGGTATCTCTATTGTAAGTATAGAAATATATAAAAGTAAGATACAGGTAAAAAAGATGGCTGCATAAATTAAATCGCATTTGCTGAAGTTATTAACATCACAAAGCTACATGTTAGAGGTAGAATCCTGACCTCACTGAAGTCGAAGAGATGTGCTGCCTTTAGAAACATAAAACTTTCTTATTGATTTGAATTGAGTAAACTAAATTTTTCTTTTGCTCCATTCAAGAGCATAAATTCAGTTGCAAATATAAACTTGGGGCAGAAAAATTACTTGTTATCATAGAGATGCAGGGGAAGGGAGCAGGGAAAGAGGGAAATATAATTCCATTTTGGTTCAGTTGAATTATATCAAAAAGTAGGGAAACAGTGCATCATCTAGGATAGGTAAGAATATTCTCCCCAATTAAAAAAGGCATCATGTTCAAGGATGTACAGGAAACAACTTGGAAGGGGTGGAGAAATTCACCTCAGGTTATTTTCTCAATTGTTTTCAGGAGAGAAAAGATTAAAGAGACCTGCTATATATCAGTATGCCATATCCACAGACAGGTCTGCTACATTTTTACCAGTGACAATCACAGGTAAATCCAAAAGTGGATTTTTGCACTGATGGAGAGGGATATGACTATATCTTCCTCATTTGTGTATGGATTTCACCTAGACATTTAGGAATATAATTTAGTGCATGAGAAAATCTTAAATGCTGATCGTTCTGAATTTGCATCTTTGTTAAGGGAAAACCGGTCTCAAAACCTTTCCTGGATTTTTTCCCTCATAAGGAATTTTAGGTGGGTTTTTCAACTTGGCATTTCAAATAGTAGGTCAGATATTTAGTGCTGGCATCCTGAAGAATTACCTAGTGTCCTAAATGCTGTTCATTTCTCTTCTGTTATGTAGGAAGGAGAAAGGAAAGCACTAATAGGGTACTTCAGTCATATATACTGAGAATTTTTCCAAACAGAAGAAGCCTTTTGCTTTCGGAGGTCCGGATAATTTCCCAGTGCATCACCATTAATGTTTCTGTTTATCTCACTTTATCATAACTTTGAATATGAAGTAACTTCTAATAATTTCACTTTTAGCTTAGTACTGCAGAATCTATTATTCCAGGGCTGGAATCACATGCCGTCTCGAAATCCAGTCAGCATTGCATAAGTGCTTTGAATGATGACAGATCAAGAGAAAGTGGGGCTGAATACATAATTACTCCAACACACAGTTAATATTGGTAGATAAAGCTATGGACACACAATTAAGAAAACATGCCTGATAAAACAGTTCTTTTTAAATATATGGGAATGAACTACAACTAGTTACAAAGGCTTGTGAACTTCCCTTCTCTTCCCGAATGTCACTGCCTCAGATTGCCTTGGCAGCCTCATGTATAGTGTTTGCTTCATGCATAATGATTTCCCTCTTTCCCCCTTCCTTGAACAGTTTTGCCTTTTCGACTACTGTTACCACCATTTAATAAGAAGCCTTTCCTTGGCTTTCTAATCGAAAACTTGCTTTTATCTTTCTTCATAAAAGAATTGAAATGGCTTCTCTCAGGTTTCTGTAGCCTCTGGGGAGATAAGGACCCTGCGGTTAACAGGATGAGAGATTTTTGTTTAGAAATTTTTATTTAGACAATGAAAAATGACCTCTGTAAACTCAAAGCGATCTTATTTTGGGGCTTTAGGCTTCTGGCAGATAAATCAATTGGGCCCTTGGGACAGCAAAGGAAAAACCTTTGCAGTAACTATGTCAGGACAACGCAATAGATTTGTTGTGAGGATGCAGTTGTGTTGAAGGTAGAATGCACTTAAAAATAAATATCATTTTATTTTCTATAAAATATTCAGGATTTGGATAGTAAGCTTTTCAGCTGCCGCAAGAAAATATTTTTTTTCTTTGATATAAACTTGAGAAAAAGCCTGATTTTTTTCTGGGAAGGGGGCAGTGGAAGGAGGGGTGAGCAGGGGATACAAAGGAAAGATGTTTTAACAATAAAATATTCAATGTCATGATAAAGAACTTATTAAATTTTATTGTGTCTATATCTTATTTAAAAAACCACCCCTGTTTACTGATAAAAGTCTCCTTTCTGAATATAAGGGCTTAACATTCTTCTTTTTCAGCTTTTAGGGTTTTTTTAATGATTTAATTATTACCTAGCTAAGGCTATGGCTTCAACAGAGTATCACAACAGTTTTCACACCTATGTGTAACCCTAAAGAACTTTTCAGATCTTCACAGCATGAACTTGCACAGCATATTTGCTCTGAAGAACAAGCGTAGCATTTTGCTCCTCGTTCTCTACCTGTTTCATGCAGAGTGCAGCTACGGAGTGAAAAGTTATGCAGACATAAATTGCAAATTTGACAAGGAAGCAAATGAGGAAACAGATGCTTAACTAAAATGTATTGATGTGCAATTGTCAGTGAGTTGGGTGTTGAATAACGCAGTTAAAATGCATCAATGAAGCCTTATTTCATCTTAAATAAAAGCTAAGGTAAATAGAATTAGAGTGTGTGAGACAAAGTAATGAAAAGCAGATAAATGCATGTGAAGCTATTGTCATCCTACCAAGTGCAGGCTGACATTTGTTTGTACAAAACACCCACCCCTGGCAGTGGGGTCTCAAGTTGCTGAAAAGAAGCAAGGTTTGTTGAGGAGGCTGTCTTAGGAATCCAGTTTCATTTCCTACATTAAGAGGTGGCTGAGTTTGGAGAGGTGGCAAGTTACATAGGGTGTTTGATAGTGGCAAATTCCACCAAAATCTAATCTTCATTGCTGTTTACTTGTTTAAGGAAGATATGACACAAAAGGAGAATGAGTTTGCAAATTTGATGGCTCTGTGTTACAGGAGTGGATTGGGGATTTACATCCTATGTAGTGCTGCTCTTTCATTCATACTACAGATTCTTATTTCTCCTTTATATATATTTTCTTTTTTATTTTTTTTTTCAGGAGCAAGACAGTTTCAGATAAAAACCTAAGAAATTAATACAAGTGCCTTTTACACCGTAAAGCTGCCATGTGATTACTTAGCTGTCAGCTCCTTGTGTTTTTTTTTTCAGAACACAAAGTTAGCCAGAGAACAACACTCGCCTGGATTCAGCAGCACCCTTCAGTTGCACCAGTAACACCGGTGCCTTCTATATCTCCTTATCCCTGGGGGAGTAGGATATATGCTTCTAAATAAGAAATAAAATAATTTATTAAAATTACAACAATTAACACAACTGGAGGATACAATCAGGAGTATTTACTGTGAAACACTAAGCAGAATCTCCTTACAGTGAATGAAACTGATATGAAGTAAAACTGGAAAAACTGGACCCAAGAGATTTTCCTGAAAAGGTCATTTACAGGTTTTTAATGTTCCAATCATTGATGTCCCAATTTCTATTCTAGTATTATGGGAAGGGAAAAAGCCTATCTGAGAATTTTTCCATTTTTTCTCCACTTTGCAAATATTAAGATTGAAAGAAAAAAAAAAACACTTTTAAACAGAAAAATCTCTTTAGAAATCCTGGAAGTGCAGTTAAAGACAGCCAAAAGATATTAATTCTGGTCTAGCTGACGTTCATCATGCACATCTGTCTTGCAAGACAGAGATATTCTGCAAGTGTCCTTCTGTGGTTTTTTTTCAGCTTTGCCTATGAAACCAAGGGCAAAATTGTATCTCTTTTGCTATATAAAAGTATGTTTATGACACCAAAGAATTGTGTGTGGCCACTTTGTGTGCAGCTGACTTGTTTTTGAGGCTAGTACTTCACCTTTTTTAGTTGTTTGAGCCCCACTGATTTCTGCTGTGTAATCTCAAGGCACTTTTTGAACATTAGAGAATTCAGCCTCCTAGCCTTATAACACTGACAGACCACAGTTTTGTTGGCAACGTAACACAGTGGTGGTCAGCACAGGTCTCTGAGACACATTTGGGTTGTGAACAGTTCAGTTATGTTTCCCATGCTGGGCTTATGCTGCAATAAAAGCAGTTAGGCTCTCCTCACATAAAACATTAGTGGAAAATCAGATCTGTGACAAGATGAGAAAGCAAACTGGGAAAGACTGCTGAGATCAACAGTGTTGGCATCTTGGGTACATATTGGACGTTCAGCTGTGCAGTGGAGCAGCAGGGATCCTGGGGAGCCACCCTTCTCCTATGTTTTTGTTTCTTTTCTTCCTCTCCCTTTTCTCCTCTGAGATAATGTGTGTGAGTTTGTTGTAGGGTTTGGTGTGGGTTTGCTGTAGTTTTGCTGGTCTTTTTGAAATCAGGCATTTCCTAGAAGAGTGATTACTAGTTATCAAATTTATGTTCCCTTACTCTTTTTGAGTGCTTTTTCAAGCAAAAACTCCATTTTTGAAGGCATAACATTAGCAGATACAGTAGTTAAGGATGGCAGCAGAAGGGAATTCTTGTGCTTTATGATTAGAATCTGAAAATTACTTCTAGACTTTTCATTGTGGGTCTGTAATGTTCTTTAATTTGTTTTCTATCAGTAGTGAAGTTTCAGTGTAATAAGCTGGAGACATTTGGCTCCATCTTGCTGGACTTTAGTTTGCGTCTTTAGTTTTCCTTCCTGGAAACCTGGTTGATGTGCTGTAGCCTAAAATCGGTGTTTGTGCTAACACATAAGGCTACATTGATGCTAGGAAGTTTGGGTTTAACTGCATGCTGGTCTAGAACAAAAGATTAGTGTGAACCACAGCCTGAGAGATTCTTTTCCACTAAACCTTCTTGTTAGAACATCTGTTTTAATGCCTCTTTACAGCACAAGAAAAATGCTGAGAAATGTTGATATTAATGCTAATAAAGCTCTTCAATGCCAAGGAGGTATTCTATGAAGCTACCATCATATTTTTCTGGGTTTTGAACTAAAGAAGATTTGGTAAATAGATTCTCTTTTCCAGTGGAAGCTGGGCACTGTGTAAATGTAATGGCTACTGGTAATATGTTTTCCAAGGAACTTTTGCCTTAAAAAAACCCACACAACTCGTAGTGGACTGTAGCATGTAAGACAGTAAATAATTACTTTTCTAATTTTTCTACATAAACAATGTGTGCTGTAATAAAAATAAAGAATTTGTCTACGCGAACATTTGACTTTCTCATGAAAGATTTGTCTGAACTGGGCCCTCGTGCTGGTTCATGTCCACATAACTCATCCTTTACAGTCATGGACTGATGTGACACAGGGTAATAGAAAGTGATGCATTGCCTGAATTTAAAGGAACATGGACTATTTCAGGATCGGCTGTGCAGCATGAGATCTGTATCAGATTTGAAACAAAGCTAACCAAGCAGACAGAGCAGTAAGATATCTATAGCATCCATTAATCAGTATATACTATGCTGTTGCTGGTTTCTTTTTTTCATTTTGGCTTTTCTGTGTGTCCACCATCTAATGTTATTTGCCTGACGCCTTTTTAAAGCCAAGACAAATACAAAAGGTTACTTGGGAAACCATTTACAAATCTTTTTTCCTCTCTGTTCTTTAATTTCAATACAACAAATCATACTTTTCTGACCCCAAATACCCCACCAGAGTTGTAGATCATCAGTATGTCTACATAAGCTTATGTTAAAATATGAAGAAGTCAGTATTTGTTTGTTGCTGGAGTTTGTTGTTCAAGTGTTCTTTCTGTGTGTATGTACATGTACTTTTATCCCTTGCATTTGGCAGGACACAATGATGGCAGTGCCCACACCAGAACACCCCCACGAAACCTACCTTACTCTTCAAGAAAAGAGTGACATTTGTCTAAATTTCTTGTCATATTAGTAAACTCAGATTAGCTAATAATTAGTAATCTCAGATTCAAGTTATTAGAGAAGCAACGTAGCTCTTCATTGTTAAATGGCCAATGCATTTTTCTGCAATGTATATTTAGATGGCATCTTAAGAACTGGTTTTCTTTATAATCTGTATGCTTCTGAGGAGCTAAAACCACACTTAATGCAAGAAAAAGGTTTGAATTATCATCCTCAGTTTTTCCCTCTGGTGTCTACTTGAGAAAATGGACCAGAAACTTCAGGAACCCCTTATTTGTCTTCTGAAAGAACAGCCATCAGTGCTGGTGCTCTGCACTCTTCCTTCCAACACCCAACAACTTTGTCTTTGCATCAGTTTGTCCTTTACTTCAGTTTAATCCAAGTTTAGTTGTACTATATCCAGATGCTAGGAATCTCGGTAGAAAGACTGTTTTCAGTTATGATGGCCATGGTGCAGAATATTTCACTAAATTGCTGGTAGTAACAAGTGTGGTATTTTAAACAAATAAGTAGAACTAGTTTTTTTATTTTGACTTTGGTTAACTTGTAAGCCTTTTGTTAGAAATACTATGGAAAAGAAAGTATTTCCCTGATGCATTACAAAAAGCTGTACGAAACATGCATATTTTTTTAAGAAAATATTGTCATAAATTATTTCTTCCTTCTGTTTTAAAATTTCATGCTGTGCCTCAGCAATGTTCTATTACTTTCTGTCACCCCTCTTTTGTTATGGTATATGTTTTGATATATTTTTCTAGGAAAGTTCTTATTAGGATCACCCTAACACTGCTGATCTTTACATGTGTCTTCTGCCAAAGGACTATTCAGATTGCCCAAAGTCAAAATTCAAGCCTGACAATCATCAGTGTAATTTGTTTAAAAGAGCAGAAACTTTTTTAAAAGATATCAAATGTTGTGTACCACAGACTTTGCATGCTAAGAACCTTTCTGCTGAGATTATTGTAGCAGAGAGAGCACAATCCTTACACTTAGCAAAAATTGTGCATTTATCGAATAAACAAACAGGTTGTGTGCCTTTAAAAAAGGTTTTCATAGCAGCGTATTTTACATTTCCTTAAAAAAATTAATGCTACTCTCTCCATAGTATTGCTGTGACATTGTGTACTATGAAGTTTTAAAGCCAGACACCTTCTAGCAATAAGAACTTCAGAAGTAAAGCCTGCTGAAACCATCTGAACTGCTTCAAAAAGAGCAGCCTCCTCTCAGGGTTCAGCTATTTTTCCCAAGTTTGAAATTCTAACCTGGTAAATAGCATCAACGGGGGAGTTTTCCCCCAACTCTTTTGGAGAACCCCACAGATATGAATATCTTCAAAGGAGGATCTGTTAAAAAATGTAACAGTCTTCAAAGGGGAAACACCACCCTCAGCAATCTGAAGTTCTTTAAAGTGGGAGCCCACCAGCACTAAGAATCCTCAGAGGACTAACTCCCAGAGCACTGTGAAAATTTGTAAGAGAACAAGCCCTCTCTCACAAATACCCAGTAGGCTATTATTTTCCTTTAAAAGGACTCTTACATGTGTACATTTATAATTACAGAAAGGGTCTTATTTAACCAGAGCCCTGTAGAACTCTATTACTTTAAAAAACAAATATTGATTAAAAGAAAAGAATGAGAGAAGAAAACAATTTGGCTTTTCTATTTTCCTTTATCTTCTTTTATTTATAACTGATCTCAATATAATATACCAATAACACTTGGTTCATGTAGCTCTTTTGATCTCTGGAACTCAAAAGTATCCTTCAAGAGTTGTAAAGAAATATTCTGAGAGCACAGTTATCCACTTATAATGCTTGTTAACTGGGAGTCCAAATACTCTATCAGGAAGCACATTTATCTCTTTTGTACTGTTGCTGGGTATTCAAGACTTACTTTCTTTAATAAATATTTAAGGGTTTGATGTTCTCCTCCCACCCTCTCTTGTATTTTAGCATTTTGTTTGCTAGGGATAGGTAACATAGATAGTAAAGTCATTATCAATGGCTAGAGTTACTTTCCCACATGCCACAAATGCCCAGATAAGGGCAGCTACCAGCTGCCGTGCTGGCCGAAAGGAGAGAGATTCTGAGGTGGCTTGAGCTACTCATGAGCATCCTTGGGTGCCTTTCCAGATATGAATGCAGGCATGTTCTTCTAGTGGGAGAGAATTTATCATGGGTTTTTGGGAAGCAGAAGAGCCCTGGTTTTTTGAGATGGAGAATGGCTTGTCTGACAGAAAGTGCCTGTATCAAAGCTAGCATGTGAAGTCCTAAGTCCCAAATCAGAAGAAGATTGAGGTTTTTTGTGGTTTGTTTTTTTTTGCCTCATTAGTCAATAATACAATCATGTAGGAAAGAATTTTTCCTGACTCCCAGGGTCTGTGAAGGTACAACCCAAACACTGAGATTTACTAGTAAAATTTCTGACTTGCTGAAGAAATGATAGAAATAACTAAACTTTACCCATAGAAGCAAAAATATCATGCTCCATTCATGTATTTATTAGCTTCTTCTGTTTCACAATGCTGTATGATTTATTTTCTAATGTAACTGTAAAATCTGAAGCTTTCATGTCTCGTGTTTAGTGATGTTTGATGGTTTGATTTCCTGCTTCTTAACTGATCCAAAAATGTGTGCCAAGAATATGATGCCTGATAGTAACTTCATCTCCCACTATACAGAGAGAAAAAAAATCTTTTGCAGTATATGATAAATATCTTTACACTTCTTTGATGATAGAATAGTCTGATATTTGCCACTTTTTTTTTTCTTACTGAAAATAGCATATTTTCTTTGGAAGTTACTTAGATGTATCTGGTGGGTGATGTTTGGGTCTGATAGCAGTAAACATATTTATCCCATATTAATTGCATTTTGCTGTGAAGCACTGAGAGTTGCAGCAGTGTGTACATCCAGCAGCACCATTGGCTAAATCTACTTGCAATATGTGAGGAAAAGAAGTGAATAGACAAGTCAAAGGATACTTTGACAGCTCTGGGCAGGCTGCAATGCGACTTTAAGTAGTTAGAGGAATTTCCTTCCATTATGAGATCTGACAGTTAGTCCCTCCATCTTTTTCTGACTTTTTTTTTTTTTTTCTACCATTTATGCCAGAAAATTTGATGAAAGAGAGATAACTATGTTCAGAGCAGGCTTTCCACTGCTGTAAAGCTCTCATGTAATCCAGATATCAGAAATGTGAATGTAGACACTGATGTTTCGGCTGGGTAAATTCTATATTTGGATATGAAACCTAGGAACAAGGACAAAATTAGGGGTAGTGCATCTGAATCACTCCTTTAAAAAGAAAGTTTAAATTACTTGCTGAGAGCATTTGCCCTCTGGATTTTGCTGAAGCAAACTCTCTATCCCAAAACACAGAACATTAGTCATAATAAACCAGAATATAAAGGTATAGTAAGAAACCCTGTATTCATTCTTGCTGCAATTATGTTGCATTCAGTGGCGTTTCATTTGAGACAAGGAGCTGGGAAGAAAGTTTTTTTTCCCAGTGAATCTTACTTAGTCTTCATAATGCAAAATTTACAAAGCTATTGACAGAGGATAAAGATGCAGAAAATGGCTGAATATCTGTATTTTCCTATTCTTGCATTAACTGCTAATGGTGTGGCAACATCAAACAAAAGTTTTGAACTGCAGAGCATTTGTCATTTTAAAACAAAAAGCCAACATCTTTAAAAAATGAAATATTTGAGGCACACTCTAATGTTCAAGCCCAAAAAGGAAAATAAGAAGACTCCAAGTTTCCTGAATCCTGTCCCAATTATACTTCATTTAATAACAGTCAGTGAAATATCTAGTGGCAGGGGAAATGAAACTACATGATTTTATGGGATCATTCATCAAGAACTAATTGAAGCTTTCATACAGTTTAGTGCTGATAAAACACTGTAACAATAAACAATAACAAAATTCACCAGAGAAGGATTTGTTTTGCCGTGAGGAAAATGGTTCGGTTTCATCCTGGGGATTCCTGGTTAAAAGAGTCTCCAATTTAAAAAGGGATAAGCACAGGCTCCTGTGCATAATGACAGAGTGGGAACTGTGGCAAATGTATTAGTATTGCTCCAGTGGAGCTATTCTCATTGTAAGTATTTGCTATTGTGTGTGGCGGAGGCAAGACGCAGAACGACCAATAGGATTTTTTAAAGTTTGATTTTTCTAAGCAGTTCCCATGTAGTTTTATGAAAAGTAAATTATAAATACAGCACAAGCAACTGAATTTCTGATTTTAAAATTGCTAACTAATCTTAGATTTATTGACTGTAGAAAAGTTATTTTTTTCCTATATTACTTTATGGAATCAGGTTAGTCTTACAGTGGTAGTTCTTTCTAACACAAGCTAGAGTGATGTCCTGTCAATTCTTAAATTATAAAACATGTTGCCTCTGTATTTCTGATCTATTTTCTCTGACCAGAACATTTTGGCAGCACAGAAACGCAACAAAAATTATTAAGAATATATTAATTTTGATTTAAATGAAATATTGAATGTTTTATCGATCTTCATCAGAAACCCAGAGAAACTCCTGGGAAGGTGGCACTGTAGTTCAGTGGTTCCAGACTTTGCAAAAGCCACTTCAAGTAAATCATTTCAATTCTCGTCTTCTCCTCCTCCTTCTGCCCTCTTTAAGTGCAAATCCTCCTATAATCATAAAGTTTCATGTCACCTGTTTGTAGAACATGCTGTCCAGTGAGCCTCTTTCGTCAGTTAGAACTTCTGGATGTACCAAAAAAGCAAAATAAAAGTGTAATAAATAACATTAATGAGGCACACATATATAACATATAACATAACATGTATGATTTTATGCTAGATCATGCAACAGGAAACAGAATGTTGAATGCCAGTATGCTTGTAAGGGTTGATTTTCTGCTCACTTTCGTAATTTCTGAGACATTCCAACTAATTGATCTTTCTGGAAGATCATATCAGAGAACGGCAGGAGAAGCAATCATATTTTGATAATTAAGTGCACCACTTTGGTGTTTTTTAATTGGAATTACAAATAATATATACCTATAGATACACACTCCTGAATTTTTCTGGGTGTGTTTTTTAATTTCTTTTTATTTTTTTTTATTTTTATTTTTTAAGAGAAGCAGAAGACTAAAAAGGCCATTAAATAATATTTTGAGTCTACCTTCTGTGTCTGATCGTAAAAAAACCGGAACTGATAGGGGTACCTTTTTCCTCTCAGTTATATGTGTACAGATCCATCACCTTAATACAGTAATTGCTATCATGCTCTATGCTATCATGCTAGCCTTTAGTACACCTGCATTTCTATTGTAGCTGTAAAAGCTATGGAAGGGGACTAGCTCAATCATACTGGTGACCCCAAGATGTGTTACTTTATACCTAGTGGTGGATAACTGTGATGGACCTCCAACGCTCAGGCAGTTTGGGAGTCCCATTTTAGAAGTGCAAATGTAAAAGCTAGGTTCAAATTTTGGTCAGTCAAAAACTGGAATTAATTGAATCTACCTCCATATCTCACAGGATGTGAATGTCTCCAAAGCTCAGAAATATTTCATCTGAACTTAAATCAGAAATGATACATAAATGAATTTAAGACAGGATACAACTCTGACTGATCAATCTTTGGAAATTGTTTAAGGGTATATGCCTTTAAGTCTCTGGTATGAAGAGCTTGGAAGAACCCTGAGCTTTCAAAGTTTTACGTGTTATCAAATATTACTTTTCTATAAAGTTGAACTGCTATTTATCAGAATAGGGCAACATTTTCTGCATTTCTTTTACCTCAGTAAAGTTTATTAAAAATAATAATATTTCATATTATAGTAAAATAAAGAAGCTGTAACTTTTGGATATTGTTATTTTCCCTGGTTATATAGTTAAACAAAAAGTTACTTTCCAGAGACAGTGAAAAGCTACATTATGTCTTTAGGATTGTCTTTTACAATTATTTTGAGCTTGTGAATTGTCACGTCTTCCAAGCATTTTGCACTTCTGTTGTCTCTTTAAAGTTTCCTTTTTCTCTTAACCTTTCAGTTCCTCTCTTAATCTTTTTTCCCATAGTTTCTGAATAAATATTTCGATCTTGGCCAGCACAGTCTCAAAACCATAAGCCATGTTTTGGACCTGTCCTAAAACCCCATGTTTTGGCCAGATTCTCAAGGGGAAAGCTGCACCAGATCCAGACACCATCAGCTGGTCACTAAAATGATGCAGTATTTGGCATTGTCTCTGAGAACTCTTTGTGCTCCAGTTGACTAAGCTATATATAGCACCTACCTCTTCCATTATCCATACTCGAAAAAAGTGGAGATGGAATGAGCAGATGTGACATGCCACCTGTCCTTTCCTGCCCTGCATTTCATGATCATGCCCATTTCTGAGAACAAACTTCAAAGCAAGAGATACAAATTCCTGTGCTGATATGCAACAGAATCTTTGGTTGACAACTTTTGAGTACATTTTGTTACTTTGCCAAATGTTTTGGAGGAAAATTGTGTGTATCATTGTGATACATTATTTTTATGCATAGCGAGCAGGTCTTTATCTTAATTTCAGTGGGACTATTCCCAACATCTTTCTGATTCCCAGATACAACCCATTCTTTATGAAAAGAGCATGCACAAGACATCCAGGTTTTTCAAAATCCAAGTACTGCGTCTTTCTTAATCAATATGCATTCTGACATTTTTACTTTTTAGTTCTATATGGCTAACTATATTTATTGATCTGTCTTCTAATTTTGTTTTTTTGCAAGAAGTTAACCTTTGAATTTTGATAATTTTCATTGTTTTCACTGATTTGTAAGCTGCTTTTAATTTGCCCAGAAATATCTGTGAACTGGTCACAATTAAAGTAAGATATTAGCAGATAAAACTAGTGAAAGATTGATTTCTACCTTGTATTATGTTCATAATATGCTTTTATTTTTTTTTATTCACTCTAATTAGGAAATACATAAAGAAAAAAAAAAGTGGGAACTCCTGAGAGCAGAATCAATAATTTCTATCCAGTGGCCATTGCTAAGGCTGCCATTGAATTTTCACTAATAGTGTAAGTACCCTTAAATTTAGGTCTTGATTCAGAAAAAACGTTTGGGTTTATCACTAATTCCAACTGATGTAGACAGGTGCCTAATTAGCAGGATATATTAGGACTACCCAATTGCTCTAAATTGAACACAGGCTTAAATGCCTTTCTGAATATACCCTTACCATCGAAACCAAACCATGGAAACAGCTCAGCTGCCCTGGAATCAGCCACATTTATCTATTATACGATGAATGGAAAGCTATCTGAAGGGTAGCAGTTGTAGCACTGATAATATAGGTACTTGAGGAATGGAAGTGATCGCACCAAGATGTGCATGTATGTGCATTCTTTTATGTGAAAAATAGGTGTAAAATTATACATAATGAGTAAAAATAGGATGCATTTTTGTGTAAACTCCTCTCATGCACAAAAATGAAACAGAGAGAAAGCATTCTTTGTTACTTCTTGTGTATAGGTATTCCACTGCTTCTAGGCAGGGAAATTAATATAGGAGCAACGTAAAAAATTTATCAGGTGATTTATCTTTCTATATTATTAATAAAATTATGCAGCCTATAGTGCTCGCCTTTTAAGTACTTTAAGTCAAATGCACTTGAAGTTTTGCATGTCTTATGTATAATGACATTAGGTGTTTAGTTGTTCCTAGTCTATGCTGTGCATGCCTGACAGGATAGGCAGAAAAATTCCAAAATGCTATTTATTACTATTTACTAGTACCTAACTTCAGCTTAGTAATTTTAAATTGTTCTAACTTCTTCTGAGGGACTTTTTCAAGTGACTGATATTTCACAAGAAAAGAAGAGTACTCCATATATATTTTTCTTCAGGACATGTTTCTTAAGGAAAGGCAAGATGTAAAGAGCTTCAGAGCAACGCACATATGCACCTTGGCGATCCTCCCAATCTTGTAAGATTCCTACATGGCTACCTAAGTTAGCTTTATTTATTTTATTTTTATTTATTGTCAACATCAGATTGTATAAACTGGGAAAACAAGGAAAATTATCATTAAGCTTAGTGTATTATAATGACATCTCCTAAAAGAGTCAGTTGTGGAATTTAAGATTAAATGTACCTAATTTAATTTCCAGTGCCTGCAGTGACAATGCCTATATCCTAGTTCAACACCCTAAATTCTTTCTTTAGTGGAATGTCACTTTCATGTTAGTAGTACTCTGATTTATATTTACGGATTTATTTTTGGATACAACTAGCATCGTGTTATAAATATCTATATTTAGTCAAGTGAAAACCTATCTGAGGTATCTTAATTATATACAACCCTTTTGCTTTTCTACTGAAAGAGTTGCTTCTGGGAAAGCGCTGTTGCTGCTCTTACAGTGTTTCAGGTTCTGTTTTGTACGACAGAAATAATAATAACATTTGAGGTGGTAGAATAATAAGCAAGTCAAATAAAGAAAAGCCCTGGCCTTACCTGGGATCAGAATGCCTCCCATTCATTTGTCTGGGCTCCTTTTACAGAGGCTGTATCTGAATGTGCTCTTCCTGTTTCAAAGATATAGCAGAATGCCTAGAGAAAGGAATAATAATAATAATAATAATAATAATAATACAGGAATAGAAGACAGAAATAAAATACTCTGTGTTCAACAGTAGACAACATAAATAGAAAAACAAGACCAAATGGGCTCACTTTCATTTGATCAGTTGCATCATAGCTAGAGGAAACTCTATAGTAGATATTTGGTTCAGAAAAGTCTACAGTATAATCTACTATATAACAGAACAATTCCCTGTTCCCTAAAAATTGCTTACAATGTGCTAAAGCTCAAGAAAACCCCATAACCAGAATATGCCAGAAGAAGACAGATTAAACATTTCAGCAAAGTCCTAAGTGGTGAGGTAGTATGTTAAAGAAAATGCAGATATTACAAGGCAAAAGGAAAAAAAAAATCCCAAATAGTAATTATGGGTGACCTGGGGAAAGCAATTCCTGGTGACATAAAATCTGTCAAATGGTGTTACCTTGAGAAAGTGAGCAGGACCCCAAACACACACCCAACTCATTTATTTACAGTGGGAGTCCACCCTGCTTTCTGCATTGGATCACAGCTGCTTTCCAGGCCCTGGGAAGGTTATAAAGACTCACAAACTGTAGCTACTCCACACCTTGAAGGCTTTCCCTGCACACTTCTAGTGCCTACAAAGTCCGTGGGGAGGACTAATAACACCTAAAAGGTGTTATGAAGCAACAGAGCTACAGGTTCATTTCAAATCCTCCTAGAGATACCACGACCTCAAGTGCCATAGACCTCCAAGACCCACTCCTTTCTGCCTCAAATGAGTGCTGTCACTGTGCTACAAATTACTGGAGACAAGGAGGGTACAGCGGAAATACTGTTACACTCCCCACCCCCATCCCCCTTTTTCTGTTTGTTACACAGTCCCTTCCCTATTTTCAGTCTAAATTTTAACATGTTCCTTGACTTGTTAATCTGTGAGGCTGCTCCAGCGTTTTACCAGATAACTAAAAAACAATCTCAGATGGAATAGTTTTAATTTCCAGTCTGAATTTATTTGTGACCAATTTGTAACCATCTAATTGTGTGCCTGCACTAAATGGGAGTTTTCCCATTGAGTGTAATTGGATCAGGCCCCAAACCGCAAAGACAGCTGCTCTTATTACGGCATGGAAAACAGACAGGGTCTGGGTGTTATTGCATAATGACAGCAGTAAATTATATTCCAAGGGCAAGATCAGAAGCTGGTGTAAATCAATACAACTCAACTGGCTTTTAAAAAGTTGTATCAGTGTGTGCAAGCTGCTATTTTGGCCCAAACATTTTCTCAGTAGATTTTAAAGCTCATCCTGCTGCATAATGCATGCTGGGGAATTACTTCCAGCAGCTCCTGCACCAAGCCTAAACTGTCTGACTGAACCCAGGCTTGTATTTCAGAAAGTCATTCAAACTTGATTTAGAGAGTGTGTATCATGGAGAATCTACCACACTCCCACAGACACTTTTCAAACATTTACTCTCTTTGTTCTTAAAGAAACCAAATCACTTTATTTTCTTCCTCACTGAGATGCCAGGTTCCAGCTAGATTTCCTAGCTCTTTTTTTCCTACTACATGTAAAAGCCTCCTCATTCAAATTTCCTCTTGTATTTATACTTCTTCAAGACTATTGTGACATCCTTTAGTCTCCATGCTGGGGAATTGAGTTGATTAAACTTTTATTTTATTAGGTCATCATTTAACAATTTTCCAATTAATGCGTTTTCCAAGTCTGTTTTAATTGCTCAAACTCACTGCACTGATTGCTTTAAAGGATGAATAGGTAGCTTCTGATGCAAAAATTTACAGTCTGATATGTTTAGAATGAGAACAAAATAATATTTGGCTGTTTCCTGGGGGGGAAAATGAAAACTATCAAGCAACAGCTACATTATTTGACTATGGTTTAAAGTGTTTATAAGGAATAACATATATAATGAAATTACTCTGTGGATCAGTCTCTGTTATTCTCTTTGAGTATATAGGCTCAATTCACTGATTTCTCTAAATAAGGTGAGATTTTGAAAGGCATGCAGCCACATTGCATGAAGCTAGTTCTGAAAGTGTAATCAACTTTGATTTACCTGAAGATAATAGTAAAACTCCCTAATTTCAATTAGGGCAAATAAAAATGAAGTTTTCCTGATGAGAAAAAATACTAAATATATTTTTGCATTTTTGTTTTCGTAAAGATAAAAGTCTTGGTGATTCTGTAACTAACTTTCATACTTGTTATATGTATGAATGTGTTTTAAAGTCAGCCAGGCAGACAGTACCCCATCTTAATGCTATCTTGATCTTCATTGGTAATGTTCAGGAGTAATAGGAAAACAGCGCAGTGGATGTTTTAGTACTTGCCTTTTATTTCAAAAAGAAATTTGGCTAGAAAGGCTTTGCTAGCCCAAGATTAAAAGGAATTTTCAGCCTAAATCTTCAGCAGCTGATGGCTGCAATCCAATGTATGTTCATTGTTACAAGACCTTCAGCATTATGAACCATTTTGGAACATCTAAGAGGCATAAAAAACATGAGGACTAGTATCAAATACATATATTTACAGCCTTGGAAATTGGAGGAAGAGTTAAAAAAAGGTCAAATATGAAGAAAAACAATTAAACCAAAACATGTTCAACTGGTTCATTAAAACATAATAAGCAATTAAAAAGCTTGTATTTATTTAGTGCTGTGAGAATAATTTGAGTATGAGCCTTGTTAGCTTCAGTTGTCCAAATCAAGGAGGATCTGTCAAGGAGGTTCTCATCAATCTTGTATAATGACTACAGAAGCATTTAGCTGATCTGAGGGGCACAGCTGGATTTTCAAACAACCCTTTCATTTGGAAGCTCTAATTTAACACTTAGAGGAAAACTCCCGTGTTGCTCTGTCAAACTTCGTCTGGATAAACATTTTTTTTGAGAAGAATTCTCTTGGTAAATAAAATTTCAAAGTAAAAAGTATTACTAAAGGTATATCTGTGCAAGTTGCATTAATTTTGCAGTAGTGAAGGATGCATCCCACAGAGATGGTTTCACCAGACCACCCTGATTACTCAGCCTTGCAATGTTATGTTGGGAGATTTAAACTGAGATTAGAGTATATCTCATGAAAAAGAGTATGAATATTAAGTTTACTCCCAAGATTGACAGGGGGGGTAACAAAACTCCACAGAACAATGTGAAAAATACTCAGATAAAGATCTTGAAAACAGAAGGTATTGGGTTGTTATTTGTAGCATGAATTGAAGGAGGGAAAAGGCAGAGATGCAGATTTTGTCTTCATACAAATTATAAGTGCAAAATATATGGGAGATAAAAAAGAGAATTATAATGGATACTGTGGAATAATTTTCATGATTAGAGTAAGAATGTAAACTTGTTCAGGAAATACAAGAAAATAGGAAGTTTAGGAAATATTAGGAAGAAATGAGGGAGGAGAGTGCCTTAGTATTATCGTGAAGAGTATAGATATATTTCAAGTCTCTAGGGAAAGAATCAAAATGCCATGCAAAAATCTGTAAGTTACTATAGGACTAGAAAGGTAAGGAAGAAGAAAAAAAGATGTCTGTTTTGGTTTTAGTTTCTTTTTTTTTCTCTGTGTCCCCCCCCAAACACAACCCACTTGTTCTTCAAGACAGTGTGGAACAATTGAGGTTAAGAAGAAGAATAATCAGGTGTCCAGAATATTTGATGCAAGAAGGAATACAAATAGAATTCACATAATTTTTGTCAGAAAAGAAAAGGTAGGCAAGGAAAAAAGATGATACCTGAGATGCTTCATAATAAAAATAAAAAAGTATTGAATAGTTTTCCATGTCAGAGGGGCTACCATAGAAAGTAACAGAATAGAATTACAGAAAATCAGGTCTGGCATTAGTTAAACCATCCTACTGATAATGATCATCAATAACGGGGAGAAGAGGATCTAAAAGGGTTACTAAGTTCTCATTCCTTGAAGATCTTTTAAAATAGGCTAGCTATATACCTACCAACAATAATAGATATATAGTATTTTAGAAGAGATTAAATAAGTAATTTGTTGAGGTCTTCTCCAGTCCTGACTCTACTGTTGCTTATTCCTAAATTTGAAGTTAATAATTTCCAGAAAATTAAGTTAATAAAGACAGGAAGAAATGTGTTCTGAACAAAAATCAATAGAGAGACACAGTCCAGAGAAATTGCTTATTTTCTTCAGCTTCAATGAAATATATTCTTTTATTTAAGTAAACCTAGCTTTCAATAACATTTTATGTGCTAATCTTCCTAATATTTAGTGATTCCAAGTTTAACATGTTCATATCTTTGCCAAAGAAATGCTTCATATTTAGTGCAACATCTCCCTTGAGATTTGTAGCATCTTATATTTTCCATACATTTTATTCACACACTTATTTAAATTTATTTTCCTTTTTTCATACCCTAGTGGGCAGCCTCCATTTTTCTTCTGGGTGCTCATTTAATATCTGTAAAATTATTGGTGGGACATAAAAAAATGTTTGTTTTGATATCACTCAATAATAGTAGGGAACATTAGTTAATTGTATTTTTCTTTGCCCAAGGAAGAAGCTTTTGGTTCATTTAGCTATACCACACATGACATCACCTATATTTGCCATAGTCAAACATGGGTGCTAGGGAGGACATTATGGAGGCTAATGTTTGTTCAGGATGGGATAGAGTAAGAAATAAACTTTATATTTAGCAAAATGTTTTAAACATTTCCAAAGTTTCCTATTCCTTGTCAGTTAAGGTCTTCTTAAATTTCTTTGAACTTTTAATCTGTTCTTCTACTTGGAAAAACATACCTTCATCAGAATAGAGTGGTGGAAGAGAGTTCACTAGACATAGGATATATGGATTCATGTCCCTGCATAGCTGCTCTTTGCTTCCTACCTGTGTCCTGATCAGAAGGCTATCAATTATCCAGAAGTGATTTTTTTTCCTCATCTTTTATTTGGGAGAAGGTGTCCAATAGTTGTTTTAAAATGAATAAATAATTAATTGGAAATAAATGGTTTATAACAATTTGATATATTAACTGGCAATGCAGGAGACATCCTTCCAACAGCGAATTTATGTTTATGTCAAAAGTAATAATATAGTTCATGCTCATGGGCTCAGTCAATATGTGAAAGGAGTAAGGTCAGGATTAGTCTTTTCCTTGTAGTTGTCTCTGTCGACTTTTTAAAAATTTTATTTAGCTACATCAAGATTTGGTTGTTTATAGCTGTTGCATATTTATAAGTTCCTGGCTAGAAAGCACAAAGTGTAAATTCTCAGATAGGTCACACAAGAAATAGCACATTTTTCTCTCTCTCTGTTTTTTCACATCACAAAAGTAAAATTCAAGCTACAGTATTTTAAAATAAATCCAAATTGCTAGAACAAAATGGTAGATTTGGCACTGCAAAGAAAACTTAACAAAGTAAAAAATAACAAACCCCAAATACATACCTTTCCTTCTTCATTATTCAGCTTCATTATAATACCACATGTATCCAGACCATCTTTGCCATATATTTTCTGACCTGTTGTGTTATCTTTTGTCATCTTGGACCTTCCAGTGACTTTTCCAGTGACAGTTGAAATACATAGGCTTGGGTTTCTTTCAGGAGAGCTGTATTGTTATAATTTTGTATGGCTGACATAAATATTTTTGATGGAATGAGTTATAGGAGCAATAGGCATTGCAATTTCTTACTGAAGTACATAAAACACGCATGTTAAAATACTGTCAAGTTTTCTGGCCTCTTCTGCCTATATAGAGGCTCTGAAAAGGTGTCTGCCAAGGAGCATCACAACCTTGGTTACTAGCAAATATTTTTATTGGTATGTAAGTCATGTTAGAACTTCTGCTTTTGCACTTTATGGTGAGGCAATGCATAGCTAAAGCAGCACATATTCGGTGTGAGAGGAGCTCATTCTGGAGAGTGGTGTTCTCCAGAAGGTTTAGAACATTGTTGTAGCAAACGCATCAACCAGTGAAATGACAGCACAGAGCAATTTAGATAGCTTACATTTCACACCAGTACTCTGTTTAATATGAAATGTAGTAGTGTACTAGGAAATTTATAAAGCTCTCCAGTATTTTTTATCAAAGCTTTCAAATTAACAAGTTCTGCTGCCATGTCTTTTTTGTATAGACTACAAAAATAATGGACAAGATAGGAGTCCTGCTAAAAGTTAGCTGAAAAGTAGTGGGATCCAAGGATAGGTGATCCCACATTGGATGTTCCCTGAGCTTAGTAGCTTGCAGGAATATTTTCTGTGTAGCCCATATTATATAGAAATCTCTTGTTCAACGAAATGAGGAAGAAATCTTGAAGGAATAAGCTGCTTTCCTCTTCATATCTTACTTTCATAGGAAGGAATTTAATCTAATTGTAAGACATACTTTTAAAGTAAATATTTTGCATTGTCACTATGCATTTTTAAAACATACTTTCAAACTGAGAATGTTTAAAGGTTCATGCACACAAGAATGTTACCTGAGTGATAGATTTCCTATACTGAAAGGTTTTTTCATGTAAATTGCTCGGTAATTACATTTCAAAACTGCATTGATTTCTTATATGTCAATACTAATTAGAGATTAAATGTCCAATTCCTGTCAGGTAGGTGAGCATCTAAAGTTGGAACTCTCCTGAGTGATGTTTTTTTCAGTAAGGCTTGGTTTTGGGGATACTTTCTATTTCTTTTAAAACGTTCTTTCTATCCTCTGTCTCCCTTTGGCTAGTGGATGTCTTTTCTCCTCATTTTCACTCCTCCACAGTGCTTTTTAGAAATGATTCAGTGAAGCAGCACTGGTCCCCTTGTACAAAATTCCCAGTGTATGTTGAAAATTTATCTTACTTCTGTTACGTGTTATAATTACAAGTTCCAATCAAAGTACATCTTTTGAGTTACAAGTTTGTGTCATTGCTTTAGTAGAAATGCAAATGTTATGCATTTAAGATGCAAATGAAGTGAAATAAATATAATGCATGAAGTCTGTATTCCATCTCAGAAGTAATTGTAATGTGTAATAAGGATTCGGCAGCCAGGTTTGACAAGAGAGAAGGCACAACAATTTTTATTTACTGCAAGAGCACTCATCTCTGTCTGACCTCTCCTGGTTCTGTGACATTTAATGTAAATTTGGCACTCTGATTTCTATATGTGATGGCAGGCATAGCTGTATTACTTTTGCTTTATCTCACTGGCTTAGTCACAGTCATCTTTACAACTTGATGCTTCTGCATATGGTAGTGAGTGCCTGTTTGTGTTTATGAACTATAGAATAGTTATAACTAAGTCAGAACAAGTGTGTACTGTCTGGCATCTGATGCTTTGGGAAAGTGCTAGAAACAGGATACTACCACAGTAATTTTTTGGGGTATATATCTGAGCTGCTGGCACATTACAAATTAGCTAAGGATTGAACTGTGATGACTGTGCTCAAGAGGTACTAAGGGGTTGTTGTCCAGGACTGGCTATTGAAACTAAGTTGGACTGCTGGACTCCAAAATACACCATGACAGTGGTTCCTGTAATTTGCCGGTGCTTTCTGGAAAACAAATTTTCCTTTTCTTTATTTTATAACTGATGAGAGCAATTTTATTGCTGAATGATTGTCCCCACTCACCTACTTAAAGACAGTTTTTAAAATTATTTTTACAGAATTTTGTCATCATCTTTACTTTTTTTTCCCTTTCTTCCCCTTTTCATTATTTCTTTTTAAATTTAAGAATCCTAGTTTGTTTTGTGGGATAAAGTTATTCCAAGCTTCTCATTATCCTTTTAAAATTTCTGTATCAAAAGATGGGTGAGAATAAATTCACACATTATTTAAAACAGAAAATTACCTTGAATGCATACCGGCATGATTATATTAATTTGATGCAACCTCTGCAATCTACATGACTTGTGATGTAGTACAGCTGAGCTTATTAATTACTGGCTAGTTAAATATTGCAGGATGCTTTCTGTAAGCAAATGAAATAAAGCATTGCCACTGTGCTTACACAGAGGTTTCTTCAAGGTTTCATTTGTAAATGAACCTAGGAACTGCATTACTTGTTTGGGATTTTTTGGTAACTGTAGTCTGCCCTTTACTGTAAGTTTTAATTCAAATCAACCTGAAAACTCAGGGAAAATATTCCTAAATTTCAATCAGATGTGATTTAAATATTTATTTATTTATTTATTTTTAATTTATTTTATTTCAGCCTTACTTTTTTAGAAACTGCTTTCAGGAAAAATAATAGGCTACAGACCACATCACTACCTCTGACATCTTGAAATGGCAGAGCTGAAAAGGCTTTAGTACTCAATCAAAGCAATGTTTCACTGTCTGATATCAGTGAATATATGGACATATATCTTTTTTTGGTACCTGGTAAGTTTTAGAATAAATCACCAGGAGTAGGGAAGAGAAATAGGCCATAAAAATTGAGAAAATAATACTTAGCTAATAAGGACACTGTGAAATCTAAGTGTTACAAATATATAGAACACAACAGCAATTGAAGAGCTGAAACTACCATCATTCAAAAGACAGTGAGAATAAAGGAATCGGTCACTTTATAATGGCACAAGCAACAAATGGCCTTTTGTGTGTATTTATTTGTTAGGAGTAAACTCTTAAAAGCAATCTGCTGTTTCACAAGTGGCTAGTGAAACTATTTCATTATTGCAGTAATGTAATTAGAAATCTCATAAGCAATCAAGCCGCCAAATTTTGCACCAGCTGTAAGCAGCTAAAACAAAAAGTGACAAGTGAACCAGCAAGTAATGAATTACAATAACCCAGGTGAGAAATAAAAGACAAACGTATGAGTGTCTTGGCATCCCCAGGAGAAGTAATGTCTATAGGCTGGAAATGATCCTGGGAAAGTAGAAAAATGGCTTTGTAACATGATTAATATAGACAACAAAATCACACCTTGGAATAAAACCTAATTTTTTTGCAAAACCTGAGACTTTTGGGGAATATATGTGGGCCAGAGAGTACAGTCTAGAACTTGGAAATGAAATATATAATCTCCATGGTTTGGAAACCTGATGAGTGGGGTTTTTTTCTTCTGCACACTTCTAAGGCAAGAAAACTGAATGGTATCCAAACCTCCACATGACAGTCCTCTTTGCATAATGTGGAGTTGCAGATTCAGCGCCCCTAACCTCAGCTATACACAATGTAGGCTGCATTGCAGTGTGTAGCCATAAGCTATTGGTTAGAGTGCCATCCTCTCTGAGCTTTGATTGGAGCAGATACCAATTTTGGGATGATTGAAACCAAATGAAATAAAGCCCACAAGAGAATCTTAGAGAGCAAGTAATACATTCCTGTTCTGCTTTGGCACATCAGAAGCTGAATATAATCAGTTCAATAACACAATAAAAGTGAATGATCAGCATATGAGAGCAAAAGAATAGTAATTTCTGAAAAATAAAATTTCTTTACAACATCTCCTTTGTACCCAAACTGGTCATCCAGGGCAATTATGACAGACTGTCCCAAAGATGGGTGGATGAGTACCACTACCTGATTATTTTTTTAAATTAAAACATCTTTCAACAGCCACTCTTGGCAAACCTGTTTAGGAAATTTCCATTTTCCATTGACTTCACAGGTCAAGTCCTGACCCTCCTATGGGAAAAAAAATTTGTTCAGACATACAAAGCTTGAATGACATTAGTGTTTCAGTTTTCAAAGGAATTCCTAAAAGAGCAAATTCATCAAACTGCAAGCCCTAAACATGTGAAAGGAACCTGAGTTTCTGAGCATCTTTTGTCATGTCTCTTGAGCCCTTATAATGCAGATAAGAAGCCCAGTATGAGATGTGCAACAATAACTCTGCATTACTCATTTTTCTGAATGTCTGAAAAGTATGTGTGGCTCTCTCTATACACTTAAGTGCATGTGTCTGCAATTTGTGAGCTACTGTAAATGTTTTTGTAGTATCTATATAACTTACACCATTGAAAAGATTAACAGATAAAGCAAAATGTACTAACTGTAGCAGCAGCTTTGTTGATTTGCTAATACAGATCATACATTATAAGGAATGGCATCTGTAATGGAGAAAAACGAAAATACAAAGACATAGATTGGAACGTGAGAGACCAATAAAAAAGACACATAAAGTGCCCCGGGCAACATGAAGTTCAGGAAGTACTAAATACTTAATCAAGCTTTAATGTATATGTCCTTTGATTTGGCCTTCCAGAGTTGCTCCTTTGGCAACACTCAAATTTCTTTTTTTTTCTGGTTGTAGCACGTGTTGATTTAGAAGAGGTAGGCTTTCAAAAGAGCCTTCATTTCCTAGGGTATAATCTTAGTCTCAAGTGGATAAATATTTCAGTGAGTTGTTAAGAATAAGTGTCATTTGGAAGGGATAAAATGTTACAGGGAGGACATTTTTCAAGAACTGAAATGATTCTGCATGACATCACTTTGACAGTCCTCTAGCAAGAGAGGAACAACAGTCGTGGGATGACTTTCCAAAGCTAGAAAGCCACATCTTAAAGAGCCAGGCATTTTAGATGGGAAACTTCTTCCTTTTGTACAAGCACCAGCCTACTTCCTTAACTTTAGGCTTGTCACCCTCTCCTATAGAGGTGTAAAATAACATAAATAGATTTTCTATTACTGTGGAGCCACAAAAGTTGGTTTTAGTCTTCCATTTAATTTGTAGTGACTGAAACATTCTTTTAGAGATGGGTAGCATAGACTTGCATTGCTTAAAACCTTGATATGAGGGTGATTTGCACTCAGGCTGCTGATCAAAGGGAGATGTCCACATGTTGTTAATACATAATGACAGAGTTCTTAATGATGTATATTTTCTATGGTGGATCCAGGGTTTCTTCCACGAATCCAAATCTCCACATGTGCTCTTTACATGAAATTTTGTCTCCCGATAGTCCCAACAGGATGAGTATGTTAATATAAACCTCTAAATATCTTTAGTCTTAAAAATATCTAACCTATATACTATAGGTGAGACTTGTACTTTATTTGTATTGAAGTGAAGGTATATGTATATGTATGTGTATTGTATCTACCCACATATTATTTAGGCATACTGAAAATGTAGATTGTAGATACTACATAGAGTCAAGATCTGTTGTCTTCACACCAGCTGGTCTAAAGATTCAGTCTGCAATTTCCCTTGCCTACCCTTCTTTTATTGATATTGGAAAATATGAACACCAAGGTGGTCTAGAATTGCATTTCACCCAGGGCTGGTGGTGGTGTCCAATTCAGTAATGGAGAAAAATTAATTTTGGAGTTACCGACTTTGACCTGTTTTGACCACTTCATTCACCTGTTTAAATGTCTCTCGTTTGCCAATGGATAAATTTGTTATATAAAATATTTTTAAGATACTGAAGCAACTGTTGTTGCAGCTCTCACTACAGCTCTGGGCTGAAGCTCAAAGCAGCTGGTTTGCAAGTCCTGTTTCAGGGACAAAACCGGTACAAACTAAGTAGAGGGGAACTTGTAATCTATAATGTATATTAAAAATATAATAAATTCCATTAAAATAATGTGATATCAGATCTGTTTATTCTCAGTAATTCTTGACTTGTTTAAAAGCTTAAGACACACATACTAAGTATTCTTTTAAAAGGTGTGTCATTACTGTATGAGTTTTGTTTTCTGACATTAATTGATCCAGACTAACTGCCTTCTGCCAAATTTCAGTTTGAGAGATAGTGCATTGTTTATTTATTAATTTACTGCAAAACATCAAAAACTCCCAGTGGGCTACTAAAAGCAATGATCAATCACATCTAATCCTGGATTATGAAGTTGATTTTATTCCCCTCCCTTCCTTCTCTCACCTACTTTTGTTTAATTTCTTGAATGAGCCACAGTGTGGGGACTGCCTGGAACATCTCTATACGAACATGTATAAAGTTTTCCCACCTTTCAGTGCATTCTCTGATCTCAGCTACAAACTCAAACAAGTTTCAGACATACCCAGGACAGCATTTTGGGAAAGAACAGGCAAAATGCTGCTACCATATATCTCATTTTTCTTTAATATCTCAGTTTTCAATCTAGAAGGACTATAGCTGCTAAAGAAGAAAAAAACCTCATCAGCTGATCTTCTAAGCTAAAATTCTACTTATCCCAATCCCCCCCCAAATTTTTTTAATTTATTTTTAAGACCCTAGGGTAGAGGATTATTTCAAAACTGCTGATAAAGAGGTTGTGAACACTATGACATAATATGAAGATTTATATTGGTTTATGTGGCATCTCCAAATCACCCCCCAGATCTCCCAGACTACTTATATGAGATGAATGAAAAACTGAGAAATTTATGGATTAAAACGACTATGACAGATTTTTAGTCATGCATCCATCTGACTAGTTAATGATAATCCAAGTCACTGAACTGAATTCTCACTGCTAAATTTTTAATATTCTAAATTATGATACAAGTGACTAATAAGTCAGATAGAAAAGCAGAAGAAAGCTTTTATATCAGGATTTAACTTGATTGGGACAGGGTACTACATCTTTTTGGATCTATTACTGAAAAATTTTGAGTCATACATCTAACTAATACAGTATCCATACCTATATACATTTCAAATATGTATGAAATGACTAATTTAAACAGATAAAGATAGGAAGAACAGATGAAAATGATGAAAAAGAGGGAAAAGGTTTTCATGCTTTACTGATAAATTACCAGTAGAACATGTAAGTGCTAAAGGTAGCTGTTTTAGAAAAACTGTGTCATAAAGATACAAGTTTTGTAATTGAATTCTGAGCATGATAGAATTCTTAATACATGACTATTAGATGAGCCACAGCAGGAAGGAGAAGTTCTTATGTCAATACATCTTGTCTTCTTTTATTGCAAGAATAATACTCCCTAATTTAAGCTGATTATGAATCTTTTTTAAAGGTGACTACTTTTTTTTCCTTGTTCCCTTGAAAAGCTGTTTCAAAATCTTGCTTCTTTGATAGTTAGAGATTTCCTTCCAATGTCTTCTGTTGAAAGAAAATCTAAAAAGAAAAAAAAAACTTTAGGATTGTATAGATATGTAGCTTAACCAAGAATATAGCAATGCAATAATTGCTTCTTCTTGGTTGAAGTAGGAAAAAGAAGTCTCCAAAATATTTCTCTGTTGCATAGAGTTTTAGATGCAGTAGCACAAAATGAACCCATTAAACAGAATTTGACATGATGTGGTCAAACATGAAAAGGTAAGTCAATTCAACATTCTGACCTGTGAAACTAAATGGAATTAGGGTGAACTTCAGTAGGAAGATGCTGGATGTGACTGTGTTAAATATCCTGTTTGACGGAATTTGTCCATGACTATACAGTGTAAAAGGCAAATCTAAACATTAGTAAATATTTTGCAGAGATCAATGAAGTTTGCTGACAAGTAGTCAGAAGTAGTTTCATTTAAAATATTCCAGCAAGCCTTAAGAGCTGAAATATTCTTCTGCGAACATACCTATATGTATGTATGCATGCAGAGAGAGTTCACAGCATGTCTGACACAGATGACATGGTATAGTATGTAAATAAACACGCATGTCTGCAGCAGGCTAATGTACATGTGGCACCCAAAGTGTACAGGGAACAGAGTGGTAAGCTCAGTGCCCATCAGTATCCTATGCTACACAACTCACACACATTTCATTATCGAGCCTTTGACTGACTAAGAAGTACATTAACAGTCTACTAATTCATGTCCTAGAGTGTCTTATTCTTGTCTGTATAAGCAACAAATTTTATTTTTAAAAAACCTTCTATACAAAAAACAATGATACAAAATGAACACTTTAAAGAGGACAAGGCATGACATGAACATCAATGTACACTTATCTGTGGGTGCAACCCTGAGCTTTTACAGGCATATACTCGGGTTTATTACATTATATGTCTTATTTTTAGATCTTATTGCGAATTTTCTATCAGTTCTCTTTTGAGACAAAAATGGCTTTCAAAAAAACTATTTTCCAAAAAAAACCCAATCCTTTTTGTACCAGAAAATCAAATACACAAACCTGGTACTTTATGCACGTGGTGCTATTGCAGTATTTTTGTGGAGACTTTACTCATGCTTTGGACTTTCATATCTCCACAGCTCTGATAATATACCTGATGAAGATGCTATTTACTCATTTCAGCAAGCTGTTATGGAAAAAAATCCTCATGAATCGCTGCAGTAATAATGTTACCGGGGAATTTGAGTAGTGGATGGTAAGCAGAATGAGACACCTAAAACTCTACTTCAAGCACAAAAAGCAGCGTTTCTGACTTCAGGATAGCTTGGTGTTTAGCTGAAAAATTCTTCTTCCCTTGCCTTTTTTTTTTTTTGACTGAGAATTAATATGATCCATTTGTGCAGTAGAAAGGATGGAAAAGGGAATAATTTCTTAAACATCCTAGTTACAATTTTACTGCTTATCTAAGTTAAAGAAATTTCTTTATTTTCCATGGATCTAGTGATATCCCTGAGTAATGCTGATAGCCTATTTTTCCAAAAGTTTCACGGAGTGATGAAGAATTGTTTCTGTTAGCATCATTTCTTAGCATCCCTTTTTCTTGGTTTTGGCTCAGAATTGGTCTTACATCAGGGCAATCAGTGACTGTGCAGATTCCTCGGAATGAACAGAAAATAGCTGCATTGCTGACACCAGCATACTCCTTCAAGGAGGACCTTTAAGAAGTGAGACCAATGGCTTAAAATATAAAACTTTGGACCTTTAGGGAACAAATGAGTCAGTTTAAATGTTCTGCATATGTAACTCAAAGTATGAAATGGATCACTAACAATGGAGACTGCAGCTGTCTGTCCTAATTATGGTATTTAAATACATTCTCTTTCATGGCCCTATTTTTTACAAATGTACAGATTTTCAAATTTGTAAGAATTGATAAGTTATCAGCCTTTAGCAAACCATCAATGCATTCATGTCTTTCTCAATTATACATAATTTCTTCTTGCTAAATCCCCTGTGTTTTATTTGAGAGTTGCCTTATTTATTGTGAGCCAATAATGCATTGAATTCTGTGTGCACTGGCATATTATCTTGTTGAACCATCCAATTAAATATGATAATGTTGAATAGACTGACATGGTTAAACACTCAGGTGAATGAGCAATTCACTGTGAAGTGTAGAAATATTTAAAGTCATCTGTGTGCCTTCAAGCAATCTGTTTTATGTAACAGAACGCTTCAGGAGTCAGAGAATGATATATCTGAAAAAACAAAAATACTGCAACTTTCAAAGCATAAACTTCATGGCTGAAAACTATAGTTTTTTAGAAGACTGAAACCTCAAATAAAGAAGTGCAGCAAACTATTTCATTGCTCAAGTAACAGGCACAAGAGTAGCTCATTACAGCCAACTTGAAATCATAACATGAATTAGCAGCAGTATTTTGGCCTATAGATATTTTATTTTCATTCTGGAATAAAGAATCACATCTATTTGATGTGAACCTATATTTCTGGAGAATACCCCCCCTGCAGAGGGTTGAGAGGTTTTCTGGGAGATTATGTAAAATAAATATGTCCCTAGGTGAAACTTTTGTATCTAAACCAATGTAATTCTCCATTGAAGAATTTACCTGTGAAACTTAATGAGAAACTAGTGTTACATGCTCAGTACATGGAGTTTCAAAAGCCTATAACTAAATCACATCAAAACCAATTTTCTCCAGAACACTCAAAAGCACTTCTCCTTAGTGCTGTTTTCCTGCCAAATTTAAACTTTCATCCCCCAGATGTTTTGGCTGTAGAATGATTATAAAAAAATGTGATGATAATTGTTTACTTCAAGAATGTCTTTCCTCAATTTTTACATATTTGAAAAGTCTAAACTTTTTTCTCCTTCAAACTTTGCAAAAGAATTAAGAAAAACTATAGGCAAAGTCAAACAAATAAAAAAAAAAAAATCAACCTGAAAAAAAGCCCAGTGCATATTGGCCAAAAGTAGAAGTTTGAAAACTTCAGTCTGAGTTGAAAGGTTCAAGAATTATTGAATACTGATGTCATCAGGTTAGAATACAAGCCATTATTCAATTTGATACTCAGCTATTACTTCTACTGCTATTGATTATTTTACTACTGGAGGAGCGCTGCATAGAATTCAATTGGCAGATGGTCACTAGGCATTCCAGTTGGAGTGAAACCAAAACCACTGGCTCCCCAATTTTTTTTCACAACTTGTGAAGTATCCTAAAGATCTTACGAAGACCTTATTTAAAAATGGGACATGGGTTTTAGTTTCACTTAAAACTGTGGGAAAAAATATTCACATTTAACTCTTGAAAAGAATTTACTTAGTGGTGCAAAGTCTGTGATTATTTTACAGATTTTCTGCAAAGCAAAGAAAATCTGTAGTTTTAACATAACAATGAAAAGTGATGTTTGTAACTAGTCAAAATGCTTTATCCAAGTCTCGTATTCAAAATGAAACCTTTGGTGATATGGGAACCTATGCAAGAAACATCAGCCAAGATGAAAACATTACCTTATTGCTCATCTGTTTCCCATACCATGTCATTTTTTTTCTCTAGAGGACATTTTCCATCATCTTACATATAGGGCAAGAGAACCTTTTGTTCATCCAGCATTTCAAGGCAAACTTGAAAAAGAGAAACAGTTTAGTCTTAGCACATAATTTCCAAGACTCTAAAAGCAGACAAATCTATTTTCCTAACCTTTTTGTGTTTGTAATGGAAAACAACTTTTCTGCTACTATAATATAAACCGTTTTTTGACCATTTGGCCATGTATTAACATTTCTCTGACACTGAAGACCTTTCTCCACTCCTTATTCAACAGTCCTTGTTCCTGTACAATCTATTTTAGTAATGCAAAACCTGGAAGGAACTTGGGGCTAAGCATCTGCACTTGCTTTAGTTTGAAGGTTGTACTAATCTCCAGGAATATGCTGACATCATTCACTTCAGATATAACCTCTGCATAAGTATGATGGAAAAAGGTTTCACATAAATACATACTGAAAAGAGAAAGCAAGTTTTCAAAATATCTTGGGAAGAGGATGCTTTCTGAAGGTGTTGAGAGAGAAAAAAAAGAAACAAAATTGAAACATTGCATAACTAAATGATTCAGACAATAGAGATCATGTCAACAAAGACTGTATCTGTAAAATTAGAGGCTATTTCAATTCATGTTCACTTAACTAAGATTGTGCAAAGTGTACCATTAAAGTCTTTTCTATTGTGGTCTATAATTTATAATATCATAATGCCCAGGAGTCCTAGTCACATAGTAAAGCATCACTGTGCACCTTGTTGTGCAGCCAGAGAAAGAAATTGTATTTTAACACTACCTCTGATAAATGTATGCTCTTGAAGTATGGATAGATACTAACCAATTAAAGCACTCAAACTTTTAGGAAAGGCAATCACCTCACATAGGAACCTAGGAATTACTATATTCAACCAAATCAAGAGTACACTAGTCTGCATCTGGAAATAGTGCTACATGATCTAACAAATGGAATAAGAATCAAAAAACAAAGCCCTCCAAAATTAAGAAAATAATAACTATGCATTCTTTCTGTATAGTCATATTCTTTCCATATTTACTTAGTCTGACCTCCTGTCAATACTTTGACATTAGCACATTCAGTTCTGTGCTGTTATTTTACCTATTGTTCCTTTCTTTTGTTATTTGTTTACATGTATAACATTCATGCTTAATGTCTTTGGCTTCAGAGCTTGCTAGCACTCAGGCTAACTGCATATCCTAGGAAAGGGCTGAACAGGATATGCAGATGAATGAACAGAGAGAGATTTAATTGATGGGCCTTAATTTTATTAGTTTACCACTGAAGAAGGGGCATAATAAGCTGCAGCTAATGGCAATATGCCAAGCATTTGTTTGGACTCTGGTGCCAAGTTAGAAGTTCCTACCTTGGTAGACCTGTGATCAGTCTCTGTGAGCTACCCCATTAGTTTTCAGCTTAAATTTGCATTCTTGTGCCACTTTCACACAGAAAAAAGGTTACCATAGATGGATTCCAGATCTTCTTTTTTCCATATTGCTTCAGACCAGCCAGTAGTAATAGAGAAGGAATTTTTTTCTGATCCCTAAATTGGTGCTTAGGCAGACCTACAGGTAATCAAGGGTGGTAATCAAGAAGACTAAGCCAGGTTCTTCACAACAGCACACTGGCTGGAGGATGAGAGGCAAGGACCTAAACTGGAACAAGAGAAGAGATAAGGAAAAGCATTTTGCCCATGAAAACAGTAAAGTAGTAAAATAAGCTGCCTGGAGAGCAGCCTCCAAGCTCCATCCTTGGAGGTTTTCATGATATGGTGAGACACAGCCAGCCTTGAGCAACCTCACTTGACATTAGAGTTGGCCCTGCTGTGATCTGAAGATTGGGCTAGAAGCCTCCTGAGGTCTCTTCCAAGCTGAATTTTCCTACGGTGCGCTGACCCTAAATGAGGATTTGAAGCATGTACCATGCTATCAATCCCACTGAAAACAGGCACAACACATATCTTATTCAATATTTGAGCCTAAAGAGCATAACAGCATAGGATAATAAAAGTAGGCTATACAGGCGAAAAATTTTTATATTCTATAATTTTTTAACAAAATAATGACACTTCTTCAGAAAGAAATTGTGCTAGACATAGGGGAGACAGACACAGATATGTTGCATTCCCATATAGCACCTTTCTGTATTTTAGATACCGTAGATTCTCTAGAGCTGGTTCTGTTGCCTTTGACATACTGCTTTGACACATAGGTCAGTGTAGGTACACCTGGAAAAGTAATGAGATTTTTGAACCATAAATGCCTATTAGTCACCCAGTGCTCTTGGAATTTCAAGGAGCAGGGTACCCAAAAATCTACATCTTGGCCCTCTAAGAAACAAAGTGGTCATAAGCTTCCAAAGCATGTAGGCTGCCATGACAACAACACTATTAGACTTTCAGATAATAACTTTCTACAGTATATTAAAATTCAGCATGATGCCTTATAAGTTTAGTAAATATGATTGTAAGGGAGTACATAAATTCATTAAAAAAAAAAAAAGAAAGTCTGTTTAAAGTTCATTAAGAATTTAAAATGAAAGAAAACATTGTGTTTCTGTTTTAGTGCCAATCATTTATCTTTGGTGCTGTGGAACATTACATAAGATGTGTTTTCAAGAATGGCTATTTGGACTTGATCTTCCTCACTGAAACTTCAGAAAGGACCAACTTCCTGTCTGATGATGATTAGCACAGAATATAGTTTGCTGTTTTGTGAGAAACCTTTATTGCAGCTTATACAGAGTGTTTTTCAGTCTACTGCCAGCAACTATTGTCTATCAAAACCAAGGCAGATGTAACACAGAAGGAGTCAGAATTAACTCCAACAAGTATGCAAATATACTTTGATAGGGAAAAGTTTAGTTTTCAGCTTCTTTTTCTTATATTTAACTTCTCTGTCTGTGGTGTTGTTTTTTGTATTTTTTTTTCTTTTTACTCCATGCTGCAGTGTTGGCTCATGGATAGCTAGATGCAAAATGAGACTGACATGTTGGACACGCAGATATCAAGGATGTGGTTTCCTTAGCAACAGTAACCACATAAAAGGTCTTAGAACTTACTCATGGGACATTTCAGTTTTTCATATAAAATGAATACTGGTGGTGAATATGATTGGTTCAATAGTACAGTGGAAGTATCACAGAACTGTAACATAATAAAGTATTCCACTCTTCTATTTTCTGAAAACAGGTATCACAGAAGAATATTATCTTTATATCATGGAGAAGAGAATCTTGAGGACATGAGAGGCATTAAATCCAGCAGAATTTTGCTGCTTCAAAAAGTTTGTAATTATTTACCATAAATTTTACCTAAGATTACAAATATATTATCTATATCAGCAAGAAGTGAAATTGCATCAAAATCTACATACAATCAGACTGACTCAGATTAAAGCACAGCACAAAAACTGTGTGTATCTCAGAATTTTGGTCTAGAATTGTTTCAGTATTTTACAGCATTTATGGTTTACTTCATCTATAAATACAGCAAACAGATTTGCTAAATACAAAGCTGTTGATAGAAGAGTCATGTAGTAGGGTTAAAGAGCAGGAGCACAGTTCTAGACTGAGATCTGGCACTGAAAGGAAAATTTGGAAGAAAAGGTATTTTAATTATGTGATGTAACACTGAATAAATTTACAAAGTTCATTGAGAAAT